>SOPF01027874.1:0-19356 GCA_012979155.1 Hypericum perforatum
ATCTAACTTATACCCTAATTTTTGTAGTTGAATTCATACTCACAACTATATGGTTATCTTTTATAAACAACTAGACCTTAAGAACTAAGCAAAGATCCATGCCCTACTCATAAACCTTCTACTTTAGATCATATTAAATTTTAATATAATCTATATAAGAATTTTAAAAAAATAAAGTTTATGGATAAAAATAATATCAAACTAAATCTAAACAAAATAGTAGTAATAAACCAATTGAATAAACATGTTTGAAAAATTATCCATCAACTCATAATTGTTGAATATAAAGTTCCAAGATAAAAAAAAATTGTTGCTAAATTTCCATGTGACTTTTGAATAAATCTTCGTGTTTATCTTCTTGTACCTATAATTTAATTTTTTTGTTGCTTCTTTATTTGAATATTAAATTTAATTACTTAATTAGTTATTTAATATTTGATATCTTAATAAAAAGTTAGTATAACATGTACCTGAAACTTGATTGTCCACATCAGTAATAACAGAAAGCATATTTTACACTATTTTTACATTTTACTAAATCTTTTAAGTAAAAAATGATATCAACTTAAGCACATTATTTTAAATCACAAACTTGATAAAATATATCATTGCCAAATTATCTTTTTTCATGTTCTCATGCAACTAATTTGCAAATACATCAAAGCTTTCAAAGTCTCCAAATGCAAATGATTAGGATGAACATGTACCAGCCTATCTCATGTACTTAAAAAAGACTCCAAGGTAATGCTCAACACAGGGATACATAACCTCATGTAATTAAAAATAGACTCCAAGGCAACGCTTAACACAGGGATACATAACACATCTCGAGCAATAATTTGCAATATGGGGTACTTGAACCCACTATTATTCCACTAACTTAATATGTCAAAGTTCTCCATGGTAAGTAAAAAAAACTCTTCCGGGTAATAATCCAATTCAGATATGCCCAATAATAACCATATTGATCTTTTTGCCATCCCTAATTTGATCATCTCTAAGTAGCAGATATGCTTTAAATGTCATTCATCATCGCAATAAATTTAAGAGTCTTTACATCATTTATTATGTTCTTCTTAACTTGTTGAGATGATGGTAAAGAAATATAAGATCATCTTTTTTATTAATAAAGGTTGTCTCCTCCTTTGTAACAATGAACTTCTCTTCTATGGCAAGTTTGATCGGTTAGATATTTTTCTTGTCTAGTGGTGAAGAAATAAAGAGTTCATTACCCTTTTCCACACTCTTTAATATAATTTCCATTACTAGTCCTTGTAGATGTGACTCTATATATGTGGGTAGATAACTTATTGACTTTTTAAGAATTTGTTATAGCTAAATCATTGAGTTTAATTTTTGTCTTCTAAACTTGAATAGCTTACCCCTTTAGGTATGCATGAAGCTCCTATTGATGAACCTCATACAATCTATTAGCTGAATAGTCAAATGATAAACTATTAAACTGCCTTAACTAGTTAATCTATCTTAGAGTAGATATAAGCTTACTTCCTTACTAATTGATCAATCTTCTCTCCCATTATCTTGACTTGATCTCTTAGATAAGGTTTCCTAAATTCTTGCTTGGCACCAGAATTGGTTGCGTATTTGGCATACCAAAAAAAATTGGTTCAGTGTTAGGTAGTCTTGGGTAGCCAAAATTTGGTGTTTGTTTATCAGCAATAATTTGAAGTTCTTGAATTAGTAGGCATTTAATAACAAGTTGTACTTCATTACAAATTTAAAAATTCTCTTGAATTAGAGCTACTTTATCCTTATTGTTAACTAAGTCATCAAATTCTTGGAGAACACCTCTATCTTAACTTCAAGATTATGATAAAATCATAGGTCTGCACTCTTTGATTCGATAATTGGTTTACTCACGAATACTCTATTTGATGAGTCATTAATATGGGCATAAGATGAGTCATGATTCTTGATATAAAAGATTTTCTATAATTCATGAACTGCTTCCAAGCATCTTAGATAGTTTCTCCCTTATACTATGAATGTGTTGATATCTTATAGGAATTATGCAAACTTGGCTATGCTAGAGAAATGCTTGGGTCATAGCAACACAAGTTATGAGTGGACGATTAGGATGTAAAAAGTAGTGGCATCACTAGGTAAAAGCTCCTTACTATCAGAGTTTCCATCATAAGTCAGTATAGATGATTCCGACAAAGACCTTTGTTGTGGGGCATTATTTTTGCTAGAGTTATTTCGCTCTACCTTGCTAATTAGTCTTCATTGATCTAATTTGGTTCCTCTTGTCTTTCCTAAATGCGCTTTCGACTAGTCTAATATCAACTTCAAATATATTATCTAGGTCAAAATCTTATTCTTCACTCTCGTTTTTGGCATGCACTAGAGGCACCTTCAAAATATAACACATAAAATCAGTAAGTAAGCTACACACAACTAACTACTTTCGACTTTTTGCCTTAAAATTTTAGTTTTACATCAACGGTGCAATTTTTTGATATATGTAAAATTGAGAGCAATTAAATAAGTAATAAAATAGAATACTGAATAAGTAAGGTTTGTAAGTGAGGGTTGAAACATAAAATCTAAATAATTAATTGTATGTAACAAGAGTATCAATTATGTTTATGAGAAAAATTGAGATTGTATCAAAAGTAAACAAAAGTAGAGAAAATAATTTTAAATAATGAAAATAAAACAAGCATGATACCTCATGGATTAACTATCTATATCCAGATTATGGTTCTTATGAAGTTCTCACTAGTACCCATAGTTCTCTAATAAATCTACCTAACGCTTTTACTAATTTGGTTGACAAAAATAAGATAGAAAAAGTCTAAGTTAGTAATTAATATTTTTGTTCATCAACTAGACTTAGAGATAAACTAATCCAAAATATGAAATTCTTCCTAGGGATTACTTTAACGATATTAAGACATCTAATTAATACTTACTAAGATATTAATTAATTCTTCTATTAATTTGAGTACCTGTTGGTCCACACTCATCAACTTAAATCATAATCTAAGTGGCCAATTTAGATTAAGCATTAAAATTATAAATTAACATAAATAAAGAGATATTTTCAAATCACGTCTAACATAGATAATCAATTGCTAAATTAGGGCATTGTACTCACAAGAGATCAAATTGTTACATATAATTATGAAGCACAATAGATTAATAAAGAACATGATAATAATTAACATAAGATAATGAGATGAAAAAACTTATTCTCCTAAGAATTCCTTTCAAAACTCCACCACAATGTTAGCCATAATATGATCTTGATTAATATCATAAGTTTCACTAATAGGGTCCCCAAATCTTCATAAAAAAAAGTACATTAAACCTAAAAACTAATGACCATTTATAGCCAAATATCTAGCTAGGAAATAAGAAATCTAATGAATATTGATGATTTTGAGGTTATTCTGCTAACTAGAGATTGTAGTGTAGTTCTGAGTCAAGATTTACCTCACAAGATGAATGATCCGGGTAGCTTTACCATTTCTTGCACTATTGGAGATGAGACATTCAAGAAGGCATTAATCGATCTTAGGCCTAGCATCAATCTCATGCCCTTCTCCATATTCAAGAAGTTTGGGTTAGGGGACATGAAGTCGACATCAATAGTTCTTTAGCTTGTAGATTGGTTAGTGGCTAGGCCAAATGGGATAATTGAGAATGTGCTCATGAAAGTTGATACTCTAATATTTCTGGTTGACTTTATTATTATAGAGATGCAAGAAGATCGAGACGTCTCTCTCCTCCTTGGGCATCCATTTTTAGCCACTGAAAAAATAAGTATTAATGTAAAAAAATGGAGTTGTGGTTCAAAGTTTATGGGGAAGAGGTAGTCTTCTATGTATTCAAGGTAGACAGAGTTGGTGGTGAAGCACAGTGTAGAAGCTCATCTTGAGAGCCAATTTGAGACAATGCATGAGACTATAACGGGGGTAAAAGGGCCAGAAACTAGAGAGCAAGTGGCATGGGTGGGCACAGCTGAATTACCTGTACCAGGTAATATGCCATGGCCCAAGTTAGAACCATGCACCATTAGAATATCAGAATTGGTGCGTAAACCACCACTAAGTCACTTAAGGTATGCTTACTTCAGTAGAGATAATGAATTGCCTAATATTATGTCTACATCTCTTACTCACGAACAAGAGGAAAAACTACCAAGAGTCTGAATGCGCAATAATGACACCAAGGCAAAATCCAAGGTGAACAAAAAGTACTTGTAGGTATACCTGGCTAACCATACTAACCGACAAGGATCATGGGTGGAACTTGACGTCCCAGGACCTCAGTCATTGATTGTGATTATCAAGCTAACAATGTTAATTTAGAACTAAATTATCTTCTCTCTTTTCTTATACTTTTTAATTATATGTTTTAGCATCACTCGTCCGAGTTTCCCTTAGTTTGTGATTTCTAGGGGAATGTCTATAGTGTCACCCTTGAAATGTGTCATTTTTGTTTTTTCATTTTTATGTTTTGCAGGATAAGTGTTTCACTCTCTCAAACCTAGTGATCGCTAGCCACCTAGCGATTACTAGGCTTGGCATCCAAGAATTCTACACCTCCTCCTCTCCAAATGGTGTCTCTTCCCCAACACCACCATCCACTACCTTGACCCAGGCTATCCCCTTCTCTTATCCTTTGTTTTTCTTTCTTTTTGTGAGTTTTATTGTTATGTATGTTGCATCCACACATTGAGGATAATGTGTTCGATAAGTGTGGGGGTGTCTCTTGTGTGTTTTGAACTGTTATATATGTTTTTCTTTGATGTTTTATCTTATTCTGTGCATGTGATCGAGTCTTATTCTATGTGTGTTTTGTGTTTTTAACTGAAGTGATTGTGTCTTACGCAGCTGATAAAGCATCCCTTAATTTTTGAACTTTTGTTAGAAGCTAAATCCTATGTCATGCTAGGACTCAACATGAGTAGAATGAATAGGGATACATAGTAGTGTTACCCTTGGTCATTTAGGATAGTCGTTGCATCTGGTAAGCTAGACTAGAGGAATTAATGAGTGACCTTGAGAGAATTTTGAGCCAAATAAGAGGATAACCATTCTTGTTTATTCATGAGGTGC
The DNA here is from genome assembly GCA_012979155.1 of Hypericum perforatum. Lineage (NCBI taxonomy): Eukaryota > Viridiplantae > Streptophyta > Magnoliopsida > Malpighiales > Hypericaceae > Hypericum > Hypericum perforatum. The sequence goes on from SOPF01027874.1 coordinate 5,088, forward strand.
ATGCATGATCAGGGTAATCAGAGTGTTATATGATTACCTAGCATAACTCGATGAGGTAGAGAGTGTCAATGGCCATCTTTGTTTTAAGCCTAGAGCCTTAGAGTCAAAACTCCATACCCATACCTATTGTTTACCCATTGAGCTTGAGTCTATTCATTGAAATACTATATGTAAGCCACTATACAACCCTTATTCACTCACCTACCCACCTTTTACTGTCCTTCTGAGGAAGCATCAGGATTACATCTTATAGGGAATTTTGTAAGGGTTCATATAGTAGTATTACTTGGGCGGGATGATCAAATAGGATTACATGTAGTTAAAGACCAAAAAAAGAATGTAACTTGACTTACTGTGTTCCACAAGAGAAAAAGAAAAAGCTTGTGCTAGAAAAAGAAAAACAAAGAAAAATGAAAAAAAATGAAAAGAAAAATGAAAGTGGAAAGCTGAAAAAAAAAAGTGAAAGATCAAGGAAAAGTGGTAAGAAAAGAATGGTTTTGAAAGTAGAAGCACAAGAATAATTGAGCAAGTCAGAAGCAATTGGTCTTTAGGATTTGGGGGCTTAGACATAGGGCGAGATGCACAGAATAGATGAGAGTTAGACCATTTTTGTATAGCTCCTCAGATTGGATGGTTAAGCCACTACCCATATGCACATATGTTCTCACCTTTACCCATAGCCCCTTTATAACCCGAGAAAAATCTCTTTAATGACATAATTTGCCTTATTTTGAGTGTGCCTTGGTATGATGTCTAGCATGATTAGACCTCAGACATGTATGCAAGCGATAAGGCAGTTGACTATTATATACATGTGAGCATACATTGATCTAACCCTATGAGTGGTCAACCCTTTAGTTTAGAATGCTTGGTACGAATATTGGATTAAACGATTGAGGGTGGATTTTCTATGAACTTCTTATTCATGATACTCGGGTACATGATTTACATAATTGTGGGGTAGTCTTGTGATGAGAGTTTGAATATTGAGGGAACCATTTATTTGGTTATTCTGATACGCCTTCCTTGAGGATAAGAAAGGACGTAAGTGTGGGGGTGTGATGCATGTGTGAACACGTGTCTAATTAATATTATTTGGGTAAATGTTAGTCATATTTTGAGTCTATTTGTGCCGTGTTTGGTGCGTCTTTGAGTTGTTTTGTCGTATTGTATCAAGAAGTGGGATATCTATCAATTTTGTATGTTTTGTAGGTATTTAGAGGAAATGGAAAGCTGGACGATCGAGGTAAAGATCAGGCAAAAAGGAGAAGAGTAACGAGAGTGTAGCGGACAGGTTTAGGCTTAGTGCATCGACTTTTGCTAAAATAGGTGTAACTTTCATATACGAATTCCAAATTGAGTGATTCTAAGACAAGTAGATATGCCATACCTTGATCTAAAACTTTGATGTTTTTAGTTTTGTGATTTATATGAGACCTAGTGATCGCTGGACCCCCAACAGACACTAATACCCAATGATTGCTAGCAACCCAACGGACGCTGGAGGGGTACAGAAAGTTCATGCGAAGAAGCCATCGGGCGCTGGCTTGGCAGAATCACGACTGTTTGGGAGCATAATCTCACATGTTTAGTTAGGTTATTATTTAGGTATCTTGGCTAGGCTATATATATGCCTTAGTTTCGATTGCTTAAATTAAAATTGAGAATCCATAATCCAGTAATTAGAGGATTGATTCTTTTGTCCATGTGGAGACGATCTTAATTATTACTATATTACTTGTGCAATCGCATGCAATCGTGTTCTCTTGCACGTGTTTTTCAACCCGATATTTATCGCATTAATAAGGATGGATGACTAAGGGTCAGACCCTTATCATATGGATCAATAGTCTGTTGACTTTGACTGAGTTTAGGGTAAAGTATGAATAAGAATTCATATATGAAGGTGGAGTATATGACATGATATGAATCTTATGAATTTTTACCATATTCTTATATTTTTATCCTAATTTAGATCCTTTGTGAATTAGACCATAACTAAACTTTAATTAGATATTAATTAGATATTTTATTATTATTTTTTACTTACAAAGTATAATATAATTACAAATTGCTCCATGAAATTAATTTTTAAAATTTTCTTTATTGATATACTAGATATTTCATGATAAATCTCATACATTCATTATGATTCAATTAAATTTTGTGTTAAAAAATCTCTTGCATTTAATTAAAGAGTCGAACCCTGTAAAATGTTGTAAACCTTATAGACCCCGGTGATAAGAGTATAATTGAGTAATGAAATTTTTTTAGGGTCCAAGATAGAGTATGAATCCAACTTTTCAAATTAGAATATGAATGAAATCTTATTAATATCTTCCTCTACCTTATCCATCGTCATTCTTATATTTTAATATTTTTAGATCACGAAGCTATGCATGTAAAACTGATTAATTTCAGCGTACTAATATATAGATTTCCCATTGTTTTATTTGTACGTTGTCACGTTTTCTGTGAAACGTAGCATTCTGTAGAAAGTTGAGTGGTAGGTGGTGCGTGTCTGTCCTAGACCATTCACGGACGGAGAGAAATCGGCTCTTTCCAAGAAAATGACAATATTGCTTATCCACATCTGCTGCATCTTCTAGTCCACGTCATCCGCTACTTTTAATTTCGTGATTTAAATTGGTTTTTCTTTTCAGAGAAGGGGCAATAAATTGGTAATAAAGCATTTCATGCCTATTGGGAACAATATAGAAAATATAAAAAGACAACAGCAATATAAAAAGACAACGAAACCAAGAAAGATGATAATACAGCCCCAAGAAATCTCTAGTTCCATTCATGTAAAAAATCTAGAATCCAACCTTTAATCTCAGCCACTTTTATTTTAAATTAATCGGAGAGGTATATTTGAGAGGTGAAATGAATAAAAAAAAGATATTTAAGACAGAGACATGTTCCTAATCCATTATTGTCCTTTTTTACAATACCAGGCATATAAATAAGAGCCCTGGCACCTTGGTTTGATTTCTTTTTCTTCTCCCCTAATCTCTCTACCTCCCCTTTACAAGCATAAATTAAAAAAAAAAAAAAGCAAGCTTCCATTCCAAATGAACGTGTGACAAGGTATCGTCAATGGCTGTCTTCTGTTGGTTCTTATTTCCTTTCCTTCTTGTTTCCCTCTTCTAGGACATGCATTTTATACCTGAGCTTTGTTGGGTTTTTATGTTTGTGGACCTGTGTTGTGTTTTCTGATTGGTTGATAGTAATTCCAATGTGGGTCGGGAGCTTTGGATAAAGATTGGATTTCGGGAATTGGAAAAAAGATCAGTTCTTGATTAGTTCTTAAGGAGATTTGGAAGATACAAGTTCTGCCTCTGCCCTTGGAATAAGAAAAGACTCTTGGGTCATAATTTTATTGAATAAAGATGGAATCTTTTGCTTCTATAATCATGCTGCTTTCTAGATGGGATGAAGATTAATTCTGGTTTGGTTTGGAGTCAGATAATTTGGACAGGCTTTGAATTTTATTGAAGGTATAAAGTTTTGTTAGGTTCCCATGTGAGATACCTTAGAGCATGGAATACTGGGCATTTGGAGAATGTACTTTTATGGCCCTTATGCACTTTTCGTAAAGGTCAGGATGATTTGTATGTTAGTTGCAACTAGGTGGGGAAGACCTCTTTGTCTCATGTACAATCTTCCTAGTTCTCTGCTGGGTCAATGTCCCGGAGATGGCCTGAATTGTGAACATACAAAGACCTCTTTATCTCATGTAAAATCTTTCTAGTTCTCTATCGAGTCGATGTCCTGGAGATGGCGTGAATGGTGGGTGATTTATATGTTAGTTGCAACTTGATGGTGAAGACCTCTTTATCTCATGTATAATCTTCCTGGTTCTCTGTCATATGTTAGCCCCTACTAGACGGGGAAGACGTTTTTATCTCATGTACAATCTTCCTAGTTCTCTGTTGGGTTGATGTCCGGAATATTGGCCTGAATGGTGAATATACTTTCTTTGAGGTAAAAGTGATTTTCACAGTTCTCATATGATAATCGTGGCCGCTGGACACGCCTTCACTGCAATGTAGATATCCATCAAGACTTGCCTTCATAGTCCTCTTTGTTTTTTCCTTGCAGACAGAGGAATGTCTTCCAACACGAAGGGAACAGCAGTTGATGCTGGAAGCTTAACATGTAGTAAAAGACAAAATTTAGATTTGTCAACGTCCACCAACAATAGAAATAAGTCCTCTGGAAAAGAAGCAAACAATTCTGTATTCGTCAATCATGGTGAGTCTCACCCTGCATGGAATGAGATCAAGGGATTAAGGTTCTAACTTTTACGTTTCAGTAGTTTGTTATGTAACTATATGATGATCAGCTCTTCTGCACTAGCCCAACGTAAATGAAGTGTTTATCCATGTTGCATCTGCTATTTCGGCTTGTGTGATATGAAATGCTTGGGCAAAGTCTCCTTTTCTTGTCCTACTTGCATGAAATCTCTCATTTTAAAGCTTCAGGTAGAAAGCATTTAACCAAAATGTTATAACCTAGAAAGTTCACCTGAGAAATATCATGTAGTTAATGGTAAAAATGGTGAGAAATCAGTGATTTTGTTCATGAGAGCTTCAATGTGTTGATTTCTAAAACTGATGAATATTTGACCGGTTCGGTTTTCTGTTCCATTCAACATTTGATTCCCCGCTCTGGGATGAAAGCTGATGGTATAAAGTTTGTTCTGTAGCTGCAACTGCATGGCAGGAAAGTAGACGAAAGTGGATTGGAGACCCATCTCAGCGATCAGAAAAAATGACCAAGGAGCCAATTATTAGGTACATGTTCCCAAAGTGTTTAAATTGACTCGTAAATTTCATGATCCAAGATACAACATTATTGAATATCAACAATAGAATATGCAATTGTCAAAAGTTTTCTTTAATTTCTGTTTCTGGACTGTCAAAACTTTCTTGATATTTTGTTCCTCTTAGTGCTCCAAAATTTATCTAGTAAGTTTTTTTCCACAAGTTTGCAGTTCTCTTTAATCCAGAACTTTTATGTTTTCAATATCTTTACAAGCAGTAACTTGTGAAACTCGACCGGTGAGCGCCTGCAATTTTCTCACAGGGTAACATAAGCCACACACTTCAATATTTTCTTATCAAACTAAACTGTTTACCTTTCTTATGTAGAAAGCACAACATTTGCTCTCATTCTGTAGCTATTGAATGAATTGTTTTCTGTTTTAGTTCCATATTTTTAACATGTATATCCACTGCTGTGCATAATTGTTCAATCATTTTGCATTGAGAGTAACTATGGAAATGTTTCGCTGCAGTTGGTCCACAACCTACGAAGAACTACTTTCAACTAATGAGCCATTTTCCGAGCCAATACCCTTGCCTGTAAGCATCTTTGTACTTGCCTATTCCAATATTTGTCAAAGACAGTATACGTTGTTGGTAACTGTGAATTCGGTAGATATCTAGAGACGCATTCCTAATATGTTATTTCCTCAACGTTTTATATTGCAGGAGATGGTAGATTTTCTAGTGGACATTTGGCATGCTGAAGGCCTCTTCGATTAGGCGAAGGTAACAAACCCGTTACATTTGCACCGGGGAGATTTGTAGAAGATGTAGAATTCAAACAGTTTATGGTCGATCTTGGAAAATCAACAGGGTTTCTTTTTAGCTGATTTGCCATTGTAATGTTTAACAAACACAAAAGGAAGCCTTCATTCCTGCTAGGAACTTTCTCATTGGCCATAGTGGAAGCTAGAAATGGCATATTCTTTCGAGATAGAAAAGACCCTCTCGTAATATCATCCATTTTAGCTCAAAAGGCCAAAACGGTCATTTAATCACTTTGTTGTATTTCTTCTTCATGATCAAGTGCAAGATATCCAAGTTATAAACAGTGATAGATTTGTTCCGAGTTACATGTGAATGTTTGTTTAACGTTCATCAAGCATATGTAGCTATAATTTGCAGGCATTTGTCGGTGATAACTGTTCAATAATATTTTTACGGTTTTGCAGGGAAGTGAGGTGAAGAATTTGTTTAAATCATCTAGCTAGAAACTTAAATAGTTTTGGTTTATTGGTTGGATTCAATTACTAAAGATTTCTGTCTTTTTAAACGAGCCTTAAACAGTATTTCTATCTTAGTTAGGTTCAATTTTAGTTTGTTAAATATTTGTTTGAAATTTTTTAACTTCTATAAAAAAAATTTATCATGTCAATGAAGTCAAATTTTAAATAAATTAAAATTTGATTTTTCCCTACATTTTTTTAGCTCCGCTTGTGGATATAAACCAAATAGAAAACAAGCATTAAATCTTTAGTGTTGTGAGTGGGATAAATAGAAAAAAGCATTAAATCTTGGGTAAATTATTCTCAGGTCCTTGAATTATGGTCATTTTTGTAATAAAGTCCCTGGATAATTTGAATTAGATGTAAGGTCCTTATTTTTTGAATTAATATTGATCTCGGGTATCTGACCCATGTCTGGCTGATGTCACCATTTATTTTTTTGATTTTTGTCATTTGAAAGACCAAAATACCCCTAAAAAAATTAATTTTTTTTAACTTCTTCAACCTTAGAACCGTGATGAACACTAGATATTCTCCAGAAATCAAACCAAAAATTAAAAAAAATTCTATCTCCTTTAAACAGATTCATCTTCTTCCCCGAACCCCTTCTTCTCTTTCTTCTTCGATTACACCAAACAACGACTGATTAAAATTCCATAAACTAAAACGAGATCAAAAGCGAAAACCAAAGGAGCCCACGTCGATTACACCAAACAACGTCGATTACCCATCCGATCCCGAAACCCCCCAGCCCAATTTCGAAACCCAACTTCCTCCCCTCCTCGACGACCCAGATCCGAGCACCGGAAGAGCACCTTGTAGCCGTCGGACTGCATCTATGGCGAGTAACCGATCTAGAAATCATTGCCCCGAGGTGCGGTGCCAGAATCCCCTTTTTGATTTCCTCGCAGACGTCGTCACTTTTGAGTTACGGGCTGAGAACCTATTTGCAAAGACCCGTCCCCGGAATCACCCCACAAACCGTGAATCCGATTGCAACGAACCCCACCAAAACCGAACCCAAGAACCAAACCGATCTCCTCCCTTAACCCATCACTCATCTGAGACATCGCATTCAAAACCCCCGCGAAATAACCCACCTTGGTCGTAAAGACCTCACCTTTGACTCCCTCTCCAACTTGGCCAACCAAAAAGACCCCAACTTGGTCGTCCTCCACGGCGTCTTCATCGAGAACCCACTTCCTCCAAGTGGCATAGAACTCCTCGGACCACAGCCAGGGAGTAGCTTCAGGGGGAGGGGGAGGCTGTTGTTCCTTGGTGGTGGTGGGGCCCGTTGGGAGGGCGAGGCAGAGGAGGTCGATGTTCTTGGGGAGGGAGATGGGGCCCAGAGAGGAAGGGAACTTGATGAGGAGGGTGTAGGAGGGGCAGCGGACGGCGAGGGAGAACCTTTGTGGGAGGGTGGCTAGGCAGAGCTCGGCACGTTGTGTGGCCGTAGGGAAGGACCCGAGGGATCGCCGATGAATGTTGAAGGTTGAAGATGAAAGATGAATTTTTTTAGACCATTTGTTATAAAGGTTGAAGATGAAAGATGAATTTTATTTTGTTTTTTTATGTAGGGGTATTTTGGTCTTTCAAATGACAAAAAATCAAAAAAATAAATTGTGACATCAGCGAGACATGAAACTTTTATTAAAGGGCAAATTACTCGCAGGTCCCTGGTCTTTACCGAAATCTCCTATTCGGTCCCTCCTGTTACATAAATGATTAATCCGTCTCTATTTTATTCAAAAATATTTGTCTCGGGTCCCCACCAACCAAATCGGACTTTTTTTTAATTTTTTGTCATGTGAAATGACTATTTTACCCTTCACAAAACGACAAAAATATGATGAAATTTGTCATTTTGTGAAGGGTCAAATAGTCATTTCACATGAAAAAAAATAAAAAAAAGTCTGATTTGGTCGGTGGGGATCCGAGACAAATATTTTTGAATAAAACAGGGACTTAATACTCATTTATGACAATGGAGGGACCCAATAGGAGAATAATGTAAAGACCAGAGACCTGAGGATAATTTGCCCTTTATTAAATCCTAAACCCTAAACTCTAAAACCTAAATCCCGAATTCTAACTCAATTATTTATTAAATCAAAAATTTTAAACCCCAAATCTTAAATCCTAAAATGCTAAACTTAATTATATACTAAATTATAAACTTTTAAACCTTAAATCATGAAACACTTAAACCTTAAATCATCGATAGCTTATTCTGGCACATTAAGTACAAACTCAAACTTTAATTTATTTTTTTCTCAAAAAATATTAAGATTTATTCCTTATTTCTTTAATTTTTAATTAAATATTTAATATTTTAAGAATCAATTCGGAATTCGATTCAGATTCAATTCGAATTCGGAGGTTTACAATTCGTATTCAATTCGGAAATCTTAGTTTATTAAGTTATTCAAATGCTACACTCATTTTTAACAATAATTATTTGAAAATTATTGAAAAATAAATAATCATATAAAATTTTCCAACAAAAATATATAATACAAAATAATTTTTTTAAAATATAGTTATCACAAAAAACTTAGAGATTTTATAATTAAGTCTCACAATTAGAATTTTATAAAGAAGAACATAAAACTCGAGAGTGGATCTGGTGCAGGTCGCGCGTGTCCAGCACCATGCTGAACACGCAGATTCGGTGGTTGGAACACCCGGATTCGATGGTTGTATATTTGATTCGATGGTTTGTACGTATGTATGATTCGATGGTATGGTGTGTTGTGATTCGATGGTATGATATGCTTGATTCAATGGTATAAAATGTCTCATTCAATGGTTTGACATCTGATTCAATGGTTTGTATATTGTGATTCGATAGTTTATATATTGTGATTCGATGGTATGGTATGCTTGATTCAATGGTATAAAATGTCTGATTCAGTGGTTTGTATATTGAGATTCGATGGTATGGTATGCATGATTCAACAATATAAAATATCTGATTCGATAGTTTATATATTGTGATTCGATGGTATGATATGCATGATTCGATGGTATAAAATGTTTGATTCAATGGTTTGATGGTATAAAATATCTGATTCAATGGTATGCATGATTCAATGGTTTATATATTTGTGATTCGATGGTATGGTATGCATGATTCGATGGTATAAAATGTCTGATTCGATGGTTTATATATTGTCGAATCACAATATACAAACCATTGAATCGGATGTCAAACCATTGAATGAGACATTTTATACCACCGAATCACAACACACCATACCATCGAATCATAACACACCATACCATCGAATCAGACATATATACAAACCATCGAATCAAATATACAACCATCGAATCTGGGTGTTCAAACCACCGAATCCGCGTGTCCAGCATGGTGCTGGACATGCGCGACCTGCACCAAATCCAAACTCCTAATATAGAGAAGAACACAAAACTCTCATGATCAATTAAAAAAAATCAGCAAGCAGCAATTCTTTTCCCAAGAACACAAAGAAACTAGCATCTTGTGAGAAACCAAGTTCATCTAACTAACTGGTTACTTGTCCAAAGACCATAAAACTTAAATCAATACTTGCGAAACCAAGTTTAGCTATTACAAGCAGGAAGCCAAAGGATTTGGAGAAGCAAATGCCAACAGCTCTGGGTGCCTCTCAAGTGCAGCCATCCTCGGTGCATCCAGAGTGATCCAAGCCTCCATCCCCTTACCATCTTGCGTCTCGATCAACACGATCAGGTTTCGAAACTCGGGTCCAACTTTCCCCATCAGACCAACCCAGAAGGGGTCTCCCCAGCCGAAGTTCAGCTTTGTGAACCCGAGATAAGACCAGCAAGTGAAGGCGAATATGTCCGGCTTCTCGGACGCAAAGAGCCCTTCGAGCTGCTCGAAGTAGCCGGACAGCGTCTCGAACCCTTCCTCGCCTTGTAGAGACTCTGCGTATTCATCTCCGTAGAATGCAATTGCCTCTTTTAACAACCCAACAAGGTTGTGCAGCTCCGTGTTCGAGTCGGTCGGGTTAGAAACAGCCTGCGCCCACCAGAATACGTCGCCTACGGAAGTATCCGACATGCGAGGGTTGGTTCGGGTCCGAAGGTTCACTGCCTCGACGAGAATGGAAGGCCTGGAAGCGTTGAGAGAAACTTCTTTCGACGCGTCCATGCAACACCTCCAAATAAAAGCCGTCAAGGTTTCAACCCTAGACGGCCTTGTTGCGTCCTTTTCGCCTTTGCCCTTCTCCCTTAGGGCAGCTATGGACTTCCCACCGAACACAAACCTCCTCGTCAAGTAGTTCGCTTCGGTGAACCAGAGGTTCTCCATTAGAGACAAGTAGGAAGGTGGGAATGACTCTCTTGGAGGGAAGAACTCCGAGGGCTCGCTGAGTTCAGGTACCTGATTTTTTCCCGGGGTTCGGCCGTGAGCTATGGCAGTCCAAACACTAATAAAAGCCCTACCCGTTGGGCCATCGAAGATCTTATGCGAGGCAACCAACCCTAGAGCTATTGCTCCACAAGTGAACACGTTTGCTTGGAACACAAGTATTGGAGAATCCATCTCCACTTCCTTGGCAAATGGCTGGCGTGGAAGCAACTTGTTAAGCAACTCGAACTCACCCTTTTGGTGGTTAAGGAAGTCCTTCATTCTGCACCCAACTTTGGCTGTCGCGAACGGTACACCTTCGTCGAAACGATCAATCAAGAGGTTGTTGTTAACCCTACCCGAGAAGGGGTAGTAGAGATTTAGGGCTTCGGAGAGGGAGTTCTTGATCCGGATTAGTTGCGAACGGGTGGTACTGGCGATGGCATCTTCGCTGTGGCTGATGGTAGAGTAGAAGAAGATGAGTGGGGTGTAAGTGAAGGGAGTGAGCTGGTTGAAGACGCAGAACTTGTAGGGTTCTTTGAGGTGGATTTGAGGGGAAGTTGGTTTTATGGTATCTCTAGAAATGATTTGGATCTCAATCTTCTCCATGGACAAACCCTTATGCATGGAAATGAGATGAAGCAATAAGTTGGGCTATATAGGAGAGATGGTAATGCGAGGAGCTCTTTCCTTTGTTGGGATCTTTTCCGATATAATAGAGTTTATTTTTTATTTTTTTTGAAATCTAAAACTGCAGCCGCGTTATCGAATAGGGACATTTTGCTTTGGGTCTATTTGTAAAATGTAGATATTATTTCATCAATAAAATCAAATAGAATAAATGGGGAGATGGTAATGAATTCGATTGAATCGATTACTGTTATTGCTTCAAGGCGAAATGGACGTCTTTATATCAACATGAAGTGGTCCAGAACTGGTTAATTTATTCGTACATTACTAACTTGATACTTATGACTAGTTTAGAGTCGATTATAATCTGGTCGTTTATGGTTCTTTAGTTAGAGTCGATTATAGTCTGTCTGGTCGTGCATGATTTTTCAGTATCGAATTTAAAATATTAATTAAAGAAGTCAAAGTCTTTGATGAACCAATTCTATTGAAAGGTGAGCGGTTGATTAATTATCTGTTCTTTGGGTTGGTATAGGATCATTGATTGTCGAAATTAGGATTTGAATTGGGCTGGTAGTATCTGTCAGGGGGATTTATATCACGGGTCAATTTTTTCTTCCAAGTGCACAGAGGTGAGAAAACAAGAGAACCAATGAAGTAGCTACCTTTTCCTGGGGGGAAAATTTTGGAGAGAAGAGACTCGGTCAAATAGCTACTATGACAAACGACGTATAAGTTTCCTGTTCTTACTAATAATTAAATATGAAGATATGTATTTAGGTATCGGCTATACCATCTTTTACCTGTTTATGTCACATTATGTTCCCTAAATCTTATCAAAAGATCAATATTCTAAATATTATCAAATAATTACCTTAAAATTATTTATGAAAGATCAAATTGTTCAATAGGGATTCGTTGCTGCCCTCCTACATATTAGAAATATGATAATTTTTTACAAGTATAAATTGTTATACAACATATACAACTTTTCCAAATGGTAATTTTATCGTGTACTTCACAAGTCTCTTTAACTTTCTCGAATTTACTAGAAGATTAATCCTCAAAATATTTTCCGTGGAATAGATCACTATAAAATGGGGTTGGGATTCAGTCTTGCATATAGAAATTTGTCCAGGACCATCCTGGAGTGGAGTAGAACTGTTGGATTAGACCCAATTAGATTCTCACATATCCGAGGGCCGATATTGAAGAGGGGTAAACTTGTACTTTTATGATCCTTCTATCCCCATCAATCTCTTACGTCACTCTCAATTTTTCTTCAATATCGATCAGGGAGGACTGAGGAGACCTAGCAATGAGATGATAGACTCGACAACAACGACGGACAACGAAAGGAAGAGGAGGGAGGCGACGAGGAAGAGGAGGGAGGCGACGAGGAAGACGAAGGCTTGGAGGCGTCGCTGTCGTCTGGGACGTCGGCGACCGGGATTAACAACTCCCGATCTCTCTCCCCACGCTCTCTACTCCCCCATCACGATCATCGATTTCTCATCTCCCATCTGAAATGCCACCGCCTGGAACTCCCCGCTGCCATGCGTTGGTTTAGTCTTCGACAGTTGTATTCGATTAAATTAAATTATGAGTGGGTAACCGTTTAACAGTGGAGTTTTTAGCTGGGAACTGTGTGAAGGGAGAGTGGCAATTATGTGATTCTCAGTTGCTTTAATTCTGGTCAAATTGGGTCATTTTCTTTTAATGTTATTGATTATTAAATAAGGGTTACTCCACGCCGTGAGAATAGTTGTTGATAGCAACCCGATGAACATTATCGATCTTGATGTTAACTTAATTATGTCGATGAAAGTTTTAAAATAACTTAGAAATTAGGTTGCCGGTGGAATTAATGGTTTTTGGTTCTTTTAGAGAATGGTTTCTGATTTTTCTTAATCAATTTGATTAATCATTCTGGAAATTTGGAAAAGATTGATGGATTAATCATTTATTCGATTATAAATCATCTTAACTACTATTTAATCATAATAGTGTAAACCATCCGAACAACTAGTTTTCTATGATATGTTCGAGTGGTTCGCTACGATAAGTTCGAGTGGTTTGCTCCAATATGTTCGAGTGGTTTGCTCCGATATGTTCGAATGGTTCGTTCGGATATGTTCAAGTAGTTCATTCGGATATGTTCGAGTAGTTCGTTCGGATATGTTCAAGTAGTTTGCTCTGATATGTTCGAGTGGTTCGCTCTGATATGTTCGAGTGGTTTGCTCCGATATGTTCGAGTAGTTCGTTCAGATATGTTCGAGTAGTTCATTCGGATATGTTCGAATAGTTTGCTCTGATATGTTTGAGTAGTTCGCTCTGATATGTTCGAGTGGTTCGCTCTGATATGTTCGAGTAGTTCGCTCTGATATGTTCGAGTAGTTCGCTCTGATATGTTCAAGTGGTTCCCTCTAATATATTCGAGTGGTTTCCTCTAATATGTTTGAGTAGTTCCCTCCGATATGTTCGAGTAGTTCGCTCTGATATGTTCGAGTAATTCTCTCCGATATGTTTGAGTGGTTTTCTATGATATATTCGAATGGTTTGCTCCCATATGTTTGAGTGGTTTTTTGTGATATGTTTAGTGGTTATCTCTGATATGTTCGAGTGGTTTGCTCCGATATGTTCGAGTAGTTTGCTTCAATATGTTCGAGTAGTTCGCTTTGACATGTTTGAGTGGTTCTCTCTAATATGTTCGAGTGATTCTCCCCGATATATTCGAGTGGTTCTTTTTGACATGTTCAAGTGGTTCTCTTCAATATATTTGAGTGGTTGCTCTGACATGTTCGAGTAGTCGCTAGTGGTTTGCTCCAATATATTCGAGTGGTTCCCTTCGATATGTTTGAATGGTTTGCTATGGTATGTTCGAGTGGTTCACTCTGATATATCGAGTTGTTCGCTCTGATATGTTTGAGTGATTCACTCCGATATGTTCAAGTGGTTCATTCTGATATGTTCGAGTGGTTTGCTCTGATATGTTCGAGTGGTTCTCTCTAATATGTTCAAGTGGTTTATTTTAATATGTTCGAGTAGTTTCCTATGATATGTTCGAGTGGTTCACTCCTATATGTTCAAGTTGTTCGCTCTGATATGTTTGAGTGGTTTGCTCTGATATATTCGAGTGGTTTGCTCCGATACATTCAAATTGTTCGCTCTGATATGTTTGAGTGGTTCTCTATGATATGTTCGAGTGGTTCTCTATGATATGTTCG
>SOPF01027874.1:19366-50210 GCA_012979155.1 Hypericum perforatum
TCTCTATGATATGTTCGAGTGGTTCTCTATGATATGTTCGAGTGGTTTTCTCTGATATGTTTGAGTGGTTTGCTCCGATATGTTCGAGTGGTTCGCTCTTATATGTTCTAGTGGTTCGAGTGGTTCGCTCCAATATGTTCGAGTGGTTCGCTCTATTCGAGTGGTTCGCTCTATTCGAGTGGTTCGCTCCGATATGTTCGAGTGGTTCGCTCCGATATGTTCGAGTGGTTCGCTCCGATATGTTCGAGTGGTTCGCTCCGATATGTTCGAGTGGTTCGCTCCAACATGTTCGAGTGGTTTGCTCCGATATGTTCGAATGATTCGCTCAGATATGTTCGAATGGTTCGCTATGATATTTTCGAATGGTTCGCTCTGATATGTTCGAATGGTTCACTCTGATTTTAATTATAAATTTTTAAATAAATTTAGTGAAACAATTTTTTAAATAATTTATCCAATTTAAAAATAATTTATGATATCATTTACTATAAAAAATAATATTATGATTAATTAATAATAAAATATTTACAAGGCCCTTTTGTGTTATAACGCGTGTTCCTTTCTTTTTAATTTTTCCTCTACGCGCGTCCTTTACCTGTTTTTAATTATCATCCAATTTTGCCGCTCCTCATTTGAATCCAGGACGGTCCTGTAGTAGACATCCAGGACCGAAGCGCATCCCTATAAAATGCCTTACCAAAGAAGGGCCTTGTTGTTTTATGGTAATCTTTGCTTGGCAAGTGACCTTGTAAAGCTAATCTTTTAATAGAATTCGGAAGATAGGGAATGAATAATGTATTCCACAAATTGAAAAAAATATGAAATCATAGGGATTGCGTTGGTACCAGATGAATAATTGTCTGACATAAGGTTGCAATAGTAAATGCTAGGCTTTATTGTCGTTTGACTTACATGGAATTTTTTTTAAATAGTATATTACTATTCTCGCAAAATTAGTAAAATGGTTTCCAAAAAATTTTAGTTGCAAAAATTGGTATTCATTGTAGATATTAGTATATTTTCGTGACTTATACCGAGTAATAGAAAAAACTTTTACTACCAAGTCAGGGAAAAAACTCGTGACTTGATCATTCCAGAATTTTCCAGAATTTAGTTATCTAGGGTATCGACTATCTAGAAAATTTGCTAGAATGAATTTTTTCCTTTTTTTAAAAAAAAAAATTTATGCCTATAAATATTCGACGAGAGGAATAATTTACGCATTCATCTTTCTTGTCTGTCTGAGTTAAAAAATTTTGAATTTTATTAAACATAGTTAAATCAGTATATAGCTTCGCTCATGTAAATTTGTATGATCTAAATTTATGTGTAGAGATTGCATAATTAATTAAGAATAATTTGTTTATTGTTATGAATTAATTTAGTGGAAATGTTTGTGTACATGTTATTGATATATTATAAACAAAATTTTATTTTATATTATTAAAAATATGAGAATTAATGAAGCTAATGTTAAAATTTGTATTTTGTTATATTATATCCAAACTTTTAAAAATCAACCAAGAGGTAGACCTCCGATGTCTCTTGTCCTTTGGGTCGACTATTCTGACTCGGGTCAAAGATTAAAAATGACTCAATATAGATATTGATCCACTGAAACCATATGGTCAAATTGCTAGTCAAATTACTCCATAATGATTCAAATAACACAATTTCTTAGCGGTGCTAATAATTGTTGTGATGATAGTTTGTCCACATAGATGCATGTTGGTGGAGTTAATCTAATAATCGATTGGTTTGAAAATGATCCTAGAGATAAAATAACTTTATATGAAACAACAAATTTTGATGAAAAAGATGACAAAGAAGAAGAGAAAGAGGAAGAAGGAGAAAAAGAGGACAATAAAGAGGATGACGATCTCGAAGAAGAAGATTGATTAAAACTATCCTCTAGTTTGAAAAAATTGTATTCTTTGGCCTCTGAAGTTAAAACTGGAGTTTTTTTCGGCAAGGGACCTCGCGAAATAACAAAAATACTCCCAACCTAAAAAATATTTTCTCTCCTCTCGTCCCCCTCCCTCATCCTTCTCCTCCTTCCTCCTCCTCTCTCCTCCTCCTCTCCTCCCTTCGTACTTTCCCCTCTTCCTCTGTCTCCTCCCTCTTCCCCCTCTCTTCTTCCAGACTCTCCTCTCTCCTCCCCCTCTTTCCTCCCTCTTCTTCCAGATTTCCCCCTTCTCCTCCTCCTCCTCCCTCCTCATCCTCCTTCTTCCTCTCCACTCTACCCTCTTCCTCCCCCTCTCCTCCTCCACCCTCCTCCTCTACCTTCCTCCTTCTCCTCCTCCCTCCTCCTTCTCCTCTACCCTCTCTCCTCCCTCTTTCTCTGGATTTTCCCCTTCTCTTCTTTCTCCTCCTCCCTCCTCCTCTGCCCTCCTCCTCTACCCTCCTCTTCCACCTTCCTACTTCTCCTCCTCACTCCTCCTCTTCTCTTCTAGACTCCCCCCCTCTCTTCCTCCCCCTCCTCCTCCCTCTTCCTTTGGATTTCCCCTTCTCCTCCTCCTGCTTCTCTTCTCCATCAGACTCCCCCTCCTTCTCCATCATCATCCTCCTTTGTTTCCTCCTCCTCCTCCCTCTTTTTCTTTGACAATGGAATTAGATTAGAGAGAGACTGTGTGTGTGTGTGTGTATATATTTTTTTTGTAAGACCCACATTATTTTATCCTAATAATAAATACCTAGCACTAACTATCCCATAATTAAACCTAACCCACTCAAAATAGCTGCTCAACTCACCCATTAAATTTTTCTCTTCATACGAAATCTACTTTCCTCCACACTTTTGTCAACCACTGCATTTCCCTTATACTTTTCTATTCCATCCTTTGCCAACCACTGCTCTCCCTCTATCCTTCCCCCTCAGCCCTCTCCTCTCTCTAATATTAAAGCACATACTCCTTATAACTCAGATCATCAAAACCTTAAAATCTTTAATCGTTCGAGATTCATTCTTCTTAAGTGGCTCAATCACTTTATCGTACTTTTCTCATTTTATTTCTTGTTCATTATGATATTTTGATATAAAAAACCTTCCCCATATATTTGTTTGCTCAATCATACTTGTTTTATGTTGTAACAAGTATTCTCTCAATTCTTCCCTTCTCACCGACATTTCTGTTCTCTCAAGTCTCAATAATGGTGATTCTCTATACAGATAGTTATATTTGGTTGTGTATCTTTATTTAGATTAAAGCAGATGAATGTGCATATAATTTTTAAGGAGAATGGTTACAAAATATAGCAGATAAACTGCATGATATGGGTTAGTTAAGCTACTGACTATGTGTTTTTGGGTTCATAGAAGATGCAAAATCTGAGTTTACTTTGAATATGTGAATAATTATAATTGAAGATGAAATAAGATGCAATAATATTTCACATTTTGAGTTTGCGACAATCTTGAGTGAAACTGAGGTTGTTAGTTTTCTTTCACTACGGAGCAAGAGAAACCAATCTCGATAGTAAGCATGTAGAGAATATTGGTCATATGCCAATCCCTAATGAGAACCCAAATAAGGTCTTGAGTGAGGTCATGGAGGATCCAACTACTACTACTAATGTTTATGGTATGCCATATCCTAAACTTCCTTTGCACACAAAAAGGAAATTGAAAGCAAAGATTGTTAATAAGAATAGTGGAAAGCTAGCGATGTTTGTGAATATTTCACTAAGATTCTTGGTATGGAAGAGGGTAAAGAGTATGTTACATATAACTATTGTGATACTCCATATGCATGTCATAAAGAAATAGTACCCCGACTATGATGCGACACTAAATGGTGAATGCACAAAATTTCCAAAATATAATTTAAAGCAAACTATTTTATCTTTTGAAAAGGCTGAGTTTGGAAGTGGAGTTGGCAAGTTGAATGTGGGTTACTTTTAATCAAATAGAAGCTCGGGTTCAATTGGCTAAAATGATTATTATTGATGAGTTTCCTTTTAGGATAGTATTAGGATAGTAGAAGAAGAGACATTTAAAACCTATAGCCAATATTTATAGCATAGGATTGGATTACCTTATAGGGTAATAGTAGCAAATTATTGTATTAAGTTGTATGATGATTAGAAAACTAAGTATAAAAGGCCTATGAAAAATTATAGCTTGTGTTTACCTTAAAAACTTGGACATCCATCCAAAATCTGAATTATATGTGTTTGATGGATCATTGGATTGATAAAGATTGGATGAAAAAGATTGTTTAACTTTTGCCCAATTACAAATCATAAGGGTGAGACAATTGGAGATGCTATTGAGTCTTATTGTATTGAGTAGGTTATTAAAAAGGTCTTGACAATTACGGTTCACAGTGTTAGCTTTAATGCTGCTACAACTTGCACATTGAAATCATCCACTAGATATAAGCTTAAAGATGTCATATCCAACTATGACATTTTGCACATGCACTATTGTGTATATATTGTCTTGGTTATTCAAAGTTGATTAAGAGAGCTAAGTGAGTCTGTTATCAAGATTCAGAGAGTGATAAAATATGTTAAATTTTCTTTAGCTAGAAAAACTTTTTAATGCATGTGTGAAAGTTGGGCACATTGAGAGTATGTCGATACAAGATAGAATTCCACATACCTAATATTAGAGGTTGCAAAGAAGTACCAGCGTGCATTTAATGATGAGTACGATGGTAAGAGTAAGACCAACAGTAACAATATTACTAGGAGAAGAACTTTTCTAGGTATTCATCCTAAAATTGTTAACTAGAAAAATGGACGATATTTAGTCATATTCTTGGAGATGTTTTCCGAAGTCATAAAAGAATTTCAACAACCAATTCTATCACTGCAAAAGACTTCCTTCATTCAGTTGTGCAAATCCAAACTATTTTGCTAAAGTTTTTTTCTTCCATGAAACCTTGTTGGGAAATATGAGTTCAAAGATGATGGTGAAGTTCAACAATTATTGGAGAAATTCCAAATCCATTAACGGGTTGCTTTATATTACAATTATTTTGGATCTAGAATATAAGAGCAAGTAATTAAGTACATATTTGAAGAATTTTATAACAAAAAAAACCAAAAAATATTTGGGTAAGGTTGATGCTATTTGCTCGATTGTTTGAGCATTACCAAGAACGATCTTGCAAGTTTATTGCTAGTGCTTCCTCTAGCGCAAACCAAGTTGACATTAAAATGGGGAATGATAACATTGAGGAGGATGATTTTATTTTGGGCGCAGCATTTTGGAATCAATGGGGTACAAAAATAAGGGTGGATAAGTCAGTTGACATAAGTGCTGATTCGTCTAAATACTTAAATTATCTTATGGAAGAGAATTCAGCCACGTTTGATTTATTGAATTTGTGAAAAGTGAATGCGTCCTAGTATTCGATCATTGTTGAAATTGCACGAGATGTGCTAGTGATTCCTGTTTTCACTGTTGCACCAGAATCTACATTAAGTATAGGTAGACGTGTACTTGATCCTTGTCAAAGCTCTTTGAAATTGAGTACTGTGCAAGTCTGCAGCCTCTCCATTGATCATTCTCGAATCCTACTGCTACTCTTGTGCACTCAAAATTGTTTAAGGAGTAAGTCTCTAAGGAGCTGAGATGAAAAGGAAGGTTCATTGGGTGACGATAATATCATTGAAAGTTAGTCTTATGTTCAATGTACGATATTTATTGATAGTTTAGTATTGTTTTCAATTGTCTAAAATTACCCTTGTATACATATGCATAACTCATTGTAGATCAGAACAAGAACATGGCTTACATTAATGTAAGAGGTTAAATTTATTTAGTAAGTGCCTTCAATTTGAAAAATACTCTTTTATCGTGTATTCTTCCTTGCTTATATTGTACTATCATTTTTGTGTGCATTTCTAATTCAATTTTCTATTGCCTCAGAAGTACGCATTTTGAAGGAAATAAATTGAAACTTGAATGAAGATTGTTGGAGTGCTAAAGTGCCTCATTCTATTCCTTGGTTTCAGTTTAATTTATGCAGCCAAGTTTGCGTGTGCATTGCAGAATTCAAACTATACTTTTGAAGGTTGATGCTTGGTGGATTTGAAGTTTGATGCTCTGTGGATTGCTAATTTAGATGACTTGGATGTTTAACACAGCTATTTTAACGGCTTTATTTAAATTCCGTGGGTAATTTAAACATTTTGAGCTAATGGGCCAACATTGGGCCCAACAATTTTTGTGAAGTGTGTAAGACACATCGATTTCACAACACCGACTAATAAATACATACTATCCAGTATTAAATGTCACAGCGGTACAACCTCAATTGTCAAACTTGGCTCTGCCATAGATACAGAGGACCATGGAAAAAAAATCTGGGTATCAGCCTATAAACCCTACCATCATGCAAGTGATTAAATTTTTGGGGTAAATTTATTTTTTAACTATCACCAGGCCCCATAATTTCACGTAAGGTTTGAGCTCATGATATTGTTAAACGTTAAAGTAAACGAACGAAAATGGATAAAAGTTGCGATACTTGATTAGTTCAATTTTGAAAGGAATAACGAAAATAAAATTTAAGAAACTTGGAGACGCGGCAGTCTAGGCATCTACAATGATCAATTCAGGTGGTGGTATCCACCTCTGAAGGCAATTTCAGTCCCTGAAAGTTTGTCATACATCCCAATTCAGTTAAGAGTTCTACACTCCATATCCAATCTTGCAATTATGGTTTTCGACATCGACAGGAACTAGGACAAGATCATCAAACTACGCTCAAGAGGAACTAATTTTACGCAGTCGATAAGGCAGAATGATAAATGGTCCTGCAGCAGGTACTAGTTGTCTCTGCTATTCGCTTTTATGAAAAAGCCGGACTGATACATGACATTCTTAATCTTGGTCAGCGTCCTCCAAGTCTTCATCCTCTGGAGCCCCGCGAAGATACAGAACATTGTTGCACCTGTACAAAACGAAATTGGGAAACTTTCATAATTTTGTGAGTATGCAAGGTCCAGAAAACCCACGTCCTAGATAAGCAGAAGACTTGTCATGCTGATGGCTAGATTAATAATGAGCGGATTTAAGATCCGGTAAATAGAAGGTAAAAATACTCATCATAAAGAGATATTGCAAGCTGACGTCTCCAAAGAACGAGCTACAAATACTCAGTATCAGCTATATAGCAAGGTGCAGGTTCCGACTGCTGCTGCCACCTTGCTTCAGGCACTTGCTGACCAAAACTACCACTGTTCATCTTACCAAAGAGATCAATGAATCCAACCATGTGGCCAAGGTTCATGACACTTTCTTGGAAATCATCACTTCAGCACTTATGTAGCATATGCTTGGGTCTTCCATTAAAATCAGTGAGCTTCATGCTTAAACTAGGAAGTAGATTGAAGAAGAGGGATAGAGCAGCTAATTACTAGGTGGATACGTGACGAGAATTTGCTGGTTCATAAACTAGAGCCTAATAAAGGATGACTTCAATGAATAATAAGAAGAATCTGCTAGAGATAAGCAAAGGACTGGTTCAAGGGTTATTCCTATCAATTCCACAAGCGGATAAATCAGAATAATCAGAGTTTGAACAATTTGTGGGGAAAACAAGAAAGCTACAGCCAGTAAATATTTGTTGATGAATCCAAGACAATATTCTTGGGCAAACACTACAAGAAGATTAAAAGAAAAGGAAGGATTTGACTCAAAATTTTCATGACATTTAGAGAGCAGCATAGCATGCATGCACTCAATCCTCAGGTGTTGCTAGGTAATGACAGTTCTGGTGTTCAGCATCAAATTCATCCCATCTGGCAGTAAAATAAAATTAAAAATTCTGCAAGCTATATTAGTATATAGCACAGCCGTACGGATTTCTAGAAAGCATGAATTATGAAATTTGTTAAAACTCTAGATTAAATTTTGAAAGGCATAGACAATCATAGGAAGTTTGGTTTAAGGCTACCTTATCAAAATTTCTCCAAGATGACCGCTGAATTGACCATCTACATACTCCTCAGCACTCCCAAGCTACAAAAAATAATTTTTCAGATTAGCAACAGAGCAGATGAAAAATGGGGGGAAAAATAAAGAAAGGTTCAGTCAGTAAATATTATCCAAATCATCATATAGAACGGAACCAAAGTATCCATATGCTAACAAAGCGACAACCTTCTGACAACAAGAATTACCAAGTACAGCCAAGTCGATCACAAAACCCATTCAACGGAACCAAAGTCTTGCATATACAATCAATGCGACTATCTCAAAGTATGGAATACCTATTGGCAAAACACTATATCTACGTTCCCTACAGCAAAAAGCGGATAACTGGAAGGAGACTAATCGGCTGAAGATATAAACAACATCATTGCATAAAAACATTCATTGCAACTCTGAAAGACGAAAAAGATGCTAAAGATAGTAGAAGTACCTGCAGGTTCATGTAGGAATCTACTGAAGCAAGGAAACCTGAAAAGCACCGAACAGGAAACAGTGGCAACTGTAAATAGCCCGAAAGCGATACGAAATGACTTCGAGAGAGCTAGGAGAGTAAGTAAAAAGGGGAGAAGGCGGAAACGAACCTTTGTACTCCATACCCCACTTGAGCTTGACAATGACTTTCTTCCCGGTCAAGTTGTTCAGGAATGGTTTAGGGTTTACCGGTACCGTCTGCAACAAAATTAATTACCCACCACACACAATTAATACCACAATAAGAAAAGGGAAACACAGAGAAAAATTGCGCAAGAGGAACTTACTGCCATTTTTAGGGTTTAGAGAGAGCGCGCGCGCAGGCGGGGGAAATTCTTCGTAGACAATGAATTGAAATTGGTAGGAAGAAGAGAATAATAGGTGTGTAGCGAGGGTTTTGGACTTCGGTTTAACCTCTGTGCTATTTTTTTCCCAGAGCTCGGCCCATTTAAATTGTTCGGCCCAATGACCTCCTTGGGATACTCTCTTCTCGTGGGGAAAGGCCAAGAAGGTAATTTCATTTTTGTCTCGCTGAAGTTTATTTTATTAAAAAGAGCAAGTACAACCAATCTCGGAAACGAGATTTTCCCGGGTTTTTTTTTTTGGAGCCGAATTTTTTTCGGTGTATTGGACCAATAGACGGATCAGTAACCCGTCTATTGGCTCGACTGACGGTTAAAACCTAATTTCTTCTTCCCCGACTCCATTTCTTCCTTCCCAAAAATTCCGCCCAAAAATCCCCAAAACACCTCCTCCTCTCCGGCGTCCCTCCTCCTCTCCGGCGTCCCTCCTCCTCCTCGGCCCGCCCTCCCTGTCCGTCATCCTTGCCCTCCTCCTCCCCGTCGTGTCCGCGCTCGTCCTCTTCTTCGGTCGGCTTGCCTCCTCTCCGGTCTGCCTGCCTACTCCTCTTCGGTCCGCGCCCCCCTCTCCGGTCCGCCTCCCTCGCCTCTCCGCCTCCCACGGCCGCCTCCGTCCACCCCATTCCGGCCACCGCCCGCCTCCGTCCACCCCATTCTGGCGATGGAGGTCCTATTGATCGAACATTGTTGAAGCTGCAAAATGTCCATCGGTCACGAGCGATATGGAATGCAGAGAGGACTATTCGTAGTGAAGAGTTTAACGTGGATGCGATATTTAAGATCTATCGACAGAGATGGAAGCAGAAGCCGGTGTAGAACAGGGCATTCATTGGGTACATGCAGGCAGCTGGTTTTTGGGACGTCTGGCGCATCAGCCATGTTGCGATTGAGTCAGCTATTGTTACAGCTTTGGTGGAGTGGTGGCGACCAGAGACACATGCATTCCACATGTCGGTGGGAGAGATGACCATCACGTTGCAGGATGTCGCCGTACTGTACGGACTTTTGATAGATGGCTTCCCAATGATGGGGTAGCAGTTACCATCAGATTGGCCGGAGTTGTGTATGCAGTGTTTCGGTAAGAACCCAAAGTTGACACCAGCATGTACATTCGAGAATGCCATTGTCCTTAAATAGTTTAAGGACTTCTACGACCCTACGGAGCTAGATGATGATGTTAATGATGAGACGGTGCGTCAGTTTGTACGAGCCAGCATTATGTGCCTAATTAGCTGCATTTTGTTTCCAGAGACGACTGAGGCGCGAGTTAGTTCGTGCTGGCTTCCAATGCTATTGGATGTAGATTCAATAGCCACATACAACTGAGGGAGTGCTTGTCTGGTGCATCTCTATCACCAGTTGTGCAGGGCCACCGACTGTAGTGCATTTTCGATCTCTGGCGATCTTACAGTACTTGGATGTGGGCTGCTGAGAGGATTGTTGCACTGTGGGTTGCCATAAAAGACCCTGTGGAGCAAGAGTATGGGCAATCTTTGGGTATCAAGTATTTAATAATTATACACTTGTTAGTATGTTGTTGTCTTTTTATCAGAATATGATTAATATGTATATGTGTTTATTACAGGTGGACTGGGCGATAAATCGACGCGTCTCGAAGAGGATTATGAGCGTAACAGTCTATCGACGCAAGCTGGATGAGCTGCGACACCACGACGTAAGTAATAAAACCTCCTCCCTGTGAATATTAACTAATAATTACAGTGTTTAGTTAATTTCAAACAATGTTGGACCGTATTGAATATTGTAGGTAGTATGGCTGCCGTATACTGATGACATTATGGCAAGATTGCCAGGCATATGTCATCAAGGTCAGCGTTTGTAGCTAGTGAGAGCGCCACTGATCAGTTTCTACGTCGTTGAGTGGCATTACCCTGATCAGGTGTTAAGGATACGTCTAGGGTATTCCGATATCTTCCGAGCTAGATGAAGGGACGCATAGTGAAGCAAAGGGCGGGCGAGGTCAAGCTGGCATGAAGTGGGATAACGTTTTCCCAGTCCATGTTAAGATTTAGAGGGACATGCGACATATATACGTTTTCCTGTCAGGAATTCCACGGATTGCCCGTATGTCCATTACCATGACAGGTACATGGATTGGTACAGGCTGCACACTAGGCGCTGCATCAGTCATGATGGAGCCAGGTTCCACAGAAACGTGAGTACAAAATTTATTATTTGTATGAATTTTCATTGTTATTTTTTTATATGTATATTCCAATTCTCACAATACTTTGCTTGATGTGGGCCGACGTCGTAGAGCATGTACACCACCGTACGCAGCATGACCCGTAAATTAGGTCATTATTTGAGGCCGTGCTGAGGTTTGTTGGAGAAGATCGCCGATACACGGACATACCTAGCTTCCAAGTACCTTTGCTGCCGCTGCCGCCGAGCATGATATACAACATACCAGCCTCAGAGAGAGTTCCTGTGACAAGGCGGTGCACAAACCTCTTCAGTAGGCAGAGTAAGATGCTGATGGGTCAAACCGTACAGGAGGACAAAGTACGGCCTATGCAGTGGAAAGACTACAGTGGGCAGTCATCGCAAACGCAGTGGCTGACCCAGGAACCACAAGGTACCCCGATGCAGCCTATACCATCGTACACTCCCCACCAGATGTCAGCACCAGGCTTGCAGCCCTTCGTGTGTGGTTCAGGATCTTCTCAGCGGCACCAACGCCAAAGTTCATCTACCTACAGGTACTTATATTACTCAGCAAACATTTTCTGTACTTGTTCATTTACATGAAAAATATTATGTAGTGTTTATATATATTACATTCAATTTTCAGAGGCGAACAATTCGAGGACCAGTTAGTTGAACCTTCTACGGGCGGACTTAACTATACGTTATTTGGTAGTCTAGGTTACCAGTCGTCACCGTCTTTTAATCTAGGCAAATTTGCTTCGAGCTTATTCCATGACCAGACTCCAGGTGCTCGGATAGGTAGTAGATCTCAAAGGTACGTCTATTAATTTCTATTATTAATACAAATATATAATTGTAATAAACAGACACGTGCATTCATATATTAATGTTGGTACTTTTTACGATTGTAGGGACATGGACGTAGCTTCTGAAGCTGCCAGCGAGTCAACGTTTGACAATCCGACGGCAAGCGAGTCACTACCAGAGGAGGCTACCACACCAGCCCCTATTGTGCCAGCACTTCGTGTTCAACCACCACGTCATGCAAATGCGGTTGAAAGGGGATGTGTCATGAGGACCCATAAGAAGAATCAACCGAATGAAAAGTAGGAGTTTGAAATTGTAATATTTCGAAAGACTTGATCGGGTGTACATACTATTATGAATTAGCGCAAATTTTAAAACTTCAAAAACAAAATGACAAAAGTAACGCAGAACCCGTAGACAGTCTTTTATACAGGCAACAAAAAGTCAGGGTAGTTTGCATACAACAATAAGTCAAGGCAGTTTCATTATTTGATTCTAGCAAAAGATTAAAAAAACACATTGGCACATAACACTACATCCTACGGCTAGTCGTTCCTAAGCTTTTTTCTTCTTTCATCGAAAAGACCTTGAAAACATTTTGTTTCTGGATGTTAAGATCATTCATATAGCCGCACTTCCATTCGACCTTCACCTAAAAGATGTTGATTTGTTAGTATAGTTTAGGCACACTCGGATGACAATATTAACAATGCAAAACATATTTAAATATAAGCTTACATTCAGAAGAAGGAGAACACATCCCGGATGTATGGTCTTCGTGTAGTCTTCTATAAAACCATACACTCATCTGAATTGTCCTATACGATAAGCATAATATTAGTACAATTTGCAAGATTAAGGTTCATGTTTTTTTTGTAATATAGCTCAGACGTGAATACCCAAAAAATGGCAGAATAATAACCATCAAGACCATAGGGACACATACTCTGAACAAGCACCATCATCATCTGACGATTGCATAATAATTGATTAGCAATTTGTAATAACAAAACTAACTATAATAAATTTTATCAGTCATTACATCTTTGATGATATGGTCATGTTGGGTGTGCTTGAATTTATAAAGTGAAGCCCCGAGATATAATCCTGCATTCTTGTAAGTCAACCCTATATACAAAACATGTGCATATTAATATCTTACTTTTTATGAATTAACTATGAATAAATACCTTCATCATGAAGATAGGCCTTGGCACGCGTCCACGCATCATGCTTGCCAAATAATTCTTTCCAAGCCTTCTTCTTCACTTTTTTGTCTACCTCAGTCTTAGCCTTGGCTTTCTCAGCCTTGGCCTTCACTGCTGGGTCAACGTAACCTGGGGGTGGCTTTAGAAGCCATCTGAAGATATTGTCGAACTTTGAGTCATACAACTCCTGCATGGGTTTGCTTAGTAGGTGGATGACATGAGGTGGTGAATGGTACTCGTACTCATCTATACCTTCATCGTCAGATTGTACAGGAGCCTTGTCGTGCTTGCTCATGTCTGAACAGTTGAAAAAAAAGCAACATCAAACAAACGCGTAAACATGATCCCAGAGTTAACAAAAGCATTTATTGTTAAAAAGTAGTATTACTTTTATATCGTGATGCGAGCATGCCTACGTCCAAGCTACAAGTGCAAGAAGACTCACATCAAGTGCAAGTGCCAGTTAGACTAATGACGCGTGCAAGAGCAAGGAGGCTTCAAGCTGAACTTAGTAGATCCGTGCAATTCGTGTTTCTCCTGCCGAGATCACATCATATCGTCACATCAAAGATGAACCATATCAATCACTGCCTTGGCTATGTACTAGTGCTTGGTTTGTCTGTTGCCGACCCAGCTGCTCTGGATGTTGTCCTAGCTACCGCCAGTGCTACCGCCCGCACTGCCGACCTTGCTACTTTTTCTGCTTTATATTGTGCAACAGCAATAATGTTAATACAATTGGCTTGAACATGACCCCTTCCACCGCATATCTTACATTTGATGCATGAAGGATCTTGGTCTATCTCATTCTGTATTCGTTGTTGCGGTCAACCTCTACCCCGCATAGTTCTTTCATCAGGAATAATCTTGGTAACTATCTGATCTTCTGGTGGAACCTAATATGTAGGATTTCCCAGAGGGACAAATAAATGCTGATAACATAACTGTGTGTTCTCCAGGCGATAGTAATGGTCGACATATTGCTTGTAGTCCAGGATGCCCATCTAGATACAACAAGCCATTGCATGCAAACACATATAATGAAATGCTTGAAATTTCCCACATTGGCATGTTCTTCTATCCAGCTGCACCCTATGTATATTCCCATCTTTTCTGATCCGCTATGATACCCAAGTCTTTACTTCAAAATCCCCAGTTTGCCTACTGGATATTTCAACTTTGTGCTTTCTTCTCCCATTTCTCCAACTTTGCACAGAGCTTCCTTGATAATACAATTTGACCAAGAATACACTCTTCAATACACTGAGTTGCTCTCTCCTGGAAATATTTGGTAAGTTGCAAAAAAATCTCTTGAACCATTACGGTCACCAGAAGCTGTCGTGCTCTTTTGAAGATTTTGTTCACAAACTCAGCAACGTTTGTCATCATGTTACCATATTGACGTCCACCATCCATTGCTAAACTCCATTTTGGTACGTCATGGTCAAGCATCCACCGATAGATGTCTGGATCAACTTGCTGAATTTTGGTTAAAAAACCATTTAACTTCTTTGGTTGGGCTTGCGTTCCTGTACATATTACATTGCTCTATCACTTTATGTTAAAGACACATTTTGAAAATTGACAGTAAACAGTATTTGGAATCAGATATTAATACCTGCAATCTTCATCACATTCTTCATAGCAGGGTTGTTAAAGTGTATGTTTAGATTGCTAGCAATGTGTCTCAGGCAATATCGATGTGCAATACCCATATGTCGTCCCCAGCTATGTGCATCAGTCATGGCATTTAAAATACCCGAGTGTCGATCAGATATAACACATAAACCATGCCGATCAGTGATGTGCAACCTGATTTATTCCATAAACCATGCCCAACTATCATGGTTCTCTCTTTCTACAATAGCAAACGCTATCGAAAAAATAACAGTATTACCATCAACAACAGTAACGATCAATAAGGTATCTTGATATTTCCCGTACAAAAAGGTTCTATCAACTTGTAAAATAGGCATGCAATGCTTAAAGGCTTCAATGCAAGGCTTGAAATACTAAAAAACTCAATGGAACATCTTCACGCCATGCTCAAACTCTCCTGTGTAGTGATCTCCCAATCTACTATTAAAATATTCCTATTGAACAATAGTTCCAAGATTACTTGCCTGACATGCGGCAAACCATGGCAGTAGTTGACTATAAGATTCTTCATAACCTCCCCATAATATCTTGAAAGCCTTCTCTCTTTCCCACCAAGTCTTTCTATACGTAGGCATATAGCTCAGGCGACTAGATAGCTCATTCTGCAAAGACTTGATAGAAATATTTGGTTCATCTGCTACTCTGTGTGTAATTATTTGAGCTATGTACTGCGATGAGAGTTGTCAATGATCAGGGTTATCCCGAAGGCGACCACATGTATGGGGGTAGATGTGTTTCACAATTTTCCAATAGTCAAACAGTTCATCTCTTCCATCTTGTGATACACGTATCCTCCAATTGCACTGATCTTTGACTTTTTTCTTACATTCAACTGCATAAGTATTGGGCCTTGATTCCTTGATGACATACTCTCAACCCTCCTGCATTGCGTAAGCCTTTATATCCCGAATAGCTTCTTTTTTGGTATTCCACAGACTGCCTTCCTTCAAAAGCTCTGAATAATTGGAAGAGTCTTCATAACCCCATTGATCAACATATACTGTCATAGCTGCTTGTTCGTCATGCTCAATAATAGGTAGATGTGCATACCAACGTGATTCTTCTTCCTGTTCTAGCTGAAATCTTCCTTCTTCTTCTTCTTCTTCTTCACTTTCCTCGTCATTCTCTTCTTCTTCTTCTTCTTTGTCTTCTTCTTCTTCTACCTCCTCTTCTTCTTCGTCTTATTCCGAGTCCAAGTTCGTGGTTTCATATGGCATACTTGGGTCGAAGCTTACGTTAGCTTCTTCATCCGACTGGCTTTCTTCTGCTGGAATTTGGCTCCACGCTTCACATATGCTCTTCTCCACAATTAGCTCTAGAGAAATTTCCCTAGTCTCTACCCCGTAAATACTTACTATGTACCATAACATATTCACTACATCTTCCTCTTCTGCGATAGTAATCTGTCGAAACTTTCCTAAAGCTATGGGACATCTAAATATCAAAGATTTTATTTCTTCGTTATCATCAAATGAGACTTTTTCAACCACTCTTCGCTGTAACACCTTGTACTTTAACATATCCTCATGAAACTTCAACCTCACTTCACATCCTCCCTCGTACTCAAAACCAGTTTGCATATTTTCCTTAATTTTTCTATCATATTTCACTACAATTTGTACAATTCTCCGAGACATTCTTATATAGATCTACATCAAAAAATTTAACAATAAAAAGTGTTCAAATAAAACTTCAATCTAGTTCAAACATCGGTTCAATGACTACGATAACATTACCTAAAAATTATCACTAATATAACAGCAATGCACGCATACAAATCGCAATACATAAAATCAACGGTCATAACTAGCGTAAAAATTATAATCCATTCAATAAACAGTTATACCATTCCTACTCAACAAAATCATCTGTTGTAACTAGCATACAAATCCTAATCCACATAATCAAACAACTAATCATCCACTCATCAATAATATAACAACATTCCACGCATATAAATCGTAATCCATAAAATCAACGATCAAAACAAGCATACAAATCAAAATCTTAATTAACAAAATCATCGATTATAATTAACATAATCCATAAAATCAACGGTCAAAACAAGTGTACAAATCAAAATCTTACTTAACAAAATCATCGATTATAATTATCATAATCCATAAAATCAACAATTATTACGAAATTAATAATAACGATTACAGATAGTTAATTATGTAACATAACAAAATGAACATAATTTTACCTTCGCTCGAAGCTTCAAGTCCCTTGCTCCTGTTTTGATCTTCGCGTTCAAAAATAAAAAATTTGTGTGATTTTTCGAGTTTCTTGGTATGAAAATTCGGCTGAGGGATGTTTGTATTTAGATGGGTAAAAATCCCGTCTATTGGTAGATCAGAAAATCTTTGGGCACGCCCCCAAACCGTTAATTGAGATTGCGATATCGGGTAACCAATAGACGGGTATTGTATCAGTCTATTGGTAGATAAAAAATCTCCGACCATGCTTCACGGTGGTTCATTCAGATTATTGGACCTGCGATGTTGGGATAACCAATAGACGGGTTAATTTTCCGTCTATTGGTCCAATAGACCGAAAAAAATTTCGGCTTCAACCAATAGACGGGTTTGTGATCCGTCTACATATAGACGGGCTACAAATCCGTCTATTGGTATAGACGGGTTTTTAACCCGTCTATTGGTCTAGTAGACGAAATAAGATTCGGC
Organism: Hypericum perforatum; assembly: GCA_012979155.1. Lineage (NCBI taxonomy): Eukaryota > Viridiplantae > Streptophyta > Magnoliopsida > Malpighiales > Hypericaceae > Hypericum > Hypericum perforatum. The sequence continues at coordinate 36,678 of SOPF01027874.1, forward strand.
CGGACACCAAAATGGGAATAACGGGCATGGGGCACCATTTTGGTATTTATTGGTGAATAGTACCACCAAACATTAAAAAAAAAAACCCTTTTCCCGTGCAAGTAACGAAACCGCACCCGAAGGCGAATTATAGTTCTTGTTCGCAAAAATAATTGAATCATACTTCTGATAATTCGATTAGCGAATTACAATTTAGATTTCATTCATTTTCACATCTAACCAATGGGTGAAAACATTCACTTTAGTGTTTTTAGAAATGCTCACTTTACTTTAGTTCCTCCTGCTTTGATAAAATTACCTAAACCGAATGCTCACGTCAGTTGTTGATGCTCTATTTAAAGATGGCACAAATATTCAAGCCATGTGAGTCGGGTCATAGTCCTTGCATGTTGATTTGGACTATATCTAGAATAGAACATAAATGTCCCTAAAAATATATAAAATATAAATATGAGTTATTTATAGTTATAAAGTCTAGATAGGGTATGAATTATATTTTAAACCCTACTTTATTCCATTAATTTTTTTTATCAGTAATATATTTATATCTATAAATTTGTGATGCATTATGTTTTTAATGCCAAACACTACACATGGTATAGATATTCATTATGTTATTTGAATGATGGCACAACAGAAATTTGTTTTTCTTTTAAATGGTTTTACTTTGAACTTGACAATAATTTTTTTTACGTTATTTAACTTTTATTGATATGAAATTTCTCACATTTATATAAATTATACATGCAACACTAAAATTTTATGCAAAAAAGTTAACATAGTATATTATTTTTTGCATTAGTTTGAAACAATTAGCCCTCAGGAAAAAGAAACCAACTTCTCAGAATCAAAAATCAAAGAGAACAAATCAAATAGGCTGAGGTTGAGAAATATTTGGAAAAACAGCGTACTGCCATTAATATTAGTGTAAAGTATGCTTACAACTAGCACGTTTGTTCTTGTAATTTTCACAACTTCACGCACAAAAAAATATTTGACCTAATTTATTTTGTGCTATCACTGAGATCAACTATCATAACACAGGAAGATTATTATGCACTCAACGCAATGTGAAATTAAAACAATAGTAACTATTATTCTAATATCATACAAAGCCACATCTTGTTAACCTTTTTTTTTTGGGGTACTATAACACTAGGACCTTGCGGCAACCAACCTAAAAACATGCATTCATGCTCATGGTTGAAGTCAGATGTCACCGGCGAGGGCAAACAAAACAAGATTTTTTTGCATCGGAAAACATACGGTTCGATTAGACCAGTCTCGAAGAACTAGTTGGCGTCTCTTAAAGCTGTTATTTGTTGCAACTGCGTATCATGTTCAGGGTACTTGAGTTACAACGGCAGACACCATCCTGTTCATCCCGCACATGCCGTGCCCACGACAAAGTTTGTAGTACCCGTGCTCTCCCCAACGCTTGCCCCAGGAGTTCTTGATGATCCAGTATGGCTTGTAACGCAACCTGAGAATGGAATAGCCTTTATCACTGTAGCCGACGAGTAGCACACCGTGATTGACCCATCTCTTGCCGCAAATAAGAGGACATGATACACCTCCAATGTATGTTTGCATGAACACCGCATTCAAAGCAACTGCATTTGAAAAAACCACGTTCATCAGCACACAGAGATGGCAAGAGGTAAGAATTTCAAATCGTATTCGCATGTGCCAAAATGACTCGACCCTTTGTAGCTAGTCCTGCATACAAATATGCTATTGACAAAATAAAAATAAAGCAACGTACGTATTCACACTCAAATACATTTAAATGGAGTCCAATTAATCAGAGATCGCTGCAACATTTGATTATCCGTACGACTTGACTTACAAATCAAATAATCTATATGCAAGAATACCGGAACTCACCCGCAAGAGGCCCATGATGGACCAAGTTAGCAGCTATTTGGGCCTCGTCAATTGGAACATTGGTAAAATTCGTAACTTTCACTGCCACTTTTTTCGGATCGAACTTGCATTCACATTTTTTCCCTGTATAAGGATAAGTACTCTCTTCTTGCAACCCCCCTGCCTCGATCACATACCTATAGGCATTTGTCATGAGACCGCCACCACAACCGTTGTCACATGCATCCTTTTGCTTCATATCACACTGCAAGCAAGCACGAAACAAAACAATGTTGTCATTGAACGTAAATGCTTGTAAAAATTGCAGAAGTGTATCGGTCTCAAGACATTTGAAGTCCGTGGATATTGGGTTTCCTGAACAAACCGTTGTATCGCAATCCACAAGCTGTTGTTCACTAAGATTTAGTAGCTTTCCGGATGCTATGAAGTGAGCCCCTTCAACTGCACCAGTGGTGCTAAAAGCCCAGCATGATCCACACATCCCCTGAAATAAAACATATCAATCAACAAATTGTCCCACTTAAATTTTTTTACCAAAAATCAACAAATTGTCCTACAATCTCAACACGAAGCGAAGGTTATGATAGCATAGGAAATATTCAATATGAACAATGAGAATTAAGAGCCAAATCTAATGAAATCTTAACAAGCAGACAAGCATCGAGCTCCCCTTTGGAAAATTGCACTTCACTACAGAGTATCCAATTCTGGATACAATGTTTAAAATTTGGTAATTCACGGGGATAAAAGTGCAATTTGTCTTGCCAAATTCACATACCTTTTTTATGGGGAAAATGTTATAACCCATCACTAAAATCGCCTTCCGTACGTGCACAAGTGCACTATACACAAATAATGTTGTTAAGCACTAATATTGCCTAAAAAATATCCAAAGATGTCCAACAATCAAATAAAAAAATGTTACTACATAATTAATGCCTTTGATAATAAAGTACCCATTTTGGGGTAATCGACATTATCTTACGCCAAATTCACGTACCTGCGTCTTGACATCAGTCACAGCTCCCTTCTCTCGCCAGTCAAAGCTATCCGGGAGCTCACTCTCCTCGAAAACCGTGGCCCGGGCACCCCCCTTACGCTCTTCCAAGAGGGCTCCACCTCCACTCCCGAGGTTCACTCCCATGTACATCCCCTCGAACTCCTCCTCGGTCAAGTCCATGAAAGGGGTCACCCCGTGGACCGCGGTAGGGTCCATGGCCTGGTGCTCGATCGCCCTCGCCAAGTTCTTCGCGAACACGCTCAGCCGGTGCATGTATTCCTCGTGGGTCTCGTACTCCTTCCCGTACTCCCTAACGAACATCTCGAACCCCTTCTCCGTGTTCCCGGACAACAGGAGGAGAGAGTTCATGTTGTTGTCGGTGACTTGGCGTATGTTGACGGGCTCCTCCGGACCTGACGATGTAGGGGTCGGAAGACGGGAAATTGCAAGGATTAAGACAAGGAATGCCCATGGGAGAGGCGGGAGCTTGTTGACCATGTTCTAAGGAAGGGGTAAGGATGAGGAAATGGGAGTGGAAAATGGAGGAAGTGGGTGTACGGTGGTGGGAATTTCAATGGAGGTGTCAGCTTTGTAGGGGAGAAGAGGTTGCATGCAGGGGTTTGGTGGTATGGGGGTTACACGTGGAGGAGATGGTGAGCTAAGCTATTGTCTTCGTGGGTTGCATAATACGGTGCCGGGTGGTGCTGGTTATTAATTATTCGGCTGACGTGGTTTGCGGTTTTCTATTTTCTATGTGCCAACAGAAGCAGGTGACTTTTTTTGTTTTCCTTTTTCCATCGTCTTCTCCCGCAATAAGGTTTTTTTTTTTTTTGTGATAGCCAACAATAAGTAATTAATAATATTAAAAAACAATAAGTTTATTTTATAAACTTATTTTAATGGATTTAAGTTTATTTTAAAAAAATAAAATTCATTTCTTAAAAATATTAAAAACACAAATAGTTAGATTCGAGTATTCCAAAAATAACAGTTTCGTCTCTAAAATAATAATTGAAATTGCTCATTCTACGAAATTCTACACAAATAGACGACACAAGACTAAAATTTTTTGTTTGGGAGATATTATATTAAGTGAGAAAGATCTCAAAAATTAATCAATTAAGGAAAGATGAAAGAGAAGTCAATTTCTCGTTAGTAAATTTAGCATAATACTCCTACCAACCAGTCTCCAACATTTTTGCAGTTTTTTGGGATACAATTAATAAGCCAAAGGGCACATTTGGCAAAGAAAACACAGCTCTTTAACAATAAGATCTTCTTTCCAATCAACTTGGGGTGAGAATCGAACAAAAAGATATGAGCAAGTCAACAGTAAATCTCCATTGAGGCCTTTCTATTAGCAAAATGCAGTTTGATAGTGTAGATACAAGCTTAATAGTTTCCAAATTCTGCCTCCAATAAAATTTTAGCTGAACAAAGAATGGCGTGACCTCTGATAATGAGGCACGAGTTCTTTCAGGGGAGAGGCATGAGTTGGATCCATTGGTTTGACCTTAGGTATGTTTGTTAGAGACTATTATGTAACTTTTTTGTTTGGAAAAACATACGTGTGACATAATATGTGCTAATGTAAATTTGACAACTAGTCTCACAAGAAGAAAAAACTGAAAAATATTAGTATAATTTTATGGAAAGTAGAATTCGATAAGATATATTTTGTTAAAATGTAATGTTTATATTCAACGTCTAAATACTATCCATATGTCACTTTTAATAGGAAAATATATGGATATATAATTGTCATTATAATTTTTTTTCAGGATCTAATATTTTTCTTTGTCATATTTCAAAAATTATAACAAAAAATTTTGCAAAATATTATTAAGTATTTCAAGATCATCTGCACCCTAACTCTTTGCACTTTTGTTCTTGTAATAAACAATTTATTTATCTCTCGTCCATGTTATCTGCCTTCTATCATTTTGATATCCACATCTGCTATCATTTTATACTAAATATAACTCGAAAATAATTAATTTGTAATTAACAAAACAATTTGATTCCAAATCAACAAAATTATGATTTGGCAACAATGATAAATTATAATAAATTAAGAACATATTTTATAAAGTACAACAACTAAAATGACATAAACATAAAAAAATATCATTTGTTTGATTTAAGTTTATTTTAAAAATTTTAAAAATTTCATTACTTAAAAATATTTAAAAACACAAATAATTAGATTCAAGTATACCAAAAATAACATTTTCATCTCTAAAATAATAATTTTCCATTGCTGATCATCCAATCATTAGAGTTGGTAGGTAAGAGGATCAAATGTCTTAAGTATTTTGATTACATACAAATTAAAATTTGGTTAAGTACAATAAAATAAAACTAAGAAAAGTGATACATTTCTCATAACTCAATTATTTATGAGTACTACATATTGCTAGTCTTGATCAAAGAGGTAATAAGTATATCGATGGATCGGTCATAAGCCACATGCGCAAAAATGATAAATAACTTTTTCTATGACTAAGTTTATTCTTACACATAGTCATAAACTATCTTTTACTTGGTCTATAAGTTTTGTGTAAAATTCAAAGTCAATAAAGACTTTTTGTGAACCAAGTTTGTGAAAATTCTCCTAAGTCTGGAATAAGTCTTTACTTATACAATTTGATTAAAACTTGATCAAAAAATGGAGATATATATCCCAATGCAAGTTCAAATTGAACCTTGTCAAAAATTAAGATGGTTTAGGCTTTCGCCTACCGTATAATTATCTTGTTAATGCGTGATTGATTAGGAGTTAAACACTCTTTTATAGATTAAAGTATTTAGGCTTTAGAAAGATTTTTGTAATCATTTGTAAGCAGCCAATGCATGGAACATATCCTTTAACAGTGAACCTCTTTTTGTCCAAAGAACAAAAGATTAATTCATGGTTATATTGACTAAACACAACCTGATTCAAAAGAGATTCTAGATGTTCTTTTGGCTCTTTTTTTACAGCTATTTTAGGGATAAAATTAGTCACAAGTCAGTCAACTCACATCAAATTTAGGAAGAAAATGTGTTAGCTTTTCTAAGGTAAGCAACCTTTCTTTTCTAACCGCTAGTTATGACTTGGTGGGAAAGTTTAAAGATTTTCTTGAGGAATAAGAACGAATAGCTATTTATGTCTTAAAAGGAAGAGCTTGAAGACTTACTTTGTGAGCAAGTTCCAATTATTACAATAAAGAAGAAGATTTTATAAATAGAATATTAAGCCAAGGAAATAAAGTTACACCACTTAAAAAAATGTAAAAAAATCTAGCTTGAGTTAAACTCCTACTTACAATAAACAGCCTATGATCACAAAGTGGTAAAAATAAAATAGAGTATTATAAAATATGAACATCTAGTGCATGTTCAACTTCTATGTGAGGTCTTAAGAGTAATATATTTGTACAAGCAACGACAAATTCAATTGGTTCTAAAGAACCTTTAAAATTAGATTATTGCCAACCTTTGTCATTAAAGCTAGTGTAATTTCTAGTGAGCCCTTGTGAAATTAGAATGATATATAACCTTAACAATAAAGCTCTCTAAATCTTGAGAAGAGTTTTTAAAGAAATAAGATAACAACTCTTGCGTTATTTGTAGGTGAAGCCAAAGCTTCTACTCACTCTGAAACGTAGTCAACTCCAACCAAGATGTATTTGTTGCCATACGATGTGGGAAAAGGTCTCATAAAGTCCAACCCCCACACGTCAAAGAGGTTTGCAAATGATCCCTTGTGAATTTGTAGATTAACAAAGGCTCCCATAAAATTTATTGGTTTGCAAGCGATCCTGTGAAACTTGTGGGTTAACAAGTGATCCCTTAAAACTTATTAGTTTGTAAGTGATCATGTGAAATTTCTAGGTTATCAAGGGAATGCATAAAACTTATTTTGTACTCTATATTTTTATTAGGATTAATAAAAAAGTAAGTGTACATTTGAAGAGCGAACTGACGAGGGTGGTTTTTGTGCCAACAAACAAACACCCATTGTAATAATAGTGAAAGTAAAGTGTCGAACTACGAGAAACTAGTTTAGACTACCTTTTTGGTCAGCTAGCTAGTCTAGGACGAAATTAATAAGAAGGATCTACCTAAATATAAACCTACAAATGATTGATCACTTCTGTGAGGGAGATTCTGCGTTCAGGGTCTAATGGGCATACGCCAGGTCTCTCATTTTGTCTTGGTTGGCGTACGCCAAGTGTGGTTGGTGTATGCCAGGTGTCTCGTTTTCTCTTGGTTGGCGTACGCCAATAGGACTTGGCGTATGCCAGGTGTCGGGCAGAAGCAAAACTGTCTACTGGTTTAACTAACTAAACTAAGATTTAGCAACTTAAAACACAAAAGTGAGTAAGGTGCACTTAAAACGAATGTAACCAACACGTTCAGGGAGTTTATTAAGTATGTGACATGGTCCGAGTGTTTCGAAGGCGACCAATCTATACTCTCGTGCTAGATTGGTCTAAATTGATCTTCAACTACGCTTAGAATGGCAAGATGTTCTCTCGACCCCAAAAGCCAACTTCACTTAGATAAGGACCAACTATCCATATCCCTCAGTGGACAACAAGTTACTAAGGAGGATTTCTCTCCACACAAAGCAACAAATCATCTGATTAACCTTTCTACTAATCCTATCTCCTCTCGGTCTCAAAGATTAACTAAGTTCATAGTCAAGGTTACTCACAAAGATTTTATCACAGCCAATTAGTCTAAACCAATGCATGGTTGCTACGACTTTATCAAAACCAAAGTTGGTTGTGTCAAAACCGAACTTACTTGGCCACTAGACTCTTGTCAAAACCAAAGCATAGTTCCTAAGACTAATGATGATCATAACCTAAGTGAAACCATGATTAAGCCTTAAGTTTGTTAATCAAAACATGTTCCTTATCATTTTTACTCCCTTAAACCGTGGCTACATGTTTGGTTCTAAGGCACCAAACTCACAAACACAATTACTCACACATATTTACAAAGAACACAAGCATAAACAAGAACATACTTAAGCATAAATATGAACAAAAGGAAAGAGTTAAGGAAGAAGAAAGCTTATTGATGTTCTTGAAGCTTTCTTCCTTCTCCCCCACGTACATAGCTAGAGAGTATCACATTTTCGTGGTCTCCCTTCTCTGCCTTAGTCTCCTTTGCTTATTACACACTTATTACATTACCAAAGTCAAAAGTCAAAAGCAAAGGTAAGTTTAATGTTTAAAACTCCAAATATCCTAGCAACTACCCTCAAATGTTCCTCATACATGTCTCTTATCATCTTCTAATGCCAAAACTCGAATGTCATAGCCCCCTCTAATGTTTGCCATTGAAATGAGCAAGTGGGTTGGCCTAAATCAGTCTCTGTCAGGGATTGGTGTACGCCAATTGCACCTGGCGTACGCCATGTCTTTGGTTTTGCTTCATTGGCGTGCGCCAGAAACTATTGGCATGCGCCATTCTTGTGTTTTGGACCTCTTAGACTCAGAATTTGAAGATGCCTATTAAAGACAAAGTTGTAACCCCGGATGTCTTCTTTCCAACGCCACCAACCTCATCGCATTTGGACGTCGTATGCAAAAGTTATCATCTTTTGAGTAGGAAGAGGTCTGTCTTGGCACGCCAATCGCACCTATGGCGCGCGCCAACTGTGCCAGATTTGCACTTCTTGCCTTCGTGGCTTCCCTCTTGTCCATGCATCTGCGCGTCTAGCTTGATCGTCCTCCATTTCACCTTAAATATGCTCCTAAACACAAGAAAATACAATGAGAAACAAAATACACAACTAAAAACATGAAATAAACAAAACAATGGCAAAGATAACTAAAACTCAAATAAAACAACCTACAATACTAGAAACAAACTAGAAAATGGACAAAAGTAATGAGTGTTTTAAGCACTCATCACACCCCCACACTTGAATCATTGCTTGTCCCCAAGCAAAACTCAAATGCAGACAACAACAAAACAAAAATCACAAAAAGCACACACAAACACAAAATGAGGTAAAGACTTGGCAAGACTCGATCACAACTTAACTTCCCTAAAAAACATCAACTTATATTAAAATCTCATCATAAACCTAGTTAGTTCATCAATTCCAAAACACAAAACACTACGAACTAGTAGTAACCTCGACACTCTATTGTTTAAACAAGTATTAACTCTACGTAAAAGATACTAGAAGGTTAAACTCTCAAGGATAGTAAAGTGTATCACTCATATAATATGTATGTTCAACTTCCTATCACTCGCATACAGGTCAATATCTCAAAGCATCCTACGTCCTACTCAACGCTACCTAAAAGTTGCAATGGTCGCTAATGATCGGGGGTCTTTTCATCAGGTTGTAATGGGGCATAAGGTAAAGGTGAGGTAAAATATATGGATGGTAGCTAAACCACCCAATCCGAGGACATGTCACAAATGCAACTAATCACTCGTCTAGTCTAGACATCCTCACAAAAGATAAATTAAACACACTCTCCAAGTATCCCAATGAACTAAGACCTAGAAGCACAAGTTTTGCCCAAAAAACATGCCTTATTTGAATTCACATTCTTTTTCACTTCATTTTCTTTCTTTTTCTTTTTGTTTTTTTTATTCCTTCATTCTTTTTCATATAATGTAACAACATTCACAAACTATACATTCTTGGCACGATTTAGGAAAAGACTCGGCTTCTTACTCGACTATAGTAAAACATCCCACAAATATCACTGAAATAAACCAAGCTACCAACTAAACCCAATACATATGCAAACCTCACGTCCTCGAATCGGATGATCAAATGTAAGGAAGATGGATAATGTAGGTTTTGAATTGGCTTCCTAATCTAAGATCAAGAAAAGGCTCAGCTCAAATAGTAAAAACAACGAGTAATTTAGGGATTTTGTCCCTAAAGCTCTAGGCTCGAATATCGAAGAATGCCCTCGTCATTTCACTAACTTCCACATAACCTAGACTACGATAAGTACTAGTAGGATGCCTCGATTAACTAACACTAGTATGCACCTCATGAAAAATAAAGACTGGTGTCTCTTCCGTCGGTTCAAGCCCTCACAAGGTTCACTCGTAAACCCTCTAGTCTAGTCTACATAATGAAACCACCAATTTAAACAACCGAGTGTGAGGTTCCTACTAATTCCTAGGCGTTGTGCTCGAATTAAATTCCTAACTAAGAGTTTGATAAAATTCTAACACAAGTTGAAAATTTTTGAGGGGGGTCAAATTTTGAAAAATTCATGTCAAGTCTAAACCTACATATCATAGACACTCATATATAAGGAAGATTCCTGAAGGGAACCCTCCCCCACACTTGAATGACACATTGTCCTCAATGTGGTTAGGATACTAATAAATACCTAATTACAAAAAAAAACAAATTGAGACAGTTTTATCTCGATGATCTAGTATGTTAAGAAGCAGCAAGGAGATCGAACCCTGCAGAGCTCAAATCGGAACACTTCCATACCGGATCACCAAAGATACGAATAAACAGATCTCAAAAATACAAAATAAAGATAAGCAAGCAAACGCAAAAGTAAATAGATAAATACAATATCATACAAAGTCACAGCTATAAATGAAAGAACAAAATTCAGTAAGATAACACATATAACTAAATAGAATAAAACAAAAGAAAAATAAAAATAAAAGAAAAAGAAACTCCCTTCTAGTCTTCCTGTAATAGTCACTATAAGATCCTTCATCACCCGCCATTGGAGAAGTCGTGCCGGCCGTAATGTCTGTCAGAGGTTGGGGAGGCTCAAGCCCGTAATTTTTGTAGGTGAAAATTTTGAATGTGGGTGAGTTATGGCAAAAAGCGGCGGACTTCCAAATTTATAGATTCAGAATCTGCCCTACTTGGCATGCACCAGGTCTTTAGTAGCGTGCGCCAGGTCTTCAGCGGCGTGCGCCAGGTCTTCAGCATTGGCAAAATTAGTGTACGCCAACTTTTATAATAACACATACTGAACAATAATGATACAAACATTAAAAATAAAAATAACATACATATGATACAAACTATGCTAAAAAAATTTTTGGCTTTTATTTACGCTGCATTCCTGGAAAGCTTGAAAACCAGACGCCCCATTCTAATGGGTCACGAGTGCAATTTTGACTTTCACAGATCACACAACTTACGAATGGCATACCATGATGAACAACCTCTCCTAGCGGCCTTTTCAGCGTTAAGCTTAATGGGGTTACCACGTAGTAACACGGTACACACATTTTGTGAGTTAGTGCAATTCTTGCTACAGTCACCCTTGTTTTTGAATATCTCCCTCTATACAAATTGTTGAGCACAACAATCATATAGGAGCAACTTCTTATCCTCCATCAATCGTGAAAATGCAGACATGTGCCAATTAACTAAAGAGTCAATAGCACTGATGTTTATCGTGAGATTGAGAGGTATTTTATCCTCACCCAAAACTAACCAGTCCCAACCAAGAGTGGGTGGTTGTAAACCATTATAGCAAGGTGTTTTTCCACTTAACAAATCCAAAATTAAAGGTTTAGCAAACCTTCTTGGATCTTGATGTCGAGGGTGAATATTGTGGCGGATTAAACTAGACTCTTCCGTAGACATGGCTTCTTCTTTTTGCTCTAAATCTTCAATATTCGCCAAATCCATGGTTGAGCTACAGTGATGCAAAAAGTAATTAGCATTAGTCATAGGTTCGTCAACCTCCATTTTTGTGCTCTTTAAAAACTCTATCTCTTCTTTTTCTTCCTCCTTATCCTCATTCTTTTCACCCTCTAGTGGAAGTGCATTGGTATAAATAAGTGATCTCATTAGGGTCTCTTGGTACCAGTCCTCTGTTTCAAAATCCCAAAGACGACCCTTATTTTCAACACTATATAGATTTTCTATGAATGATATTGGATTAATATATGATGGTGGAGGAACGTATGATTGTTCCTCCACTCTCAAGTCCTTTTGCTCATTGTCATCCTCCACTTGCACTTCATTGTTTTCCCATAAATAATGGATGAGCTTGGATGGTTTAAAGAAAATGGCATCTTCCGTTGGTGCACTAGTGCAAATATCATCTGAGTGAGCTTGCACTCTCTCAAAAGTTTGACTTGGCGCACACAACTTCTCCAACATCTTATCCATTCTTGCTTCCATTGAGTCCAATCTATCTTTAAGGGAATAAGACCTTAGAGGTTGTACTACTCCTTCGCAACTTGAGTAATAAGGATTTCCACTCCATGTTGGATCACTAATGGTGTCATGTTGCCCCTCGCTGTTGAGCACAAAATTTTCATGATCTGAGGAGGCTCTATGGGGTGTGTCGAACCAATATTCTTCACATTAATTTTTGTTATGTCCTAACCACCCGCACCACTCGCAAGTCCAAACTTGAGTTTGGTTGAGATTGAGTTCTCTTCGATTTGCTTCCACCAAGTTATGTATATCCTCAACTTCATCATCATGAAACGAACTTTGAATTCCATTGTACCAATGGTACCCAAAGGAATCCATCTCTACAACCTCAACAAAAACTAAAACTAATAAAAAAAACAAAAATGTCCTAATCCCGATTTGCTAACCTACTCAAATGTCCTTTGCCTAGTTCCCCGGCAACGGCGCCAATTGACGAGGATGGTTTTTGTGCCAACAAATAAACACCCGTTGCAATAATAGTAAAAGTAAAGTGTTGAACCACGAGGAACTAGTTTAGACTACCTTTTTGGTTAGCTAGCTAGTCTAGGACAAAATTAATAAGAAGGATCTACCTAAATATAAACCTACAAACGATTGATCACTTCTGTGAGGGAGATTCTGTGTTCTGGGTCTAATTGGCGTACTCCAGGTCTCTCGCTTTGTCTTGGTTGGTGTACGCCAGGTGTGGTTAGTGTAGGTGCCTCGTTTTGTCTTGGTTAGCGTACGCCAATAGGACTTGGCGTACGCCAGGTGTCGGGTAGAAGCAAAACTGTCTACTGGTTTAACTAACTAAACTAAGATTTAGCAACTTAAAACACAAAAGTGAGTAAGGTGCACTTAAAACGAATGTAACCAACACGTTCAGGGAGTTTATTAAGTATGTGACATGGTTCGAGTATTTCGAAGGCGACCAATCTACACTCTCGCACTAGATTGGTCTAAATTGATCTTTAACTATGCTTAGAATGGCAAGATGTTCTCTTGACCCCAAAAGGCAACTTCACTTAGCTAAGGACCAACTATCCATATCACTCAGTGGACAACAAGTTACTAAGGAGGATTTCTCTCCACACAAAGCAACAAATCATCTGATTAACCTTTCTACTAATCCTATCTCCTCTCGGTCTCAAAGATTAACTAAGTTCATAGTCAAGGTTACTCAAAAAGATTTTATCACAGCCAATTAGTCTAAACCAATGCATGGTTACTATGACTTTATCAAAACCAAAGTTGGTTGTGTCAAAACCGAACTTACTTGGCCACTAGACTCTTGTCAAAACCAAAACATAGTTCCTAAGACTAATGATGATCATAACCTAAGTGAAACTATGATTAAGCCTTAAGTTTGTTAATCAAAACATGTTCCTTATCATTTTTACTCCCTTAAACCATGGCTACATGTTTGGTTCTAGGGCACCAAACTCACAAACACAATTACTCACACATATTTACAAAGAAC
>SOPF01027874.1:50220-93101 GCA_012979155.1 Hypericum perforatum
TCTTGAAGCTTTCTTCCTTCTCCCCCACGTACATAGCTAGAGAGTATTACATTTTCGTGGTCTCCCTTCTCTGCCTTAGTCTCCTTTGCTTATTACACACTTATTACATTACTAAAGTCAAAAGTCAAAAGCAAAGGTAAGTTTAATGTATAGAACTCCAAATATCCTAGCAACTACCCTCAAATGTTCCCCATACATGTCTCTTATCATCTTCTAATGCCAAAACTCGAATGTCATGGCCCCCTCCAATGTTTGCCATTGAAATGAGCAAGTGGGTTGGCCTAAATCAGTCTCTATTAGGGGTTGGCGTACGCCAATTGCACCTGGCGTACGCCATGTCTTTGGTTTCGCTTCATTGGCGTGCGCCAGAAACTATTGATGTGCGCCATTCTTGAGTTTTGGACCTCTTAGACTCCGAATTTGAAGATGCCTATTAGAGACAAAGTTGTAGCCCCGGATGTCTTCTTTCCAACGCCACCAACCCCGCCGCATTTGGACGTCGTATGCTAAAGTTATCATCTTTTGAGTAGGAAGAGGTCTGTCTTGGCGCGCCAATCGCACCTATGGCGCGCACCAACTGTGCCAGATTTGCACCTCTTGCCTTCGTGGCTTCCCTCTTGTCCATGCATCTGTGCGTCTAGCTCGATCGTCCTCCATTTCACCTCAAATATGCTCCTAAACACAAGAAAATACAATGAGAAACAAAATACACAACTAAAAACATGAAATAAACAAAACAATGGCAAAGATAACTAAAACTCAAATAAAACAACCTACAATACTAGAAACAAACTAGAAAATGGACAAAAGTAATGAGTGTTTTAAGCACTCATCACACCCCCACACTTGAATCATTGCTTGTCCCCAAGGAAAACTCAAATGCGGACAACAACAAAACAAAAATCACAAAAAGCACACACAAAGTAATTGTGCTTTAGATACTTTAGAGTTTAATAAAATCTTTGTGTGTATTTGTGTTTCATCCAAAGAGATTTGGGATAAACTTGAAGTTACTCACAAAAGTAATAACCAAGTAAAAGATCTAAGATAAACATGTTAGTATATAAATATGAGCATTTCAAAATGCTGCCTGATAAGACCATTGGTGAGATGGTGATAAGGTTTACTAGCATAGTAAATGGGTTGAGATCTCTAGGAAAAAGCTATATTAATTGAGAATATAGTCATAAATTATTAAGAAGTTTGTCTACGACATGGTCTTTAAAGGTCACGACCATTGAAGAAGTAAAGGATGTTAATATCTTTTTTCTTGATAAAATTGTTGAATCACTCATGATATAGGAGTCAAATGAGAATGCTGAAGAAAACTCTAACTCATAAAAAAAGAACCTTTCTTTTAAAGCTAAGGAATAGGAAATTGATTCAAGTGAATCAGAAGAAGAAGAAGAAGATGAACAAGTAGCCATGTTGGCTAAACACTTTAATAAATTTTTCAAGAGGAGAAAATTTTATAATAAAAGTTTCCATAAGAAGAAAGAAAAAATAAAAAATAAACTATCTAATACTCTAAATATAAAAAGTTTGGATATCTCAAATCAGAGTGTCCAAAGCTTAAGTCAAAGAAAAGCTCTGATAAGAAGAAAGGAAATAAAAATAAGAAGAAAGGAAATGAAAAAGGCCACACAACCTTTTAGGATGACATAGACTGAGACTCTTCAAATTTATGGGAGTATGAAGAAGCACACTTAAGCTTGATGAGAATTAAGTAAGAAGAATCCTCATAGGTAAATGTCGATGACTTTGTTAATTTTACCTATAATGAACTTTATAATATTTTGATGAAGCTATGTGGGAGTTGAGAGAAGCTTTATTTGATATATTCCACCATAAAAGTGAATTAGTTCTTATAGATGAAAGCATTAAGACTCTCGAAAAAAAGTTAAAAAGGTTGAATTCTAAAAATACTATTCTTACACTATAAATATGTCTAAGAATCCAATAGCCATCTAAGGAATATATACAACAAAAGTCCTCGTAGGACTAGCAGGTAATATTTTACTTGTGGTTAGATCAATAATTTAGATAGTAAATGCTATAATGAAAATACTTATAGAATAAAGAAAGTTTGGGTTCCTAAAGGAACTTATATTTTGTCTCACAAATTTGAACTCAATCGTATTTTAGTACTGAAATCAAAGACATAATTATTCTTGCAGGTATGTGTCAGAGTATATCATGAGCTAAACCAAAAATAGTATATAAAAAATGGATGCACGAGACATATGACTAGAGAAAAAAAGTTCTTCTTCAATATAAAAAAAGAAAGATGGAAAGATCACTTTCAAAGACAATGGACAAAGTACGATTATCGATCAAGGTAATATTGGTAATTCATCTACTTTTCTTATTAGAGTTTTGTTGCTTGTTGATGTTTAAAGCATAACTTGCTTAGTGCATATAACTATGTGACAATGGACTATATGTAAAATTATAGAATACTGTTTACAAAATTGAAAGTTATAAAGGATTATACATGATAAGACTTTGAAGAGAAAATGTATATGTTGTTAATGTAAAAGATCTCAATGCAAACAATATTTTTCTCATAGTAAAAAAAGGATGTAAATTGGTTGTGGCACAAGAAGTTAAGACATGTTAATATGAGAATATTGTCCAAACTTGCTTAGCAAAAATTAGTTAAAAACTTACCTAGAAAAACTTAGTTAAAAACTTACCAAGCTTATCATTTGATAAGAATAAAAGTTGTGAGACATGTACCAAGGCAAGTATGTTAAATCATCATTTAAACCAAAATAATATTTGTCTACTTTATGATCTTATAAGTTGATCCATATGAATTTATTTAAACTAACTCACATATAAAGTCTTGGAGGAAAATACAATAGTTTTATGTTTGTTGATGATTGTTTCAGTTTTAATTGGGTATACTTTTTAAGATTAAAAAGTGAGGTAATCAATGTATTTATCAAGATTTGTACAAAGATATAAAATGAGAAAAGCTCCACAATCATAAATGTAAGGAGTGATCATGGAACAGAATTTGTGAACTAATAGTTCAAAAATTATATGATCAAAATGAAATCATCCATAATTATTTTATGCCTAGAATACCTCAATAAAATAGATTATTAAAAAGAACAACAAAATGTCTGAGAAAATTGCTAGGACTATGATATGTGAATATAATATACCAAAACATTTTTGGGCTGAAGATATGAATATAACTAATCGTATTATAAATAAAACATTAATCAAATCTTCGCTAAAAAACTATATATAAGCTACACAGAGGAAGAAAACCAAGTATTGGTTATTTTCATGCATTCTAATATAAGTACTTTGTGCACAATAATGACAAGGAGCATCTTGTCAAATTTGATTCTAAAAGCAATGAGACTATATTTTTTGCTTATGTAAATAACTCAAAAGTCTATAGAGTGTTCAACAATCAAAGTAGTAAGATAGAAGAATCTATACACATCTTGTTTGATGAATAAACCTTGAAATAAGTAACAAAAGTGATTGCCTTTCTGGTAAAGAAAATGATTAACAGCATATCATGGATATGAATTACGAACTAGAGTAAGAAAATACTCAAAGACGACTTTCACCAACTCAAGAGTGGAGAATCATTAAAATTCATCATCACTCAATTAGTTGGTGATCCACAATAAGGAATACTTACTCAAAGGGCAATTCATTACACTGGTACACATGGCATTCCCATCTCAAGTTGAACCAAGGAATATAAATGATGCCATGGATGATGAATTTTTTATGATTATTGTGCATGAAGAGCTAAATCAATTCCAGAAAAGTAATGTTTGGACAATTATTCCAAGACCAATTGATCATTCTATTATAAGAACCAAATGGGTCTTTAGGAATAAGCTAGATAAAAATGTTATTGTAACTCAAAATAAAGCTAGACTTGTCGCACTAAATTATTCCCAAGAAGATGAAATAAACTGCGAAAAAAATTCAAACCTATTGCTAGATCAAAAGCTATTTAGTTGCTTTTAGTTTTTCCTTGCCATATGAACTTCATATTTTACTAAAAGATGTGAAAAGAGCATTTTTAAATGGTATTGTCAAAAAAGAAGTATATGTAGACAACTAGCTAGTTTTGAAAGTTTTGACAAACTAGTCATATTTATAGATTAAATAAAGCTTTATATGATTTTAAGCAAGTTTCTAGAGCTTGGTGATGTGTGTATGAACAGACACACGATTACTTAAATTTAACATAATTTTTAGTCATGTTTTGGGTCAATTGAGTCGTATTTTATTGAGAGTTTAGTTCATTTTGTGTGTTGAGTCGAGAAGTGGAGTTCTGTCTAGTTTTGTGTATTTACACAAGTGGTGGAGCAAACCTCGAAGGCTTAGGAGGGTTGAGCAAAAGAGTGGTCGCTGATCGAAAGAGACATCATGAAGCTAGTGGTCACTACTAGCCCAGTGGTCACTAAACGATAGAGGAAGTTTCAAACCTAGTAGTCGTTATACATTCAGCGGTCGCTGGGAGGCCAGGGAGCTCACAAACATAGCGGGTGCTACCCTCATAGCAGGCCTTGGGTTTTTTTATTAGTGTGTTTAGACGTCATGTTTAGTTAAAACTCTTGATTTTTATTTAGGTATTTTAGCATGGCTATATATAAAGGCCTTAAGCCTTAGGTTAAATCATTCTTGGACAGCTTTCATTTAAGATTTGTTAGACTTAGTTTTTAATCTTTGCTCGTCATGAGTGACAAGGATTGACAATCTTAGATTTGAATACATTTTTATCCATAGGTTTAGAATCACCAATCATCATTTAATTAATTTGCTTCGCTTAAGATTCAGGAATTCATAATCTGGTATTTAATGTGATTGATTCTTATATCCATGTGGATACAATCTAATTTATCACTATATTACTTGTGCGACATATTCTCTTTTGCATGTTTTAAACTTGAGATTTATCGCATCACTTGGTATGAGAGGCCGAGTAATTTTCTAACTAAAAAAGATCTTAAAAGAGGCAATATTGAAATAATATTATTCATCAAGGGTGAAGAGAGTAATTTGTTGCTTATGTAAATATATGTCCATGAGATTATATTTAGCATAATAAATGATTATATGTGTAAAGAGTTCTCAGAAACTATGTAAAAAGAGATGAGCATAATGGAAGAATTGAAATATTTCTTTGGTCTTGAAATAAACCATTCTATAAAAAGAATATTCATAAGTCAAACCAAGTATATAAATGATATCTTGAAAAAGGTTTGACATGATAAAACTGAATGAAATGAGCACTCCTATGGCTGCTAGCAATTGGATAAGGATAAGGATGATGTCTCTTTATGGTTGAAATATATAATCATCTGGACAATATTGATACTCTAATAGATGTATACAACTATACAACTTTTCAAAATATTATAGAGAAGAAAAAGAAAGGGGTTTGGTTAACAAGAATAGGAAAAAAGTTATTTTGTCAATCCAAAGAAGGGTAAAACAATTTGAAAAAAATGAGCTAACCCATAAGGGTTCTTCTAATAAGATTTTATTTCATCATTACCCTAAAGAAGCCCAAACTAACAAGTAAGATAATCATAAATGAGCTACTTACTATAAAGAAGCACGTGGTAAAGCTATAAAAGAAGTACAAAAATTGTGATAATAGACAATCTGCCAGTGAACTAACATTGCTAAAGGCTCAATGTAGTTCTTTAAACATAGTGCCTTAATTTTAGCACATTGGATAACTTGCTAATGGACAACTACAATTCCTCCTCTCAAAATTTTGCTAATTTTGCTCTCTAAAGAGATTTCTCTCCTCATATTAGTGCCTCTCCTGAACATCATATGGCATACAAAGAAAATTATGGTACCAATGCTCCCATGACAAAAATTCAAGATGAAATTATGCATAACAAAAAATCATCTCCTCTATTTAATAAAATGGTTGATTTTGTTATGGGACATAAAAAGTCTATATTCCCTACACTAAGATTAGCATCATTTATTGCACCTCTCACTCCACGCTTACAAAATAAATAACAAATTTAATGTTAAAAAGAAAATTATCTATCACTTTAACAATTTATAAGTTATTCAGTGAAAGCCTTTCATAGATAAGGGCACCGTGGAGGGAGAAGAATAAGACTTAGATAAGAAGAAGGGAAAGGTTGATAATCAAGAAGAAGAAATTATAATGAAAAATATTACAATAAGGGTGAGGAGGATCAAGCTCAACTTATCCTCAAGAGAAAGTTGTTAAAGTGGATGCTGGTAGCCAAAATAAGATTATTACTAATGCATAGATTATTAACAAAGTTGCTAATAAAGAAGCAAGGAAGAAGAATGGAAAATGCATTGACATAGTCTAGAAGAAGAAGTGTGGCTCTACTTCAAGGGTCGGAACTTTGTTTTTTTCAAAAAACTCCCATCAATAAATAAAAATAAAAAAGATACAAAAACATTATAAGCCCACAACACACCTGCTAGCCAACAGTCCTGGTAGTCAAGTGGGACAAACAATCTACCACCAGCTAGTCAACAAATTTGGTAGTCTGGTAGGGTGAATCAAGTAAGCCACATTCCCTGCTAGCCAACAAACCTGGTAGTTAGAGCAGGCAAAACATGATAGGCGATCACACTAGCCAATGAAAAAACTCCTCAAGGGATGAACCTGTAGTACAGCTGACTAGACTGGTCGTGACCAATAAGACTAGATAACGAGGTCAGGAAGTTTGGCCACCAGCCATCCTCTATGAGATGAGTCAATGCATCTACCGCCTGGTTCCCCTTACAAAAAAATATGAGTGATTTGTACCTGCATCTGAGCCCTGTGCTCTAGCATGCACAACCATCGGGCCTGCAGAGTCAGGACTTTATTGACAAAGTAGAAGAAGAAGAGTCTAACTTTGTTCAAGACTTTACTAAAGGCCAAAAGGTCTACATTTCTACTATCACATAGAAGATGAAGTCATCCAATACCCTGTACGATTCAAAAGAGTCTAGTGAAGATTCTGAGTTTATTCATGACTCGGATAATAGAAGAGATACAAGTGATGATGACTTGTCCTAATAAGTTCTATCCTAAAAAATAAATTTTTTGAAGATCTTTTGATGTGAATGCTTTAAAATTTTCTCAAGTACTTTCTTCTGCTTATGATTGTTGTTTTTACTCATGATATTTATTAGATAGATATATACTTGTAATGACTTACGTTTTGCACGAATGGGCTAAGCATAATTGCTCTTAAAATGTATTATGTTTAATTAAAATATGAGGGCTTCTGTTTTTCATGAACTTAAGCCTATCTTAAATTATCTAACATGGTTATTAAGTTCATAAAGATAGGGGGAGCATGATGTATTGAGAAAAACTTAATCGACATTCATTTAATGGGGAATCTTAACCAATTTTAGTAAAGTTGTCCTTACAAAAGGGAGACTGAAAATGCCTTAAGTATTTTAATTAAGTACAAATAATAATTTGGTTTAGTACGATCAAATAAGGCTAAACAAAGTAGTATATTAATAATAAACTTAGTCATATATGCGTACTATAGATTGTTAGTCTTGATTAAAAGGATAATAAGTATATCAAAGAATCGGTCATAAGCTACTCTGATAAAAGTGATTAGTGATTTTTCCTATTACTAAGTTTATTCTTACACATGGTCATAAATTATCTTTAATTTGATCCATAATTCTTGTAAACCAAGTTTGTGAGAATTCTGCTAAATCCAGAACAACTTTTACTTATTCAATTAGATTAAAAGTTGACCAAAAAATTGAGCTATTTATCTAAAGGTAATTTCAAATTGAAACTCTTTAAAGTCAAGATGATGAGTTATTTATCACCTCTCGCTAATGTTTAATTGCTTGAGAGTTAAAACACTCATCTATGGATTAAAGTCATTAAGTTGTATGAATAATTGTTTAATTATTTTTAAGCACTCTATACGATGGACATCTTTTTTGACAACAAATTTCTCTTTGTCCAAATAATAAGGAATTAATTTTTGGTTATATTGACTCAAGTCACAAGTCATCTTCTTTTAGCTCTATTTTTTATAGCTATTTTAGGAATCAAATAAGTCACAAGTCAAAGTCAACTCAAGTCAAGCCTAGGAAGAAAAAATGTTAGATTTTGCGAGCTAAGAAAGCTTTCATTTCCAATGGCTATTTATTTTAAATTGGGAGGACTGAAAAAGACTTTGGAAAACAAAAAAATTAAAAAGAGAGTTTACTCAAAGATCAAAGATCAAACAAAAAACAATTCAAGAAAATTAGATAATTACCCCTAAAAAAACCCCAACCACCGTAACCACAAGCCAGAAAAGTGGTGCTAGGCCCATGAAACGACCCATTTACTCATTAGCACGTATTAGGCCCATGGATAAAAAATTATCCACAAAGTAATGATAGAGCGGTTTACCTTGTACTTTGTAGTCGCTAGAATTGTTCGCCTCTAGAAATTATTAAGAAAACGGAGAAAAGAAGAGAGAAGGGGAAAGAAAGGTGGAGGCGGAGTTTAGGGTTTTCCATTATCCAGAGAGAGAGAGAGAGAGAGAGAGAGAGATAGAGAGAGATAGAGAGAGAGAGAGAGAGATGTCGGGGAAGGAAGAGTACAAGGTGTTCGTCGGGGGATTGGCTTGGGACATCACCGAACGACAGCTCGAAAGCGCGTTTAACCGCTTCGGCAAAATCGTCTCCTGCAAGGTCTTCTTTCCTTTTTCTCCACTCTAACTCGATTAGGGTTTAGGGCAATTAATTGTTTCTCTGTTAATTGTTCCTTTTCTTGTTGTCGCAATATATTGACTTTTCTTGTGGGAGACTTTGTGTGATGTTGTACCCGTTAATCTATATATCCCTAATAATTGAGATTGCATGAATTAAGTGTTTGTTTGGTTCCTTGGATGCAGACGTGTATGTTGATATTACTATGGCCATTATGCTTGTCGAATTTTGTTAGCTTTATGTGTTTAGTTTTTGGGGTCGAATAGATTAGGGATGCGGTGCTAATTCAGTTTCCGGGTGGAAGGAGTCTGATTGGGATTGTATAAGCTCATGTTTTATTTGAATGCAGTGTTTGATGCGCCTATTTTTTAGGGAGTGTTTTTCTTATACTCAATTATTGTATTAACATGTTTCCTTTGTTTTTGATTTATGGCTTCCTTTTGGAATGAGTTGCCGTGTGTCTAAAGATGTTTTGGTCAAATGGTTTCAATGTGGTTCCAAGGCTGGGTGAAAGTGGTTTCTTGTTAGACGGTAATGGATGTTTACTAATGGTATCCCAGTGGAAGATACAAGAACTACAATCGATAGATGTGATATGGTTCCATTTTGTGGTTAAGATCGACAGCGGTTTGATGAGAATCCGAACTAATCCATAATTTCAGAGCTGGGGTTTCTTCATTTTACTCTAGAAGCAGTTTTATGATTGGATAAGAGTAGTGATTTCAGTGTCCTCTTCAACTTCTGCTCAGAGTTATGAAGAGTTTTACTGTGCTTCACGTCCCCCCTTTTCCTGTGCACTGTCGTGGACTGGAAGACACCTCATGGTCTAAGTTGGCAGCCTGTACCCATCGCTCTCAGATGATGTTCTTTACATTCATAATTTTTAGAGTCTTGGGTTCTGGTACGTTTGTGCTACAACTTTTAGAAGTTTCCTGCAGTGATATGATTGTGGGGTGATATTGAACCTGGCTTTCCTCTTTCGGTGCCATTGGCTCATCAGATTCAATATGCTCCAGAGAATTGTCATATTTCTGAATTTATCCGGTGAAACATGGGGGAAATTCTTAGTTTTTCTTTCTGCATAGTACCAGTTTGGCATGTCTGATTGATGAGTTCAGCAAGGGTTATGAGAAGGATATCAAGATGGCAAGGGAAATTAGCCTGATTTTTAGGATTTCTGCCTTTTACAGAGAAAAATTTTGGCCCGCAAACCTACGCAGTAACAGAGAGACTGAAATCCAGCAGAGCATCATTGAACTAGGTAGATTTAAGATTTCTAGTGGGCACTTTGTTTGTAGAAATTAACTCTTGATCACGTCCTAATGATGGTAACATTGCTGCATCATTGAAGATCATTCCTCTCAATCTTCCCATCTATTTTTTTAGCCTGGAAATTGTTTTCTGTCTTGTGGTAATGATACGAAGTATCTAATCTGCAGATACCATGTCTTATATTTCTTTCAGTTTCTGCCAAACTTTTGTGACAGACGTGGATTCTGTGGTTTTCCTGGGTGCACTATTAAATCGTGGAGGAGTTATCATGGATTTTTTGCTCCGTACTTCTGGTTGCACACATGGGAAACTAATTTTTTTCCTTTTTCTGGGTGGCGGATCTGTTACACCCTCTCTTAACAAGCCTGACAAATCATATATTCCTGGAACAGATAGAACTCTGAAACTACATGTTGCTGAATGTTCCAAGATGAATCAGTGGATTCGTTGTAGCTGCAAAGCATCTGGCTGTGATTTTCTCAAGAGTATCAGGCTCATTGCTTTGACTTTCAGTGGGAAGTTCATTTCAGTGCAATATGTTCTGTGCAATAATAGTATAATTAGTTATGACCCAGGCTAGTGATGATTGGTTTAGGTTGGTACTTTTTGCCATGGTAACAGCTGAAGCCTTTGAATCGATAGTGGAAAGGCAACTGATGGAATGTAAGTCCATCTGTGTCATAATATACATTGCTGGAACATATAAAAATCTTGAGCTACATGTTGCTGGATTTTGCAAGATGAATCAAGGGATGCATTTGAGTTCCAAATTATATTGTCTCAGACGGTATCAAGCTCATTGCTTGGACTTCTGTTTTTGAAGTTTATGACAGTAAAAACATGTTCTGTGAAATAGTAGTAAAACTAGTGATGAATCAGGTTAGTGGTCATTGGTTTGGGTGGTAACTTCTTGCCGTTGTAACAGCTGAAGCATGTCAGTAGTGGATAGGCAACTGATGGAGTGGAACTCAATTGCTGAGTCTGCAGAAATAGAGGCTACAACTGGAACTGATAACAGCTGAAGCGTTTGTGGATAGTGGATAGGCAACTGATAGCATGGAACTTCATTGTTGAACCTGCAGTAATAGAGGCTGCAGGTGGAAATGATAACATCAGGAAGTGACACCTAAAGTGAAATGAATAATGCTGTTTCTATGGAATTTTGGTGACTGTATAGATGCCATACAAAGTTTTGCAAGTCCTATCAATGAGAACTGTGGGAATGAGAACTGTGGGACATCTTATAAACTGGGAAGGTAATTCTGTTGAAAAATATTGTTCAAAGTTACCTGCATGTTAAGTAAGAATGTCCTCTTAACTTTATCAATATAACATTCTTGTCTTTTCTGATGTTGAGTGTCTGCCATCGAACCATTCCCTTGCATGTTTCTTTGACTAAAGTCTTATAATGTATTGTGTAGTTGCTGAATGCGCTGCCTACTCTGGCCATGCTTTTCCTTGTATTTCCCCACGAGCTGATATTTTGCTTGGTATTTGAGCTCAACATTTGTTGAAGGTCATGATACTGTATGCATGAAAGATGAATTGTTTATTCAGTTCTGAATTATCTGGAACTATGTTTTAGTCTGGCTTTAATCTAGAGAAGGATTGATAGTATTAGGGGTTGTGGTTCACCATTACTAGTAGTTTCTCTGCTGACTTATCTTTAGTTCAGTGTGAGTTTCATGCTTGTTAAAATTTTAAAAATCTTCTTTGCTTGCAAATTTTCCATTAGTGCAATAATAATCCAATGACATTCAAAAACTTTATTTACATGCTGTCTGCTACTCAGTTTCGTAACCAGATTATTTGATTTTATGGAACTAAAAAAATTGCATTTGATTAGATTAGTCTAGAAACTTGCCAAGATAGTTGACATGATGTTTCCTGAAACTGGAACTTGTATTCACGTATAGAATCTACAATTTGCTAAAGCTTGTAGTAAGCAGACAAAAGCTAGTTACATCATTTAGTTTTGCCTTAAAAAACGTGGTTAGGGGAAGAATTACTACAATGAGCTGACGTTAAAGCTGTGGCAAATTTAGGGTTCTTAACAGCCAATCTTTGTTTCTTATATGGCTGATTTGTTTACAGAACGGAACATTCGAAGTTTCAGGTCATATTATAGTGCGTCAATACCAGATTTACTAAACAGATTTGGCTTCGTGTAGTCAGTGTGCTCTTGTTTACTTAGAAACTAAATGTATGCCTGTACGTTTTCACTTCTTAGATGAGTGTAGTTCTTCGGTCTGTATGCCACCTAATAGTTGGTAACTTATCATTTGCTTGTAAGATTGTGGTGTTTAATTTGGCTTATCTTGAACTTCTATTTACTTGTAGTTTCTCGTGTTCATGACCTTCCCTCTTTTATGATTTAAGAGTGGGTGCTGCAACTTCATTATAGTTTCGAGTGTCTCAAGTTTCATCTCCATGACGATTTTCCAGATAATGTTGGAGAGAGATACTGGCCGCCCTCGTGGATTCGGGTTCATAACCTTTGTTGACCGTCGAGGCATGGATGATGCAATTGAACAGATGCATGGACGAGAGTTTGGCGATCGCGTTATCACAGTGAATGAGGCCCAACCCAGGGTGAGTGATGATTTGGACCGTGGCCACCGTGAAGGTTATTCATCTGGTGGCAGAGGAGGCGATCGTGGAGGAGATCGTGGAGGAGATAGATTAGTTGGACGAGATGATTGCTTCAAGTGTGGGCGCCCAGGCCACTGGGCACGAGACTGCCCTTCGGCTGTAGGTAGAAGTGGGGATGGAGGTTTTTCTTCACGTTCCAGGTTTGGAAGCAGCGATGTTCGTGGGTATCGCTTTGGAGAACGTGAACGATTCATTGACGATCACTACGATGGAGGACGGTTTGGTGATCAGGATAGGTTTGACAGCAGAGAGACCAGATATGGCAGTCGTGATCGGTATGTTGGTGAGGAGCCAATGAATTACTTTGTTGTTGTGCTTCATCATCGTTGCTATTTTATTTAGGAGCGCTTCCTTTTTGTTTATCCCATTTCTTCAATGATTTCTGAATTATTTTGATGCACAACCTGTCGAAGAAAATGTGATCTGCCAACCCATATCTTTTTTTGCTTGCTTTGCTGATTTTGTAGGTACCAACCACCTACTGGAGATCGCTTTGCCAGCGACAGGTATGGCGCCTCTGATCGTTATATGCAAAATGGGTATGGCAAAGACAGAGGATATGATAGAGATGCTGGTGGTCCTCGAGGTGACCGATTTGGAGGTGGAGGACCTGTTCGCAGCGATAGGAGCTATAGGAGCAGGCCGGATCCCTATGTTCGTCCTCCGATCGGTGGGCGTCCGTCCTCCTTCGATCGCTACTAGTTAAGTTGTTTACGTAGTTCATGATCGATCTATGTGTTTGTCCTCTGGCCAGTTTCGTCACCGACTTATGTTCTCTCTTTATTTTGTGTTCTTGAGCAAATTCCAATTACTCGATTTTATTTAGGATTGATGGATGTCTCATTTTCCGTTACTTGATCTTTGTTTCTAGTGTCGTTGTAAGTTTCAAATAATTTTTCTATTTTACATCTTGCCATACCTTCTTAACTATTATCCGTCACATCTAAACAAATTTAGCCATTTGGAGTACGTTTGATTCTTTCTTTATACTTGAGTTCTCTTATAAAATTAAACCCAATGTGTTTGTTGTGTATGATTTATGAGGGTCTTAATTTTTTACCTAACGAAAAAGGACGTCAATGATTTTTTATGCCACCCTCCCTATCTTCTGTTGGGTTTTTAATTTAGCGGTGGTGTTTTTCAATTGTATTTTTTTGCGAAGGCAAAATCTTTTTAGAAAAATAAAAATCACTTCTAAACGTGAGAAGAGTTCATTTTATCCTGACAAATCTTGAGCTAGACTCATTTATCTAAAAAATCAGTGTTAAATATACCAGTAAAGTATACCCATTTATGGCCTTGATCTCCCCTAAAACATAGCCCTGATAAAATACAGTCGGAAAAAATGACGATAATAAAATTGCACCCTGATGACATGCAAATATAAAATTTGAGCAGATAAAAATAAAAATCATGAAAGAAACTAAAGAACCTAATGAGAAAAAGCCTTGAAAGGATGACAATCCCGAGATAGTCTGCTTTGTATCATTATATATGGTATCACAAGCAGAGAAAAACATTACAATGATATGTGCGATCGTTGTAAATTTCAAATCTTGTATGGGTTCTTAGAAAAATAAGATTCTAATGAACAAAAAAAATCTTTAAAAAATTTCAAATCTTTTATTTAATTTATATTGTTTTTTTCTTGTATTATACTTAGTTTCAATTTTACAAATCGCAGGAATTCCGATATTAGTGGTGGGACATTCGTGGTAAGTACACTATTGAGTAAAATCATTGTTCTTCCCACAGATTTTTATTTGAAAGGAGTAACAATATATTAATCTACTAAGCAATCTTAAATTTTTATTTCATTTAAAAGTTTTGAGTTAAGTTCATATGAAAAAATATTAGTAAGAAATTTTTATTTTTTGGCAGAATAAAAACTGGTACATATGTTCCAATATTTTAGAACACCGATGTTCATAAAAGTTTCGTCCGGTCACACGTGAGGCTCCAAAAGCGAAGATATGCGCACGCCGGAAGCTTCCACCCTTTCCGGAGGCAACGTGTTTAGGGTTTATAGTTTATTCGACTATCTATCAATTCTCGTTATGGGTCTTCCTCATTGTTCTCTTTTTAAAGATTATTTAACTTACTTTTTCATAAAGCAACCGTTGGAAATTAATTGCCGAGATGCTCCGTCATTGACTAACTTGAGATTCGATTTCAAGAGCAACGTGCAGAATTATTGTTTCTAGGAAGAAATATTACGTGTGGAGATAATTCATTCGACCCAGGGATATTTTTTTGGCGGAAAAGTCACAAAGTAGTTCAAAAACGATTACTAAATGCCGACCAAAAAAAAAGACTATTAAACGCACAGAGAGACGAAATAGATCAGAATCATCAGAAGAGAAAAGAGTTCCTAGGAAATCATGAAGAGTTTGTGATACGGGAATAAAGGCAGTGGGCGGGATATGTTAAGAACGATTTAACAGAATTCGGTTATGATACTCATATTAATAAGGTTCACACAATCATTAATATTAAATGTTTAAAGTATTTTATATTTATGCATACATCCATTAATGAAATATCATAAGTCAGTCATCAATTTCAGGGTTATAATCTTAATATTTGTCATAAATAAATTAATGTTAAGTCAAATCAACCAAAATTTTCTTAACATATCCAAGATTCCTAGCTGGTAGGTGTAGTTACTTGTAATTTAAAATTATCTACAACTAATATAATTGAGAGATAACCAATGGCGAAATTAATGTGATAGGAACTCTAGGATTTGGGTACATTCTGAAATTAATGTGATAGGATGCTAGAATTTGACCATTGATTTCGAAGGATATCATGTTCATGTTTTTTATTCATGAAAACATAAATCTGAATATCAACAAATTCATTTAAACTTATATACATAAATATATTTTATAGCACACACAAGTCCACAAGGTTCTTAGTTTTCACATAATTGCACAGATTTTTCACAGGATTGTAATGGAAGATTGTTAATGACTCGTCCTAATTCATACGTTCAAAATTAAGATTGGGTTTCACACCCTAAAAGTTCGGAGGATTAGGAAGACCCTAACAATCAACGTTCGTGTCTCAATTATATAGTGTGTTGTGTATTGGGTGTCCATTCGAACAACACTCGTACACGTTTGCGTATTCTTCGCGTACCCAAATTTGGAAATAGAGTATTTGAATAACTGTCATAAATTTGCGTCATAAATAATTGTATCAAATACGAATCTTATAGCTTTCTACACTTAGTAGAAGATAGTTAATTATGAAAATTATGGGTGTAACTTTACAAGTTTTAACATATTTATTTAAATTATTATTTATAATAAATGGTACAAATGAAATATGCCACTCCCAAAATATTCTACATCTCATACTTGATAACGAAACAATTGTTAGTGGTTACATGTGAACAGAACAACCTACACCCTGTATCATATAAAATGAAAAGTCTTCATATACTTTCTATGAAATTTGTCGCATAAAATTTACTATAGTGTTACACATACAACGGGGAAACAAAGCCGATACAAAAAATTTCGGAACAAAGAGAATCACTTCTAAGCAATATCTATCTCACTTTAAAAGAAGTCGACTAATGTGCGCCCAGTTTAATTTCCAAAGGGAAAATTAGTCGTCTCTCTTGGAGATGGTGAGAATAAAGGTGGATGACTTTCTTAGACCATCCACACTCACACTCCCGCTACAGTGTCACGCTCTGGGCGTCATGTCAGTGTGCCCCTGCTCTCAGTTTTTAGCTCACACTCATATCCCTGCTACAGTGCCAAGCCCTGGGCGTCACGTCAGCTTTTTTGTCAGCTCAGTTTTTTTTAAATTCAGCTAACTGTACCAAATTCGAGTATTTTTTCGCGTAACTTTGAAAACACAAAAAAATTTGAAACAATAAATTTTGCGAAATAAAAATTTATTAAATTCGAAATATATTACATGGTAACTTGGAAACAATTACACAAAATTAAAAACTGAAATTGAAATTTAAAAACGAAATTAAAATTACTTAAAAGATTTTGATTAATCCTTATAATACAATTGTGAAATTAAATAATTTTTAATCGCTTCCTCATCCGGGGATATGTCTTTTCCTCGAGCAATCAATGCCTGAAGAACGATCGTATTTGCTTGGTGGATTTTGGCCCTAGTGTTTAAAATCTTGGCATTAGCGCTTATTGCCTTGGCATCTCTAGATTCCCCCATTCGTTGGTCTCTTTTTTCCATGTTCATTTTTCAAGATGTCTATGACATCTTTGGCATTTTTCTTTGATTTTGACCACTCAATTCGCAGTGAATCAAGCTCTAAAAGGAAGTCGTCATTGCTTGTGCTGACTTTCTCTTTTCCTTTAGCGCTTCGTTTTTTTTGCTGCTTCTCGACCAATTGGACGTTCCATTGTTGAAGATTTGCTAACTGGACTAGGTGGATCATCTGGAATTGTGTGAGTTTCCTCATCCGTGGTTCTTGTTATCTTCGTACTTCCACCACTCTCCACATCATTTTCTTGTGGGTGTGTTGATATATTATATGTGCTTCCGCTACTATATCGGACTCGACTTGGTCACTTTACTTTTGCCGAGATGCATGGGTATATGCTTCGATCCATCCTCCACATGCCTGAGTTAGGCGTCTGATGCATGTGAGAATATGCATTTATTTAGTCTTAGTTTGTTAAGTTTTCGTCATATTTTAGGAAATATTAAGTCGAGTCTTGTCTTCATTTTGTTTCATTTTGTTTATTTGGTCAATGAGAAGATTATCTGTTGTTTTTGTGTGTTTTGTAGGTGTTTAGGAGCATTGAGGAGTCGGAACAAAGATCGATGGTCATAAGCAACGAGTTGAGCAAAGATTGAAGGCTTGAAGGCAAGAGAACAAAGAGGGGTAGAATGCAAGGCCAGTGAACGTTGGCCACCTAGCGTTCGCTGGGCTAGTTTGAGGAAGAGAAGCGAGAAAGAGGAGAAAGAGCAAAAAGGGACAGAATGCAACCCCAGCGTACGCTAGCTTCCCAGCGTACGCTGGCCTATAACAGGGGACAAAAGGAATTGCTTACCTAACTTCCCATTCAGCTTGGTCTAAAGTTGATTGGCCCACAACTTTTGGCAAAGGACAAGAGAGGAAGTAGGCTGCCATTACAACACAACTTGGGAGGAGAGAAAAAAGAGAGAGCTTGGAAGAAAAAGGAGAAGATCAAGAAAGCTTAACCAAGAAATCCTCCAAGTTGTAGATTTAAGTTTTTAGACTTTATTTTGTGTGTTTAGATATTGTTCTTGAGAATATTGAAATCAACATTTGAATTTGATATCATCAAGGTACTTCTATTTCCTTTGTTCTTAAGATTATTTCTATTGTTGAAGTTGTTATTTATATTCGATTCAATGAATGCTTAGTCGATGATCAAGGATGACAACTTGGTTTAGATCATAGCTTTCATACACTTATCTCAACTTAGTATTGTTAATAAATCTAGGCCTGACAAACTTAGATTTGTAGCGATATTGAGCTTGTAGTTTAGAAGTATCGTTAAAAGATTGAGATTGACAACCTTGAGATTTTACAATATTATTAGTAGTGATAGTGTTAGATCATTAACCCAACGATCCATTCGCTTAGCTTAAGATTTAGGAGCGCATAAACTGGTACTTGACGAACAATTTTCAATCACTTTTTCCTGTGGAGACGATCCTACTTGTCATGATATTACTTGTGCGATCGTGTAATTCTTACACATATAATTGATCCTAGTTGGACTGCATCAAGTTTTTGGCATCGTTGCCGAGGAATTTTGAGTTTAAAGTTGTTTTCGTTAATATTGGAACTAGTGTTCTTAATTTTGAGACTAAGCTTTGTTACTTGTTTCATTGTTACTTGTTGCATTTAATCCTCTCTGTTGAGTGTTATAGTACTATACAAGTACATGAGGTGAATGCCAAATACTCGTCGTGAGAATCAACCTCTTCTTGAGCAAGATTCGGAGATTGAACGGACTAGTCAACGAATCAGGAGAAGAAACTTACATATAGAAGAGATGGTCGATTGACAAGTAGTTCCTGCCGCCATGAGACACAAGTCATACCCAAGACTTGTCGATCTTCAGTCAAGCATAGAGTATCCAACTGTGGAGGTGAACAATTTTGAGATCAAGAGCAATCTCCTTTCAATGGTTGAAAAAGACCAATTTGGAGATTATCCCTCAGAAAACCCAGCAAAGCACATCCAGAAGTTCGAGGATTATTGTTTGACAGTAAAGTACAATGGTGTCACACCTGATGCCATTAAGCTTCGACTGTTTAAGTATAGCTTGAAAGATGATGCTAGGGAGTGGGTAGATTCATTTCCAGCCGGCACCTTCACAACATGGGACGAGCTTGCCGACAAGTTCTTGGAAAAACACTATCCTCCAGGTAAAACCACCTAACTTCATAATAAGATTTCTCAATTTAAATAGCTAGGTGGTGAATCATTACACGGTATCGCTTTAAGAGACTACTTCGTGAATGCCCACATCATCAGATACCTGAATGGATGCTTATCCAAACGTTTTACAATGGATGTGAGCCACAAATTTGAGTCAACCTAGATGCAGCGGCCGGAGGAGATTTGACAAACAAGTCAGAAGCTGATGGTTTCCAAATCATTGAAGCCATGGCTACTAACAACCATGATTGGGGGATCGAACCGAGAGAAGAAGAGTTGCTAGTGTATAAGACAATGATGAGGTAAATGCTTTGAAAGTACAAGTTGCAACACTTACACACCTAGTGCAAGGATCAATGTCATTGCAAGTAACTTCATCTTCTCAGGTTTGCAAAATTTGTACTGGATCACATAGCACAGATAGTTGTTCATTAATTGCTGAGCCTGTCAATTTTGTAGGTAATACTAACAGGAATAATGATCCTGATTCTAGTACGTATAACCCGGGTTGGAGAAACTACCCAAATTTTTCATGGAAGAACAATGCAGGACAGCAGGCACCTCAACATCTGAGATCGCCTTACAGAGGTGGGAATGTACAAGGTGCTCCACTTCAATAATTTCAGCCATATTAACAAAGGTGGCAGCAGCAAGGACCATCACCGCAAGATCGTTGAGGAGAGGATGAGTTGTGCAAGCAAGTGTTGAGCCATGAAGCAACCATTCGCAATCTTGAAGTGCAGATTAGCCAGCTAGCAGCACAACTCAACATAAGACCACCTGGAACTCTTCCAAGCAATACTGAAGCTCCACCCACTAAACAAGAGCATTGCAAGGCAATCACAATAAGAAGTGGTTTGACTTGGGAAAGAATGTAGTGAAGACTCAAGTAAACCCTCCACCAAGGGAGATAGTCTCGGAAGAGGAATCTGAGCTACAAGAAACTCCTATCATTGGAGAAAAAGATCAGTTATCGGAGGAAGCAATCAAGCCGACACCTAAAGAAGAGAGGAATAGCCACGATACCCAGCGGACGCTGGCTAACCAGCATACGCTAGGCTTGTCCGAGAAAGAAGACCATTTTGGAAGTAGCCAAGGCCAGCGGATGCCACCTAGCCAGCGTCCGCTAAGATCACCTTCTGGAAGAAAAGATGAAAGAAGGTAGCCCAAGAAGAAAGAAGAAAGAAAGTATCCTCCACCACCATTCCCATAAAAATTGATCAAGCAAGTTTCACACACGAGCTATCAGAAATTCATAGAGCTTTTCAAAAACCTCCATATCAATATCCTGCTCTTTGATGCATTAGAGCAGATGCCTACTTACCAAAGATGGATCAAGGTATTTATTTCCAATAAGAAGAATATTGATGATTTGAAGGTTATCCCATTAACTAGAGAATGTAGTGAGGTGTTGAATTACGATCTTCCTCAGAAAATGAAGGATCCCGGTAGCTTCACCATTCCATGCACTATTGGAGGTCAAATATTTGAGAAGACATTGATTGATCTTGGTTCCAGCATCAACCTCATGCCATTTTCAGTATTTCAAAAACTTGGATTGGGAGATATTCAACCAGCATCAATTGTCTTTCAGCTTGCAGATAGATTAATGGTTATGCCAATAGGAATTATGGAGAATGTGCTAGTCAAGGTGGACACCTTAATCTTTCCAGTCGACTTTGTTGTCATGGAAATGGAAGACGATCATGATATGCCATTCCTCCTTGGTCGTCCATTCCTGGCCACTGGGAAGATAATCATTGATGTGAAAAAGGGAGAATTACGGTTTAAGAATCGTAATGATGAGGTCATTCTTAACGTGTTCAAAGCAGCTAAGCACCCTACCATAAAAGATGGTTACCACAAAATCAATGTTATTGATGACATGGCAATTCAACATAATGAAGAAGAGCATGACACAAGTCAACCAACAGAAGTGAAAAAATTGAAAAGGAGGTGGAAGGTCCCGATATTGAAGAACAAGTGTCATCTGAGCCAAGCAATATAACATGGCCCAGGTTGTCACAAAAAATGGAGTGCAAACCACCACCAAGACACTTGAGGTACACTTGTTTGAGTAGTGATATTGAACTGCCTAATATCAAATCTACATATCCTACTCCCAAGTAGGTGGAACAACTACCAAGAGTTCAAATGCGAACTGGTGACACTAAATTAGTCCCTGAAGTGAACAAAGAACACCTGGAGGAAAACCTAACCTATTATATTAATTTACACAAATCAGAGGTGGAACTCAAAAACCCAGGTCTTCAGTAATTGGTCCTGACCGTCAAGCTAACGACGTTAACTTAGAACTACATTCTTCTCTCAATTTTCTTTTGAATTTTTTGAGTCACTTGTCCGAGTTTCCCTGAGTTTGTGGGTTTCTAAGAGAATGTATATATGGTTACCCTCAAAAAATAAGTAATATGCGTTAATTTCATAGATTAAGAGCTTTTGTGGGAGCAAAAACATGAATGAGGCAGAAGCTAACCCCAGCGTACACTGGCTTACCAGCATACATTGTGGTATGATTGAGAATAAGCAAGAAAAGGGCAGTGGGCAAGCCCAGCGTACGCTGGCCCTCAGGAAGTCAGGGTTAAAACCCTAACTTCTCCCTCTTCTTCCTCACTTTCTCCTTCATTCAAACTCTTTCAAATTCCTCCAACTCCCTCCAAAGAAAACAAGCTACTCTAATCTGATTTTATTTTGCAGATTCTGAGTTCGTTTGTCAACGATATCATAATCTGAGGACTAGGCTTTGTTCTCTTCACAGAGGCCTTTGAATCGATCAAACCATCAATCCAGTCAAGCACCAATTCTTCAATGGCACCCAAGGCTTCATCCTCTCGTGCATCCAAGCGACAACGCACGGCAACCACTGATGCTTCAGGTTCTTCTTCTCAATTCTATTAACCTGGTGACATGGTAGAAAGGTATGGTGCGCCTTTTCCAATCTTAAACGATTGAGAGGGTGACAGGTATACTAAGTTTAAAAATTGTTCTGTTTTTGGTCACTGGGTAATTGATTGGGAATGCATGTGAATGTTTGGTATTGAACACAAAGTGCGTGAAGCATTAGATTGCGTAGGTTGGACAAGAATTTCGGGATTATCTTTTGACATTGACCCTCAAGTTGTGTTAGAATTTTTCTATACGGTCATTGTCGAGAGTGATTCATCCCAATTCACCGCGCTTCTTTATGGTAAACCTGTCACCATAGTTAGCGACCTACTCACGGAAGTACTAGAACTTAAGGATGGGGACAAGAAAGTGGACTTAAGGATACTGTAACTATCCATAGTACGTGGCAAAATCTGACTGATTTTCCTCAATTTATGGCACAAGCCCCATCCATCTTTATCAAGGATTTGACCTATAGTGTTCTACATCACTTTATGAGTTATAGCTTTAGTGGTCAACATCAAGCTAGTCGGGTCACAAGGAGCCAATTATACCAATTGCATTATATTCAGAAGAGAAAACCATTTAGCACATTTGCATTGATTTGTGATGTAATCTCTCGTACGCTCTAATTATCGAAACCCAGGAACCTTAGTCTTGGTAGTCTTGTCCCTATTTTGGTACTAAAATTTTTTGTAGGATATGATGCTCCGGGCAAAAAAGTTTCATGTGGGAAGATCGATATCGATAAATTGGTAGCCTGGCATCTCGTTTCGAAGATCGATAAGGATGGTGTCACCTCCTATGAATTCATCAAATGGGAGGACCGTAAGTTAGTTCAAGACCAACTTCATGACGGCGATGATGCACCAAGACTAGAATACCAGGAAGACATCAATGATCTCTCTGAGCGTATTGATTACCTGGAAAATAAAATAGAGACGTTGATAGAGCACATAGATAAATTGAAATACCAAGTGGAGACCTTGGCCTATGAACAGTCAGAGCACTGGGAGCAGTACCATGCGGACCAAGAAGATCTTCGTGACCAACTTGCAGCTCGCGATGCTACTAATGCAGCCAACTGGGAATGGCTCTGGAACCACCTCCAACCTCCACCGGACCAATGATCACAGGCTTCTTCTTCTCCTTATTCTTATTTAGTTTTTGTTTTTAATTGTGATGTTATGTTTGTTTACATTTTTTGTTATGCATATTTTTCATCACCACATTGAGGACAATGTGTCTTCTAAGTATGGGGGTGCATTGTGTGTGCATTGTGTGTGTTTTACTTTTTGTTATTTGTGTTGATCTTGTTGTGCCTGTGCCTTTTGTTATTTTGTTTTATGCATATGATCGAGTCTGTTTGTGTGTGTTTTGTGTTTTTGATTGAAGTGTGTAGAGTCTGTTGCATATGATGAAAAATCCTTGGAAATTTTGAAGTAGTCGTCATAGGAAAAACTCCATATCATGCATTCAACACTCTTGAGCAAAGTGAATTTTAAGACATATACAATTATATCCTTGTTCATTTAGGCTAGTCGTTACACCCGGTAGACTAGACTAGAGAATTAACGAGTGACCTTGTGAGATTTTTGAGTCAATGGCGAGGACAACCCATTCTCATTTATTCATGAGGTGTGTGCATTATTTGAGCAATGAGAGTGTTAGAAGATTACCTTGCATTACTCAATGAGGTAGAGAGTGCTGAGGGTCATCTTGATAAAGCCTAGGGCCTTAGAGCCAAAAACTCGCTATTATCCATTGCATAACCCCGTTGAGCCTAATCTTATTTCTTGAATTACTAGCTGGAACCCATATTAGGAGTCGAATCTCATCACCCCACCTACCTTTAACTACTTAGTCCGAGGGATTAGGTTATTGTTGGGGAATATTTTGTAAGGGCTCATCTAGTAGTATAGCTTAGGGGGAATATCTTTTGTACATACATTGGGATGAAAACGGATAGAATTGAGGCTAATGACCAAAAGTCAGGATAAGTTACTAAGTCATAGTGCAAAAATTGGGATAGAAAAGAAAAACAAGAGAAACAAGAAAAAGAAAAAAAAAGAAATTCTCTTGAGGAAAGTGAGAAAAGTGAAAAGAAGAAATCAAAGGAAAAAGTGGAAAGTTGGAAAGAAAAAGGCACAAGTAAAAAGTAAGCGACTTATCCCGCTTTTTTTTGTTCTTTAGGATGTGGGTAATTTGGGTTGAGTGTATATGCATAATGAGGTGAGATATTTAGTATAGTCAAGAGTTAGCTTTCTATGTAACTCTTGGATTAGGTGGTTTAGCCATCACCGCGATACTTTTATCTTCCCACCTTTACCTTTAGCCCCATTACAACCCAATGAAAGTTCCTCCTATGGCATGATCTACTTTGTTTCGAGTGTGCTTTGGTATAAAGTTTAACATTTTTAGACCTTGAACGTGCACATGAGAGTAGGATAGTTAACCACCATATACATGTGAGTTTAAATCAATCCTAACCTACGAGTGGTTAACTCTCTAGTCCGAAACACTAGGTGTGAAAACTTGATTAAATGATTGAGGGTATAATTG
The DNA here is from genome assembly GCA_012979155.1 of Hypericum perforatum. Lineage (NCBI taxonomy): Eukaryota > Viridiplantae > Streptophyta > Magnoliopsida > Malpighiales > Hypericaceae > Hypericum > Hypericum perforatum. Next base: position 74,738 of record SOPF01027874.1, read on the forward strand.
CCTATGGATTTTACATTCATAATGCTCAAGGGTGTGATGTGTGTGATTGTAGGGATGATCTTATGATGAATGTTTGAATTCTAATGGCACCACTTGTTGGTTTTCTGATGCACTTTGCTTGGGGACAAGCAAAGAAGTAAGTGTGGGGATGTGATGCATGTGAGAACATGCATTCATTTAGTCTTAGTTTGTTAAGTTTTCGTCATATTTTAGGAAATGTTAAGTCGAGTCTTGTCTTCATGTTGTTTCATTTTGTTTATTTGGTCGAGGAGAAGATTATCTATTGTTTTTGTGTGTTTTGTAGGTGTTTAGGAGCATTGAGGAGTCGGAGCAAAGATCGGTGGTTATAAGCAACAAGTTGAGCAAAGATTGGAGGCTTGAAGGCAAGAGAACAAAGAGGGGCAGAATGCAAGGCCAACGAATGCTGGCCACCCAGCGTTTGCTGGGCTAGTTTGAGGAAGATAAGTGAGAAAGAGGAGAAAGAGCAAAAAGGGACAGAATGCAACTCCAGCGTACGCTGGCTTCCCAGCGTACGCTGGCCTACGACAGGGGACAAGAGGAATTGCTCACCTAACTTCCCATTCAGCTTGGTCTAAAGTTGGTTGGTCCACAACTTTTGACAAAGAATAAGAGAGGGAGTAGGCTGCCATTGCAACACAACTTGGGAGGAGAGAAAAAAGAGAGAGCTTGGAAAGGAGAAGATCAAGAAAGCTTAACCAAGAAATCCTCCAAGTTATAGATTTAAGTTTTTAGACTTTATTTTGTGTGTTTGGATATTGTTCTTGAGAATATTGAAATCAACATTTGAATTTGATATCATCAAGGTACTTCTATTTCCTTTGTTTTTTAGATTATTTCTATTGTTAAAGTTCTTATTTATATTCGATTCAATGGATGCTTAGTCGATGATCAAGGATGACAACTTTGTTTAGATCATAGCTTTCATATGCTTATCTCAACTTAGTATTGTTAATGAATCCAGGCCTGACAAACTTAGATTCGTAGCGATATTGAGCTTGTAGTTTAGAAGTATCGTTAAAAGATTGAGATTGACAACTTTGAGATTTTGCGATATTATTAGTAGTAATAGTGTTAGATCATCAACCCAACGATCCATTAGCTTAGCTTAAGATTTAGGAGCGCATAAACTGGTACTTGACGAACAATTTTCAATCACTTTTCCCTGTGGAGATGATCCTACTTATCACGATATTACTTGTACGATCGTGTAATTCTTGCACGTATAATTGATCCTAGTTGGACCGCATCAGCATCTGTATCTGCTTTTCATCTGCTCACAGTTTCTTTGGCAGAAGTCGTTAGGATTTTCTATACGACATTGGTCGTAGATTTGCTTGATGCGCACCCAAATGCCGTGCCTCTTCTGGTTTGTACCGACAATGACATCTTCACTAACCTGTATATAAGTAGACATTAGTACAATTTCTTCTTTTCACTCCACGTCTTAGCAACCACTTTGTCTTTTTTGGCAGTGGGTGATGATGACTGTGGTTGTGGAATTTGCACTGGGCTTGGTCGAGTTTTAGGAAAGTTTGGTCGGTAATTGGGCAGATTCTGGAAAAAAATTTGTAAAGTACCCAAGTGGGTATATTGGCATTTGGGAAGAATTTCCCGAGAAATTTGGGTAAGTTGGTTGAGGTTGAGGGTAGTTTGGTGGATTTGGCCTATTGGTTGGTCAGATTCGCCTATTGCTTGGCCGGGTTGGAGGATCAGTTGGATTTAGGGGGTTTGGTGGATCTTGGTTTGATTCAGGAATTTGACTTAGGCCAATCTGGAAGTAAACATTGGGGTTAGAGGCTAAAAAATCATTATTTGGACTAAAATTCCTCATATCAGTCCAATCAAAATTCTCACTTTCTTCATTAGGATCCATATCTAATTAGAATATTAATTAGATATTCTCAATCTAATTAAGAAAGATGAGAGGAGAGGAGATGTTTTGGTGTGAAAAACTATGAAGAAGGTTGTATCAATTTATAGAATTTTCAAATGAATTTGGACCACAAATTTGGACCACGAAGAAAAGTCTCGTTATTTGAATTCAAAAATTTGCATAAAATTAACAAAAAATTATTAAAAAAATTTAATTGGACAAAAAATAAAAAAAAATAAAAAGTTTTTTTAGACATTTTTTCTGATTTTTTCTGAATTTTTTATTTTTTTCGATTTAAAAAAATTGGACTGGGCGACGTGGCCCAATCAGAGCGGGCCACGTCGCCCGCGGTGCGCGACACGCCTAATAGCATGCCGCCATGTGTCGGCCCGGTGCCGCACACCCCGGCCGATGCTTGTAGTCTTATAACAGCATTTCCACTTGTCAACTCGTAAAGGCGAGGAAGGGTTAGACCACCCGTAGCGGGTGGTCTTCACGCCCTGGGTGCGCCACGTGGTAGCCCGGGATTGGGCGTGAGAAAAAAAGCGACGTGCCTCGCGTGTCAGTCGGGGCGCGCCTCGCCCCGGGCGACGTGGCACCTTCTGATTGGACCAGGTCGCCTGGGGTAATATTTTATTATTATTTTTTAAAAAAATCGGAAAAAAATAAAACAATTTGGAAAAAATCGGAAAAAAATTCTAAAAATTCCTTTGACTTTTTTGGGCAATTAAATTTTTTTTATAATTTTTTGATAATTTTATACAAATTTTTGAATCTAAATAATTAGATTTTTTGGATGAAAAAAAATGTAAAAAAAATATTTGTACAATTTTTCAATATTATGTTTGATATATATATTTAATTTTTTTTGTAATTTTATAAAATTAGTTTAGTACAATAATCTCATTTATATTGTTTAAATTATGACATTTGAGATAAATTATGTAATTTGATTTAACTTATGTATTTTTATGTAATTTGATGTAAATTTAATGTAAATTTGTATTTTTATGTAATTTGATGTAATTTTTATATTTTCATGTAATTTTTAAGTTATTTGATATAAATTATATATTTTTATGTAATTTATATGTTATTTGATAATCTAACCCTTAACCCTAAACCCTTTAAAAGCTAATCCTTAAATCCTAAACCCTTTAAAACCTAACCCTTAAACCCTTGATAACCCTAAACCCTTGTTATGTAATTTGATATAAAGTTTGTATTTTAATATAATTTAATATAAATTATAGAATGTAGTATAAATTTTATGTAAATTATAAACTCTAAACTCTAATCCTTACCCTAACCATAACTCTAACCCTAACCCTAACCTTAAACCCTAACTCATGCACTTATATATTTAAACAACATATTATATTTAATTGAAAAATATATGTAATATATTTCGAATTTTATAAAATTTCTATTTAGTAAATTTTCGTACTTCGAAATAAACACAAAAAAATACTCGAGTTTGATACAATTAGCTGAATTTTAAAAAAACTGAGCTGAGAAAAAAGCTGACGTGGCGCCCAGGATGCACACTGTAGCGCGGGTACCACTGTGAGCTGAAAACTGAGAACAGGGGTGCGGCTGACATGGCGCCCAGGACGCGCATTGTAGCGAGGGCAACAATGTGGATGGTCTTAGAAAGAGATAAAACACATGTGCAAGTGGGTAGATAACACCGAATCTCGAGGGTCCATGTTTCAACTTTCTCCTCGTTTTTTGGCCAATAAGAAATTGCTCAAGTACCCGAGAAAGTCCAAGTTAACTGTGCTTGACTGCTTGTTACAACAAGAAAATAATTTATATTAAATGAGGATATAATTGAGGCTGGAACTGGTAACAAGGCACGTTGACCATTGATATGATAAGATTAGATAGTTCTCGATTCTTTATAGAGATGTTTGGACAAAGAAAATTAACCACAGACCAAACAGTGTTGACCGAGAAGAGTAGTGTAGACTCGGGCGAAAAGGGACCCGCCTACCCATTCGTTATTCTTTCGTTGACTCTAAAAAGTAGAAAAGGAGTCGCAGTTTACGTCTTGGAAAATATATAGTTCCAATATGGGATTACGTGTGACTTCGGTTCATAATCTGTAACAATATTCCGAACCAGAACGTTGACCGTGATCGCAACGTTTAAGTTGATCCATTAATTTGCACATGCTTAAGTAAGAAATTTCATATTTTGAAGCTTCGTATCATATCTAAAAAATTTATAATCTTTGTAAACAAATTCATCAAAATTGCAATTAGCAATATAATAATTTGAACCCACTCCATAAAACAATTATGTCAAAATTTGTACTTTTTCTAATTTTTTCAATATTTAAAATAAGTCGCATATGAGCATTACGAGATTAACTCATTGTGTTATCATGATCGAATATGTATATCTAACCAAAATAGTAAAATAATATTTTGATAAAATTTCAATACTTACAAACAAATTTACCAAATTCACAATAAGCACTATTTAGTCTCCGTAGAGATGTTTTTCTCCTCTTGATTTTTTAAGTTAGATAGATTACTAAGAAATAAGCAATATAATTTTATAATACTCGTTATCCGTCCCAAAATTAAATTAGTGGGAAAGTATCCAGGCACGATTCTTTGGAATATTGTTAGCTAACCTGAAATGATCGGCATCAGCAATAGTCTCAGCAACTAATTACTTTTTCACACCTGATTAGCTAGAGGTCTCTTAACAAGAACCATAATTAAACATGATTTGTCCCGCTTCAGCCTTTAATATAGCAACTTATTGTTTAGTCAGAAGACCTTGATCATATTTCTAGCATATAGTCACATGTATACCCAAAAAAAATAGATAATCACATGTAGGTAGCAAGCACACGACAAGTCTCTTTATTTTATTTTATTAATTAAAAAATAATTAGCTAAGGATACAAATCACTATCAATTAGATCAACAAAATATTTTAATTTAAACAAGAAGAATCAAATTCAAATCCTAAAAACGAACATTATTAATTACTTGTTTAAAACTTTACAGGCTCCGACCTGAAATATTTGGTAAATAGGTTCCATATAGAATATAATATAAATCAGAACTTATAAGCCACCAACTAGTTATCGTCCATTTACTCCAATCCATGTGCGCTAGTGGCAACAAGTTCTTTAGACCATTTTGTTTATAAACATACTCCAAGAATATTGCTAACAAAATGGTCATTTAACAAATAGATTTAGTCCAACTTATTGAATAAACTTCCAACTTCGTGAACTCTCCTCGGTAAAACAATCTTAAATTGTGTATTCTTACGTAAATGAAGCTTGCATACAATTCAATCTAATTTTTATATTGAAAAAGATTTTGAACACGTCTTTTCGACGTAATGATTAATGTTTTTACATCTACCGAGATAATTTTTTTATAAAAGTATTGAGATTATCATATTATTATTTGTGAGTTTAAAAAATTTATTTATACGCAGTAAAATTTATATAGTCTAAAAGTTTGAGTTAGATACTAGTCAATAATTTATTATATTGATTGTCTTGCAACATTCATATTATTGATTATTTTTTATGAAATTCATAATATTGATTTACCCTATAAACTTGGGCTTCCGTTTTCGACGGTGGGACATCGTAAAACAAACTGACGCCAGGAAGATTTAAGAACTACACATTATTTCGGTAGGTAATGGGTACGAATGTAAAATAAATTCAATTTTTTTGGACCCTCGAAAGCGAATTCCCAACCTCCAGCTCTGACGACGTTATTTATTATGCAATTTCATCAAATATTACAAACCTCGACCCAATTGTAAAACAATCGGATCCCCATTACGATTTGGAAGAAAGGAACCTCGTTGTCATAATATTGAAAATGAACTAAAATCTAAATTAGAGAAACTGGGAGGAGATCCTGGCTGGCGGAGATGGATACAGCTTATGGTCTATGCCACCTCGTAGTCCAAACCCACCAGATTCACCGTTACTTATCAATATTTTATTCAATAGAATTGTAATTTAGTTTTTTTTTGTGTGAATAGAATTGTCATTTAGTTATCGTCTCTCTGCAACTTGTCCAATTTATATATTTTAAGCCTTGTCGGTAGTTCCGGTTGATAATATCCTTCCAAACTGCTATTTTGATAAATAATATCCTCGTAGAACGCGGTTAGCTGCACGTATCATACATGTGAGAAGTCTAACAGGATACGGATGATGACAAAATTTTGCGTATTTCTGAGTGAGGACCCACCCTGTCCTCTCTAAGACATTGTTGAACATATTGGATGAATTTTATTAGGGATTTTTTATTTTTTTGGTGTTACTGTTCATCCAAAATCACAAAAAGGGTACCCGAATGAAAAAATTGCAAAATTGGTGTCCAGCGTGGCGAGAATATTTTTTTTTTCGGGTACTGAACCAGTACCCGGAATTTTACACCGGGTATACCAATACCCGGTATTTTATATCGATTTCAATACCCAGGATTTTACCCGGTGTAAAATTCTAGGTATTGAACCAGTACCCGGAATTTTGAGCCGGGTATTGGTTGAAGATTTTTTCTGTTTCATGAAATAGACCTCAAAAAGTTATGCGGATTCAAAAAAAAAAATTCTCAAATCGGACATCCGAGCACCAAGATATTGCTCTTCCAAGTTTTTTTTACACAATCTCTCAATTTGAAATTTTTGAAAATTTTAATTTTTTTGGTAATTTAAAAAAAGAACCTTGTATTTTTTAAAAAATTAAAAAAATAGTTAAATTTTCTCGTGTTTTTTTATAACATTTAGAAAAATTCAAAAAAAAATTAAAATTGAGAGAAAAAAACTTTGAAGAACCATATCTTGGTGCTCGGATGTTCAATTCGAAATTTTTTTTTAAATCCGCATAATTTTTTGAGATCTATTTCATGAAACCAAAAAACGTCGACAAAAAAGTTATTTATATTTTTTAGTTTCATGAAATAGATCTCAAAAAGTTATGAAGATTAAAAAAAATTCAAAAAAACTAATTTTTTTCTCGCTTCTTATTTTTTTGTATTTTTTTTTAAATTCAAAAGATGAAATTTTTTTTAAAAACTCCGTAAAACCATAAGCGAGAAAAAAATTAATTTTTTTTATTTTAATTTTTCTGAATTGTTTTTAATCCTCAAATTGTTTTTTATCTTGGTGCTCGAATGTCCGATCATAGAATTTTTTTTTTGAATCCGCATAACTTTTTGAGATCTATTTCATGAAATAGAAAAATCTTCAACCGGTACCCGGCCCAAAATTCTGGGTACTAGTTCGATACCCGGGATTTTATACCAAGTATTGGTATACCTGGTATAAAATCTAGGGTATTGAAATCGGTATAAAATATCGGGTATTGGTATATCCGGTATAAAATCCCAGGTACTGGTTCAGTACCCGAAAAAAAAATATTCTCGCCACGCTGGACACCAATTTTGCAATTTTTTTATTCGGGTACCATTTTTGTGATTTTGGATGAACAGTAACACCAAAAAAATAAAAATTCCTTTTATTAGTTGTGATCCTCTTTTGGTGTTGTGGTGGAATGGCTGAGGGTCAGACCTACTCTTAACTTCATCGGCATAGGTTATTTGGAATTTAACTAAACCTAGAGTGGTATGAGTATTGAACTACTTTCTATGAAAAAAATTGAGTAAAAAAATTAAGAGCAAATCGCCCTCAAGTTCTTGGCATTTGCTAAAATCACTATTTTCGTCTCTACTATTTCAAAAAAGAGGATTTCGTCCCCTGTCTTTGCTTAATTAACACCCTTAGATCCTTGGTGCCGGAATCAAAAAATTTCTCCGGCGCCCAGGGACCTGTAATGACCAAATTGCCCTTGACTAAAAAAATTAAAAAATAGAGTAATCCACGGTGACCCAGCTCCCTGGCGACGACCTCCCATACCACCCACCGACCCATCTTCTTCCTCCTCGACCAGGGAGCATTTCTCGCCGGAGTCTAACGCCGATGCCATCTCCTCCCCCAAATCTCATAAAACTCCTCTTCTTCCCGCTGCAAATCCTTCATCGAAACCCTCGTCGTCGACCCCTCTTCTTCCTCTTCTTCCATAGTTGCAAATCCATCATCGAAACCCTCGCTGTCGACCCCTCTTCGTGATTGCATCAGGTGAGTAGGGTGCGAATGAGGAAGAATGGCAGTTCTTTTAATTTTTTAAATAGGAGGGGTAAAAGGGACATTTTAGGTCTCTGGGTGCCGGAGAAATTTTTTGATTCTGGCATCAGGGACCTAAGGGTGATAATTAAGCAAAGTTGGGGGACGAAATCCTCTTTTCCGAAACAATAAGGACGAAAATAGTGATTTCAGCAAACCCTATGGACCTGAGGGCAATTTGCTCAAAAATTAAAGGTACCATGTTTTATAGAGAATAGACACTTAATTTTTGAGTTTTCAAGGACAAAGAATACTAAGTTATTAAAACACATAAAACAACATTCTAAAAAGTCAAGTATAACTTTCATTCATCACACTCAGATCAATCATTTTCAATTCTCGTAGAAATTAATTGAAACTATGAATGTGTTGGTTCAATATCGAGTGATCCTTCATCTTGAGTTTGTACAATCTTTGCTTAAAATAAAATTTACTTGACAATAATTTTGACATATATCTTGCTTACAATCTTTTTCGTACATTGTCTGTCAAACATAAGTGAATTGATGCTACCTATTGGCTCTCATCTCTTTTCATTGTAGGACTTTTCCGAGAATGCGATATCATCCCTTGTTGCACGAAAAAAATCTTTGATACACTTTTTTCATAACTTGAAATTTGATGAACTACCAAATTTTAAAAGAACAAACTTCGTTCATGATATGACATCCTCCACCACCTTAGGTCTAATAATAATTGTTAGGAATTTCAACAACCAGAAAACAACGACGTACAAAGAACAAAAACTCAAAATATAACTTGATATAGTCTAAAATTTACATCCATGAAAAAAAAGAATTTTTTTATTGATGAATCTAAATCACAAAATCATAATCGGTCCTAAAATAACATGTATTTATATTGTAGTGATTCCGCTAATAAGAATCGAGTAAAAACTAAAAAATTGGTCCGGACAGACCTGGCACCCGCCAGCCAACCCACCAATTATTTTTCCTACGGTTTCCCAATTGGTTGCAGCCAATGGCTTGGCGAGCGTCAAATTTGTTTAGTTTCAATAGTCTTATTTTGGTTCTGTAATTTTCGTCAGTTTCTTTTTTGCTCTGATTTGGTTTGTGGTGAGTGCCAAAACATTAATTGTTTTACTGAATTTTAATCGTCTTTTTTTTTTTGTGTCGAATGTTTTTGTCATTTATGTCTTTGGAGTTGCCACTTTTGATTCTCTTTCCATTTTGCTGGAGGAGGATTGATTCGGAACATTTTGTCTCTGGATGTAGATAGTACGGTTGGCAGAAAAATGTCGAAGTTAATTAAGGAATCTTTCAATATTTTCGGAAGAGGAATGGAAAGTATTTTACAATGCTCTATAAAATATTGTAGGGTTGTTTAAGGCATTGGATTATATGGGGATGTCTAAAAAGTCATCCCCATCATGAGGATTACATGTAGTCCATTGGATGAAAATGTTAAACTTAAAATTTTAATCTAACGGTTGTTATGTTTGAGGGTAGAATTGGTATTAGACTAATATAATTAAATCTCTGAATATCTAACATTTCCTTATCTCACCTGATATTCAAAAAAATTTAAATGTAATCCCGTGATTTACTCTAACCACATTCAATTTGATTTTTATTTTCTATTTTCAATATCTTTCAAATCTTTTTCATTCAAAATATAAACCATAACAAAAAACAAACATAACCAAAAAAAACTCTAACCCCACCAATTATTCTCATGAAGGGACCAATATTAAATGACAAAGAAACCAATACTGACCAATATTAAATGACAAAGAAACCAATAATGACAAAAAAGGAACCAATACTAGAGACAGAAAGAACCAATATATATGCACGATTAAAAAGGGTACCAACATTGACAAAAAAAGGCACCATTATTCCCATGAAGGGACCAATATTAAATGACAAAGAAACCAATACTAACCACAGAAGGAACCAGAAGGTACCAATATCTGGGCATATGTATTACCATGAGTCTCCAAATTATCCGACGGTGACTCTTGGGGTCCAGAATTGCACGGAAATTCCATTGTTGTGGTAGCCTAAAAATGTAAAAAGATAGTCAATTATCACCGAGCAACAATAAGATTCGTTGAAATTAATGGTACCTATAGTAACCACTTACCTTGGCTGGACAATGGTGATGGTGAGTCGATGACGGGGGCGACGTTGAGATGGATAGAGATAATTTTTTTTGATTGCAAAGGAGGAGGAGGAAAAGTAGAGGGTTACGTGGGGGTCTAATTTCAGGGAATGAGATAATGTTTTTTGAAAAACGTAAGAGATATATGTTTGATTTGATTTAGAGTTTTGATTTTTGAATGATTTGGTAGTTACATATTTTGTAGCAAAATTTTAGGGATTATATATCCTTTTTAATATTTTTCCTATTTTTGTGCAAGCAAGTAAATATTATTATGCCCTTATGACATATAATCCCCATAATGGGGATTACAAGGTAATCCCCATGTAATCTGGACTCGTTGTTTAAAGTACTTTAATGTAGATATGAGTTGATAATGAGTTTCCGAAAAAAAAAGAGTTGATAATTGAGAGATTTTAATTATTAAGTAGTTATTTGATGTGTATATAAGAATTTGTCATTTTCATTGTTAACCATTCTTCAAAATCTTTACGAGTAATACACTAGTATTCCTGGAAAAAATTGTCATACTTGTATTTTTTTTTCCCCTCCTTTTATTAGCTTAAAGTTGAAAAAAGTGAAGGTCCGGTGATTTTGGCGAACAGATAACTTGAGTGGGAAAGTTTGTCCATAACAATTTGGATCGGTTTCAAAGTTACAGGGGGTGCATTCAAAGTAAAAAAGTCAGCAACACAAAAATTATTAAAATTACGTTGATGATATTAAGTCCTATCACAAAAAAATTACAAAGCCAAATGATAAATTACTCTAAATGCCTACAAGAATGATCATGGCGGCATTTATTCTGGTTTGTCTTTTGGTTTTATAATTTATTTTCTTGTGATAGAATTTAGGTAAATGCTTGCATGAATCATAATGACCATTCTAAAAAAATGAATAATCATGGCAAATATCTCTAATATTTTTTTCAATGAAAGCATTAGACGATTCTGATCTGTTTATACTTTTGACAGATGTGATTAATGAATATAAATATTTACCCCAAAAGATAATATATTAAAAAATTTAGAAAAAAATTGATAAAGCTTTGAATAGTCGCTTGAGTTATGAGTAACTGAAAGGGCTACTGAGTGTTCTTATTCTATACGGATTACATAAATATAGGATTCTATAAGCTTTGAATAGTCGCTTGAGTTATGAGCAACTGAATGGGGTCGTCTACTATGTGTTCTTATTCTAGAAGGATTACATAAATAAAGGATTTTTTTTTTTTTTGAGAAAGCTTAAATATAGTTACTCCCAAGCCAAAGACGTTTTATATAACTTAAGTATAGGATTCGAGCCACGAGGGGTCGCTGGCATCATTGTTCATAGAAAACGAGTTATTAGATACACCAAGTAATATAATTTTAAAAAAAGGTACATCAAGCATATGCGTATTAAGTAATCTTTCATTCGGCATGGAAGTTTGTTAAATTAGAATAAGCAAATATTAATTCTAAATTTTGAAATACATTATTAGAAAAGTTGATAGGGTATTAAAATATATATTTTAAAAACTTCAATTAGGCATTTTTATTCTGTTTATGACAAACTTTTTACCAATAAATGAAAGGAACACACATTTATTTTCTACTTTTTCTATTTACTATATATTTTAAATGATTTTATTTCACCATAGACTTGGAATTTTTTTATGTGATTAGAACATAAATACTATGACTATTTACTGTGCATTTATTTCGCTAAATCTGGCCCATGTGTTAGCAAGGAAGGGAATCGCGCATACACATTATCCATGATTAGCACATGGAGGTTTTTTTTAATAATTGAAAAAAAAATTAATAATCAAATTAATGTCTATGTAAGATATTCAAAAAAATTCACGTGACTTGTATCTAGCATGGAAAAATTATCCATGATTAGCAAACCACGAAAAAAAATTTGTTATCAAATCATGGAAAAAAAATCTTAACTTAGTCATTCATAAATTCTCTGAGTGACTTGATTTTTGTTAAAACAATTTAAAATTTATGAGTGAAAAACCAGAGAAACCAAAAAAGCATGATCTAGAGAGAGTTGGGTATAAGTATTGTGAAAATATTTGAAGAGCAATATCTTAATGCTCGAGTGTCCGATTCAATTTTTTGATGCACATACTTTTTTGAGATATTTACGTGGCGAATAGTGAAAGGCAGTTGGTCGATGTTTTCATCCCTAAAATATTTATTGTGGAAGAAAATTAGGTTTTTAATATCGAACAATATATACGTAGAATAGTTTACTATAATTTAAGATATTTTTTATGTGAGTTTTTTGGAACATATCGAATCTGCAAATTTAATAGAGCCATAAAATTAATTAGATCTAGTACGACACTCTAGGATATATTGATGTTTTTGTAATATATTCAATAGATCTATGAACATTCAAAACTGGTTCTCAAACTTGGATATAACTCGAATTGAGATGAAATTTGGCACGCATGATCATCAAAATATACCTATTTTTTATAAAAAAAATTGAACATTAAAATTTTAAAACAATTAAAAATTAGAAAACAATTCATAAATTTTTTTCATGGTAATCACGAGTAATTTTTTCACAACTTAGATTATTGTCAAATATGGACATTACTTTCACAATAACAAAATTACATCATTTTTTATATTTTATCATGAACAATAATACAATTTAAAAAAAAAATTGGACGTGCATAAGGATTGTAGTCAAGTGGCATTTGGTGAGAGAAGTGGGGATTTTCCTTGTTCGATGTTGAATCCCAAGGGATTTAATTTTATATCCTCAGAGAAATGCTAAAGCAAGAATTAGGCTGGCCCAGTTTATTGGATTCAGCTGCACAAAAACCTATTTGTTTAAGGCTTTGATGAAATTTATTTTTTGATCCTAAACTAATAATTAATAATAAAAAACAATATTGAATAATTTAAGATATTTAGATTTGGTAATTTAATATCAGATAATAACAATAATATTTAAAAATCTTCTGATCTGTCCAACAGTGAGACTAGAGCCTGGAGAGTAAATCGAATCACTTTCTAATCGTTTTTAAAACATTAATTGCAAATAGACCAAAACCAAATTTTAGCCGACATGTCTTTTTCTTCTCTTTTTGTCCACACAGCCTACAAGTTCATAACAATTAATAAATATCGCTCTGCAACTGTCATTCTTGTCGGCGTTTTCCAAATATATGTTAACATATTATTGAGTTAAATATTGTCGGGGCTCATTTCGGGTTTTTAATTAAATAAGGTAACTTCTTTTTTTAACTCAAATATGGTAACTTCTTTATTTGTCATTTTATCCAAAAGTTTTGTGCTCATCCAGATTATTTGGATAAGGATAGTATAGCACGAACGTCCATACATGAAATATCATTTTTCATAAGGAAATCTCATCTTTAACTTACAACTAAAGGAATATTGATTTCTGTTAATAATTACGGTGTTAATGAATACATGTTGGCTGATCCATAAAAATTAAAAAAAGTTAGAATGTCATTTAAGTTGGATAAATTGTTGAAGCTGACCATAAAACAAAATAGAAACTTCTCAAGGGAATATTATAGAAACAAACGAAGAAAGAAGCCTCGACTATAGACTAATAACAAAGAATTTTCGAAGTTAATTAATAATAAATATGCTCACATTTATGATATTCGCATCCTGACGAATCTTATTTAAAATTTGCGAAATTGGGTTCTTATTACAGGTCACATTTTTTAACACTTCTCATCAGGTGTACACTTTCCTCGAAAGTCACCAAAGTCAACCATCAAGTCTTTGAAATAGTATAACCAAAAACACAATTATTTTGGATTTGAAATAGTATGTGTATTTTATATTTTATACTTTTTTTGATAAAATGATAATTTTTTTTATATGGTAATCAGCTCATTTATATTTAGTTTTATTTAAGTTCATAATTTTTGAATTTCTTTGTCAAAAAGATGCATGTCTGTTTTCGTGTTTTTATTTTTGTAATAATGATATTTTTTTGGGAAAATTACCTCTTAGTCCTTGTCTTAATTACAATCTCTTCTCGGGTCCTTATTTTTTGAAATATTATTTAGCCGTCCCTATATTTTAAATATTAGTCTCGGGTACTTGGTTGACTTGAGCACCCATTTTTTCATCTCTTGTCATGTGAAATGACTATTTTATCCTTCACAAAACGACAAATTTCATCATATTTTTGTTTTTTTAAGGGTAAAATAGTCATTTCACGTGACTAAAAAATGAAAAGACGGGTGCTGAAGTAGCGCGGGACCCGAGGCCAATATTTTTTCAAAATACAAGGATGGCTAAATCATTTATGAGAAAAGAGAGACCCGATAGAAGAGTTCGATTAAAATCAAGGACTTGGGGATAATTTGCCCTATTTTTTATGTAATATTAATACGTATACATATTTTTACTTTGGTCTTATAATTTTAATTTTTTTTAAAAAAATTTATATTTTCTTTAAATACTTTAAAAACATCAGTCACAATCTAATCTAACCCCATTATTTTCTCTCATTTTTGGCCTATATATACCTCTAGCTCTCTGTATCTACAAACTCCGAAGCCAAAGACCATATTATATTAAGAAACAACAAATAGAACAAATAAAAAAATGGTAGTCGCCGGTCCCGGAGGAGGAATCGGAAACATGGCGGACGTTAAGAGCCTGTCCCTCCAAGTCATTACCGGCCGGTGGTTCATGGTCTTTGCCTCCCTCCTGATCATGTCCGCTGCCGGAGCCACCTACATGTTCGGCCTCTACTCGCCGGAGATCAAGTCCGTCCTCGGCTACGACCAAACAACCCTGAACACCCTTAGCTTCTTCAAGGACCTAGGGGCCAACGTCGGCGTCCTCGCCGGACTCATCAACGAGGTGACCCCTCCTTGGGTTGTCCTCTCCATGGGAGCCGTCCTCAACTTCTTCGGGTACTTCATGATGTGGCTCGCCGTCAAAAGGAAAATATCGGGCGTCCAGGTTTGGCACATGTGCCTTTACATTTGTATAGGAGCTAACTCCCAGTCGTTTGCCAACACCGGAGCTCTGGTCACTTGTGTTAAGAACTTCCCGGAGAGTAGAGGGGCTGTGCTTGGGATTTTAAAAGGGTACGTTGGTCTTAGTGGTGCAATTATAACTCAGTTGTATTATTCATTTTACTACGATGATCCGGCGTCGTTGATCCTCCTCATCGGGTGGCTACCCGCGGTGATCTCGTTCGTCTTCCTTCGAACCATTCGCGTCATGGAGGTGGTTCGAAGGCCGAACGAGCTCAAGGTGTTCTACAACTTCTTGTACATTTCGCTCTGGCTAGCCGGGTTCTTGATGGTTATGATCATTGTGGAGAAATTAGTTGGGAGTAGCTTCACAAGGAATTGGTATGATCTTAGCGCTGCTATGGTCATTTTGTTGCTCCTCTTCCCATTTTCTATTGTGGCCATAGAGGAGTACAAGATTTGGATAGGGAGAAAGCAGCTTCTCAATGATCCTTCTCCAATAAAGGTTGTGACCCATCAACCGACCCCTGTTTCGCTGGAGGTGTCGTCCACCGGAGCAGATTCGTCAGCTGTTGGGCCATCCAATTGGAAGAAGAAGGACGGTGACGAAGATAAAGTCAAAGACAGTCCTTCCTGCTGGGCGACGGCCTTCAGGCCGCCGGACAGAGGGGAGGACTATACGATCCTGCAAGCGCTCTTCAGCGTCGACATGCTTATACTATTCATAGCAACAATATGCGGCGTGGGAGGCACGCTCACAGCCATCGATAATTTAGGCCAAATAGGCGCATCCTTGGGCTATCCGAAACGAAGCACAAGCACATTCGTGTCCCTAGTGAGCATATGGAACTACCTCGGCCGAGTCTTCGCCGGATTCTACTCCGAGCACCTACTCACCAAGTACCGGTTTCCTCGGCCATTGATGCTCACACTCATCCTCTTGGTCTCCTGCGTTGGCCACTTGCTCATAGCATTCAATGTCCCTAGCGGTCTCTACGCTGCCTCGGTGATCATTGGGTTTTGCTTTGGTGCTCAATGGCCATTGCTCTTCGCAATAATCTCCGAGCTCTTCGGGCTCAAATACTACTCGACTCTGTACAACTTCGGATCCGTAGCTAGCCCAATTGGGCTCTACGTGCTCAACGTGAAGCTAGCCGGGCACTTGTACGATAAAGAGGCCCATAAGCAATTAACGGCCAAGGGGCTCACCAGACTCAAAGGAGAAGGACTGAATTGTACGGGGACGGTCTGCTACAAAATGTCTTTTATTATAATAGCGGCCGTTACATTTTTTGGTACGTTGGTTTCTTGTATTCTGGTGATCAGGACCAGGAAATTTTATAGCAGTGACATCTACAAGAAGTTCCGGGAGTCCGACAAATCGGCCGAGGCTGAGATGACAAGGAGCGCCGACACCGCCAATGGCAATGGGAATCAAGTGAAGAAGGAAGCAGAAACTAAATTTGGGACTCTTTATGATTAATAATAAATTATACTTTAAAAAAAGAGTAGTGTGTAGGTGATGAAAAATTAGCTACGCTTCTGGAAATTTGGAAGTTGGTAAATTTTATGTAAGGTAGTATACAAGTTTTTATTTTTGTTGTGTGTTAGGAGACTCGTTTGATAAATCCATTGTTAGAACTATTCTGGTGAATGGAACAAGGTTTTGATTTGTATTTTTTATATTTTTCTTTTGAGCAAATTGCCCTCAGGTCTCTGACCTTTGCTAAAATTACTATTTTCGTTCCTACTGTTTCGGAAAAGAGGATTTTGTCCCCCAAATTTGCTTAATTATCACTTTTAGGTCCTTGGTACCGGAATTGAAAAATTTCTCCGGCACCAGAGACCTAAAATGTCTCTTTTGCCCTTATTCAAAAATTTAAAAAAATAGAGTCCTCTTCCTCCTCATCTCCTCCTTCTCCCTCCTCCTCCACCCACCTCCTTCCTCCCTCCTCTTCCTCCCTCATCCTCTAATCCCCCTCCCCTCCTCCGCCCTCCTCCTTCCCCCTCTTCCTCCTTTCCTCCCCATCATCTGTCCTCCTCCTTCCACCTCTCTCTTCCTCCTCCTATCTTCCTTCTCCCTCCTCCTCCTCCACCTATCCTCCCACCTCTCTCTTCCTCCTCCATCCTCCTCCTCCTATCATCATTCTCCCTCCTCCTCCCCTCTCACAGCGATGTTTTTTTTAACTTTTGAACGCAAGGGCAAATGAGACATTTTAGGTCCCTGGGTGCCGGAGAAATTTTCCGATTCTAGCACCAGAGACCTAAGGGTGTTAATTAAGCAAAGATAGGGGACGAAATCCTCTTTTCCGAAACAGTAGGGACGAAAAATAATAATTTTAGCAAAGCCCAGAGACCTGAGGGCAATTTGCTCTTTTCCTTTTATTTTTAGCCCTTTCGCATTTATGGAAGGACAGACTACACTAAAAACACAATAGAACTATCAGACTACGACAATAGCAAGACTAGTAGTATATTACTCTTTTGGCTTTTGTATAATATAATTTTTGTGTGTTTGCTTGCTTGCCACCGTTTCCGAATGTCGTTTTATGTTTTAAAATATCTTTTGTAATATCTACTGGGAACTTGAAATGGTGCCAAAAATTTCCTATACACAATTTTCTCTCTACTATAACTCATGGCTCCAGTTTAGTTTAACTAAGTCAAATTTTTATTTCAGGATTTGACGTCGACAAAATTTTTAAATACATAGTCAATTGCGTCGCACTTACAACTTATAACGGAATAATTTTCAAAAAAATCAAAAAATCTATATTGGCAAAAAGTGTATATTTCAAACTCTCCCCATATATTAACGCTAACAAACATTTAATTATAGATCTTTGATTGGAAAACCAAAATATTGTCAACTAAAATAACCCATATCCCTATAAATCATTGTCCTCTAGAAGGTATGGCCGCCAATTGAGAAACCCAGATGCCCTGATGGTCAAGACGTTGATGGATACGCATATCCGGCAGGCGGCAGTATACAAATAAAAAATTAGTTACAATTTAGTCCGACAAAGACAAAAAAAAAATACAGCTAGATCCATTTCTTTTTATGCTTCTAAGTTCTAATACAGCGGGCATGCGTTATTTCTATAACCAACTACAATCATTGTAGTTGAGCAGAAAAACATTATTCCGAATTTATAAGGAGGTCGTCATGCGAATCCTCCCAAATA
>SOPF01027877.1:0-10764 GCA_012979155.1 Hypericum perforatum
TATATCATTAGTAAATATCATATTTATCTAGTGAAGTCACTTGATCGAACTATATTTATCGTGTGTCCTCAGTATTTTTATTGTTTCTATATCTTTTTGTTATTGTTGAGAACGTGTTATGCTTTCCTAAAATAAAAAATATATTCTTGGATCCATTGGGGTATACAACGTTTCACAATGGTTAATTGTAATAAAACATAATAATTCATACGGAACCAAACTTCTACATTTTCGAAATCAAATGCAATTGTTTAGATATAATTTCTTGTTTGGTGTAGTACGAAATTGAATAATAACGTCAATTTGCTTTCACCATTTCTATTGCTCAAATTAAATTTATGTACGCAAAAATTTTACGCCACTGTAACAAAATATTAATATTAATTTTTATATTACTCTGAATGAGAAAGTGACCAATGCCGGTTTTAATTTATTTCCTTCTTTACTTTCGACAAATTTGTCGCAAAATAAAAGTGATATGTTAGCCCATGACATCCCACACACAGAAGCCCATAATGAGGCCCATTATCATATCAACCCAACGTACTGTTCGTCATGGCTCATAAATAAGCCGATGGACCTTTTCCATTTAATCCAGATATCAAACTCGTTGCTTGGCCTATATTGGCCTAAGTGATAACATTTCCCATTTAATCCAGATATCAAACTCGTTGATTAGTGTATATTGGTCTAACTTGAAGATGCATTGAGTACGAAAATTTTTTATTACAAGTTGTCCGAAATAAAAAAAATAACTGCGTTGACATATTTTATTCTTTAATATTGGTATTCCGGATATGTTAATATTGACATGTATGAATATTTTTGAAAAATTTTAAAAATTTACATAGAACATACCCAAGATCCCATATCCTTATTGACATAGAAAATATGATAATATGATACACAAAATATGTCAACATTGACATTGACATACGAAACATGTTAATATGATACACAAAAAACATGATCCATTTTTCATTCCATAACATTTGAAATTAAACTCTCACTCTGGATGAGGGGCGGAGCTTGAATTTTTTTTAGAATGGGGAATATACATAAAATATCTAATTTATATATATGTGATTTTAATTTATAAGTTGATTAATTTTTTTAATGAGGTTAATTTCTTATTTTAATGGGTATAAACATTAAAATATATAATAATTATCAAATAAAAAAATTAAATAGGGTCAATTATCAAGTGATCTAATCAATTTTAGGGTTCTTACATTTTAGGTTTCTATTCTAGTTATAGAACTTGTTAAAGAATCAAGAATTAGTGACATTTTTAGTTTGTAAACTCATAGGAGAGAGTTGGCTTAATGTTGGTAGTTGTTGAGTAGAAATTACCATTTAATCTTTGTAATCTGTCGAAGTAGTTTGGAGGTCAAGATATTGTCCCTTGCTTACGGTCGTGTTTAGGTTGCAATGAAGCTCTTTTCAAGCAGTGAAGAGGACTGATTGTGGATAGGCTTGTTTCCTTACGAATTGGTGCATCAATCGGAGAAGATGTTATTCTATCTCTTTTATGTCTAGAATAGTGTTATGATGCTTCAATTGATTTATTCAGGATCTATCCCTTTGACATTTATGTTCTTCATGTCCACAAGATTTAGGTTAAACTAGATTCAGATAGTACTCTTGGATTTCTTGGATGGTTTTCTCTCCTTATCAATGTTGGGAATATCTCAAATTTCAGTTGATTATTTTTTATTGTAATAAATATTTTAATTAAATTTTTTGAAAATTACTCTTCCATAAATAGGATAACATTATGTAGAAATTTCTTGGAACTAAACAAATGGGCTAAATACAATGACACAGTAGCATATACAAAGTAAAAAGACTTGAGACGGATAATCTCTCAGCAGCCTATGTAAAAATTATAGGGAAAATTTTACTTTAGTACCCTGTTGTTTCACGGATTGACACCTAGCGACTTGTGGTTTCAAAAACATCCAAAATAACTCTGAGGTTTCAAAAGAAATTCGGGCAGGAACTCCCTTCCCCGGGACCAAAATGACGTTGTTTTACGGTTGACGTGGCCATTTGGACATCCTCTTGTCTTTAAGGCAAACTTCAAAATAATCATAATTTTATTTTATTTTGGGAAAAGAATCTTTAAGTACCCTGTAGTTTGCAAAAAAATTACTTTAGTACCCTGTGGTAAAGAACCCTTAATTCAAGTCATACCTCACCAATTTTCCATCACTTTGGTCCCAAAATTACGATATTGCCCCTCCTTGAATCAGAACCTAACCAAACTCAATTCAACCAGACCGAATTCATATTCAATTTAACCTAATGGAGCGTAGAAAATAAAATATGACTCGGATTGAGCTAAAATTTTACAATAAAAATTCTAAAAATAATTAGGACATACGGAAAAATTTTCAAAAATTTTAGAGGTCCGAAAGTAATTTTTTTTTCAAAGTGCTGAAACTTCGTAAAATAATATAAAATAGAAAATACATCCAATTAAATTGAAACTTGTCCCATTGGGAAGAATCCTAAAAATACATATGATTTAAGAAATACATTTTAGGAATTTTAGAGGCACAAAAGTATTTCTTTTATTTTTCGAAGTGCTAAAACTTCGTAAAATTGTATAAAATAGAAAATATATTCAATTGAGTTGAAACTTGTCCCATGAAACCTTAAGAACCTCCAATAAATGTAGGAACTAAAATGCATCCCTAGGGCAAGTTTCAACTTAATTGGATGTATTTTCTATTTTATGTGATTTTACGAAATTTTAGCATTTTGAAAAATAAAAAAAATGCTTACAGGCCTCTAAAATTCTTGAAATTTTTTCTGTAATTCGTGTGTAGTTTTAGGATGCTGCTTGTGAAATTTTAGCTCAATCTAAATCATATTTTATTTTCTACGCCCCATTGGGTTAAATTGAATATAGGTCTGGTCCGGTTGAATTGGGTTTGGTTAGGTTCTGATTTAGGGAGGGGTAGTATCGTAATTTGGGACCAAAGTGATGGAAAATTGGTGAGGTATGACTCAAATTAAGGGTTCTTTACCACAGGGTACTAAAGTGATTTTTTTGCAAACCACAGAGTACTTAAAGATTCTTTTCCCTTTTATTTTTTCAAAAACACCATCTTCTTCCTTAAAAAAATCTCTTGACTCTTAGACCCGACTTTCCTCCACTGCAACATCCAATGCCTCCTTGGCAGCGGTATCCTCCTTCACCAATGCCTCCTATAGCCTCCTATGACCTTTCTGTTATTTTTTTTTACCTGATATCGATCGGGGATTTTGAAATCTTAGGCGTAAGATTGCTGAAGGATTACCGACAACATTCCAAAGGTTTTGGATGGATAAATATTAAAAATAAATGTCAATTTTTAGTGACTAAATTGATATTTGCCATTTACCCAGTCACTGCCGAGGTGGCGTGCCATCTGGGCAAAAAAATCTAGTCAGCCCGGCAAGGACCGTATGTTGTCAAAAAATTTAAACTACAGGGACTAAATTAGAAATTTTAAACCACACGTCCTGAACGCGAAAAACGTGAAATCACAGGTAGGTTAAATGTACTTTTCCCTAAAAATTAAACATCTAATCGGAAACAATAACTGCCTCACTCCTAGACCTTTACAAAATTTTCCGCCACTGTAACAATATATTAATATTTATATTTATATTACTTTGATTGAGAAGGTGACCAATGCCAGTTTTAATTTATTTCTTTTTTTCCTTCAACAAATTTTGTCACAAAATACAAATGATATGTCGTTGTTACATTGTTGTAGAGCCCATAACATCCCACACAGAGAAGCCCATAGCAAGGCCCATTATCATAAATAAGCCAATGGGCCTTTGCCTTTCCCATGTAACTAGATATAAAACTCGTTGCCTTTCGGGATGAGATAGAGGTTGTTTTTAGAATTTTTTAAAAAATTAGGGATTAAAAAGAATTTAAAATTAGGTTCGGAGTAATTTTTTTGGTTCGGAAGTTACCCGAGGCTACGTCGCAAAATTTTTAGCCAACCACAGGATCATGAGAGGCATTTTAGGACCACGGGATCATCACGCAAAATTCGCCAAACCACAAGTATCAAAGTTAAACTTTTCCCTTTTTTTAAATACATCGATTTACAATCTAAGATTATCGCCAGTTGTTATCTGACCACCGCGTCTATTGTGATCTTATTCACCGCGTTATAAGATTATCGTCTATTTTGATTACAAAGATCTGATACTTTCCCTTTAAAGATTATTATTTTTTGGTAAAAACGTTAACAATATTTCCTGAACTGTAACAATATACATCATTTGCAAAAATAATTTTATTCTGATGTCCGAAAATAAGGCATTCTATAAATAACTATGAAAGTACGACTCCGATCAAGTATATCAAACGATCTGATGCCTAGGCCGCCAGGGCCATGACAAAGGTGCGAGATCGAGCTCAAAAGAAAATTCAAGATTTGTCGTAAGGACAATATATGCATGCCCCTTTGGAATATGATAAATACTTTACTCGTCATCGAAGGTGCTAGCCGGTCTCCTTAGTTGCCCTGGGAAAACGGCGTCGCATTGTCATAATCATTTTATTAGTTGCCGTTCTGTGTATAGTTGAGAAATTTCTAAAGAAATACGATGCAAATAATATTTTATTGTGAGGCTTGATGACGCTGTGGGTTTAAACATTTTTACATTGTCGATCTCTTTTTATTGACATGTATAATCAATATTGACATGTATGATTTTTTTTTTTTGCAAAAATGTAAAAATTTATATAGAAAATACAAAAAATATCATGTCATTATTGACATACAAAATATATCAATATTGATACACAAAATATGTCAATATGGTTTATTATTTTCTGGTCTCCAATTTATTTTTCTACCTATAAAACTTCACAAAAAAAAAGTTACCCATGTCATATTAATACACAAAATATGCAAATATAAAATATAAAATATGTCAATATTAAAAAATAAAATATATTAACGCGGTCTAGTTTTCATTACGCATATTGAAAAAAAAAATTTAGGTTACACACATTCTTTCCTTTCATCCACGTGACTCTCATAATCTCAGAGCCATTAAAAATATAACATCTAATCGGAACAGTAAGCGTCTCTCCTGAAGCTCTATAAAAGGAACGCTGCCCTCCAACCAAAAATAGTCCCACCAAAAAGCTTCTGCTAAAAGAATCATCAAACCCTAGCAAGCAAAGAAACTCAAGAAGGATGTCGTCGTCGTCGTCGAAGAAGAAGAAGATCATACTGACGAGCTCGGACGGCGAGACGTTCGAGGTGGACGAAGACGTGGCGAGCGAGTCGCAGACGATCAAATACATGATCGAGGACGACTGCACCGACAATGGGATCCCTCTCCCGAACGTGACCGGAAAGATCCTCGCGAAGGTGATCGAGTACTGCAAGACGCACGTGGAGGCGGCCAAGGACGACAAGTCGTTCGCCCCCACCCCCGAGGACTTCGACATTAATAAATGGGATGAGGAGTTCGTGAAGGTGGACCCGGACACCCTCTTCGAGCTCATGGTCGCCGCGGACAACTTGGACATCAAGAACTTGCTTGACCTTACTTGCAAGACCGTCAAGAATGACTATACGCCCTAAGAGGAAGCCACGATTCGCAAAGAGAACGAATGGGCCTTCAAGTGATCTGTTCACTTTAGAGTTCTGGTCCGTTTTGATCATCAAGTATTTTTCTTTTCCTACCTGTTAGGTTACTATTCTAGTTATAGAACTTGTTAAGAATCAAGAATTAGTGACACTTTTTGTTTGTAAATTCATAGGAGAGAGTTGGTTTAATGTTTGTAGTTGTTGTGTAAAAATTACCATTTAATCTTTGTAATCTGTCGAATTAGTTTGGAGGTCAAGCAAGATATTGTCCCTTGCTTACGATCGTGTTTAGTTTACAATGAAGCTCATTCCAAGTAACCGAAGAGGATTGATAGTGGATAGGCATGTTACGTTATGTTTATCTGCAATGTTTGTAGAACTTCAGAATTGCTGCCAGTTCATTCTCAGCTGTTATGGGCGAAATTTCCTTACGAGTTGGTGTATTAATCGGAGAAGACGTTATTCTAATTTTCGGACTCTAATTTTTATTCTCTATTATGTTTAGAATAGTGTTAGGATGCGTCAATTGATTTATTCAGGAAATCAACGTGTATTACTTATTTCTCCAACAAAACATACCCTCTATCCTTTTCACATTTATCTTCCTCAAGAAGTCACCAGCTTTTCGTTCTATATGTAAACTTTTATGTCCCACTAATTGTGTACGTGTTGACCATATTAAGTATCGTCTAAGAATGATCAAGTATATTTGACTATAATAACTTAGATAGGTAATATCTTTCAATAAATTACGAACCCAATAAGAAATGATTCGATCACAATTATCATTTTTTTCTAAATTCATCGATTTACAATCTAAGATTATCATCTATTATGATCTCACTAACCGCGTCTTTTATGATCTGACTCACCGCGTTCTAAGATTATCGTCTATTGTGATTACAAAGATATGATGTTTTTCCTTTGAAGATATTTTCTTTTTTTTTTTTGGTAAAAAAGTTAACAATATTTCCTGAATTGTAACAATATACACATTTGCAAAAACAATTTTATTCTGATGTCCGAAAATAAGGCATTTTATAAATAACTATGTAAGTACGAATCCGATCAAGTATATCAAACGATCTGATGCCTAGGCCGCCAGGGCCATGACAAAGGTGCGAGATCGAGCTCAAAAGAAAATTCAAGATTTGTCGTAAGGACAACATAAACATGCCCCATTGGAATATGATAAATACTATACTCGTCGTAGAAGGTGCTAGCCAGTCTCCTTAGTTGCCCTGGGAAAACGGCGTCGCATTGTCATAATCATTTTATTTGTTGCCGTTCTGTGTATAGTTGTGAAATTTCTAAAGAAATACGATGCAAATAATATTTTTTTGTGAGGCTTGACGACGCTGTGGGTTTAAACATTCTTACTTTGTCGATCTCTTTTTATTGAAATTTTTTTGGTTAAATTATAAATACTTTGTCGATCTCCTTAATTGACATAGGAAAACGGCATCGGAATGTTATCACGAGAAGACAGGTGACTGGTCGTTTGGGTGGTAATGGACTAATGGGAGCAATAGTCCAGTTGGCAATTTTGATAACGATGACGCGTGTGATTGGTTGGCAAGAAGCGGGAAGCCACGTCATCATAGCGGTTAATTAAAAAGTGGTTAGAGTAGTTACAACTATTGCAAGTTCGTTAGAAACTGTTAAGTAGATAAATTATAAATCATAGCTGGTAATTAAAAAGTGGTTAGAATAGATATAACCGTTGCGAGTTCGTTAGAAACCGTTATATAGACAAATTATAAATCATAACGGGTAATTAAAAAGTAGTTAGAATAGATACAACCGTTATGAGTTCGTTAGAAAACTGTTAGATAGACAAATTAGAAATAAGTTCGTGAAATTAATTGCAACTCTCATTTCAATACATTATAGTTTTCATAAATTATGTTATCGGAGCACGAACACGCATCCGTTGATACGTGCTTGAAGGAGACTCAACGGGAATTCCCTAAGGAGATGAGTTTTATGATAGTTTGGAATCAAACTCAACTCAAACAGTAGGAAATCTTATAAATCAATCTCTCCCCACTAACTCTCCTACATAAATAAGGAAACCTATTAAAAAGATACAATAATATATGACCATACAAAATTTAATAATTTTTGAAATTATGTTCTGTTGACTGCAGTTGAAACGCTTAGATCTCTTTATCAAATCAACTTATCCTCTCTACCTCAACATAAGATTAAACACTCTCTTCCTCTCTCTGGTCAAATTTTCTCAGTAGAACCGGAAAAAACGTGATAGGCGTCATTAATGTTCAAAACATCTTCCATATATAAAAAAGCTTCTCTACCACATAACATATACCACAGCCGCGACCAATTAACCAACTTAACATGCAACCTCAAGGTCGTTTAACTCCGTCGGGAGGAGACCAGTCTGGTGGCTACCCCGAGATCCTACCCGTGGATGCCGCGGCAACCAAGCCGCTGGAGGAGTTACGAAGGGAGAAGAGACAAAAGACCAACGGAGAATCACTGCCGCGTGAGAAGCAAACCGATGACCGGTCACCTGGAATAGGGTACTTGGAGTTTCTTAAGAACTGTAGCCTCTGCAAGAAGATGCTCCAGTACAATGACCCAGTCTACATGTACGGGTACGTGCAATCTCGTCTTTTCATTATTATTTTAAAAGTAAATTTTCGAAGGCGGGAAAATTAGTCGTTAATTCTAATTTATATTAGTTGCGATTCGTGTATCCGATGTGAATTAAGAAAAATCGTTATTAATGCAGGTACCTAGGAGCATATTGCTCACCTGAGTGCAGTCAACACCAGATGGATTTGACCAAGTTTGACCTAAGCATTTCCAGTGATGAGATCGCTAGTTTCCACTTACGGACTCTAAAACCCTAAGTTTTAGGAGCATGCGAGTTTGTATCCATTTGGCGAATAGTCTTATGGTAGCTTATATATCAATTGTACTTCATATCATAGTGAATATCACTTTGTTTCTATATCTCTTTGTTCAGTATTTTTATTGTTTATATATCACTTGACGTGAAAAAAAAAACAATATTCTTGGATCCATTGGGGTATACAACGTTTCACAATGGTTAATTGTAATAAAACATAATAACTGATACGGAACCAAACTTCTACATTTTCCGCAAGTGTAACAAAATATTTATATTTATATTACTTTGAATGAGAAAGTGACCAATGCGAGTTTTAATTTATTTCCTTCTTTACCTTCAACAATTTGTGAGAAAATACAAGTGATTTGTTGTTGTTACATTGTTGTAGAGCCCACAACATCCCACACACAGAAGCCCATAATGAGGCCCATTATCATACCAACCCAACGTGCTCCTCGTTATGGCTCATAAATAAGCCGATGGACCTTTCCCATTAATCTAGATATCAAACTCGTTGCTTGGCCTATATTGGTCCAAGTGATAACCTTTCCCATTTAATCTAGATATCAAACTCGTTGATTAGTGCATATATCAAATGGGGGCAATTACCCCCACTATGAACCACCTACCCTAGTGTCATTGCAGAGCCCGCATGGAGGTCGGCAACATAGTAATTTCGGCAGTCGCCGCCGCTACCCTTTACACTTCTTTGTGTTTGGAGTTGTTGGAGGACAAAAATTCTAGATTTCATTTACAATTTCACTAGTTGACAAAGTCAACGACTTGATTAAAAGTCAAGGGATTGACTGTTGCTTGGCATTTTTTTACAACTTTGGAGTATGCATGTAGGTAGATTGAGCAAATTTATAGGTGTGGTGGATTATTCATCCAAGTTGAAGTTTAGAAGAATTTGAATGAGTGAATGTGAGATTGAGATCCTAGTAAAGAAAGATTAGGAATGAGGGGACTCTTCAAATGGGGAGTTAAATAGTGAGGAACAATGAATTGATAGTTGCAAAAGTGACAATCGCAAATCCGTCTAGCAATGACTTAATCAGTTTTCCTGTTTTGTGATTCCAAATACTTAATTCCCATTTGCATGAAGATTCTGAGTGGGCTTGGACCTAGTAAAGTTGATGAGGCATAGATACAATGTAGATTGGCACAATTTTGATGCAAGTATTAGTATACTCACATGTTCACCAATTTATCATCGGGTTTTTCATGAGGATGAAGGAGTGAGGTGCAATAAATCCAAAGTTAGTGTCCAACAATGTGATTATGTTAATGTGATGTAAGGCTGGAGTGAGGCAGTCAAGAGAAAGTGATGTAATGTTCTGAATTGATGGCCTCTTCTCTAATTTTAATCAGTGATTGGTTGAGAATTGTGATGACGAGCAGGGTGAAGATGCGCGCATATAATTTTTTCCTGATATATTGGATGACTGAGTGAAGATTCATGGTGAGTAGATACTTATGTAAGATTTTAGGTGAGTTTTTTTAGATTGAGGCACATTGAAGTTATGTCTAATTCAGAGCATGAAGTTTAACCAAAGAGGCATACAGTGAAGATGATTATATGTAGAAAAGTAAGTAGAGCTCGAGATGAAAATTGAACTTGAATTTGATCTAAAGAGGGGATTGTTAAGAATGTCTTAAATCTTGGTTAGTTATTTTCTATTGCAACAAGTATTTTAATTAGGAAAAGATTAGTTTTATATAAATATGAGGACATTCTATAAGAGTTCTTTCCTTGGGACTAGACAAAGGGACAAAATACAATGATACAACAGTATAGGAAAAGCGAGAAAGACTTGAAGGGGATAGTCTCGCCATAGCCTATGTATCAATTGTACTCTATATCATAATGAATCCCATATAATATGTCAGTTAATCGAATCACGTATATTGCGTGTCCTTATTTTTATTGTCTCTATATCTCTTTGTTAATCCAATTCAACTTTTTTAATCCAATTCAACTTTTTTATTATTTTTTTTTAAAATTAAATAAGGTCCATTTTGATTGCGTCCCTCCAAATTGCAATGGATGTCACAAACATATACCATAGGTTTTGCTGATCATCCATTAACCCTGGCCAGGTAATTAAAACTAAATCAGCCAGTCCATTCTATTATATAATCACTTCCCAATGTATCTCATGTTGCTTAATTCGATGTGGGACAATCCAATGCAACGCCTTTTCCTCCATTCCTCCCATCTATTTTCCTTCCCCTTTAATAGTGGTTTATTTTTGGCGATATGGT
>SOPF01027879.1:1440-34658 GCA_012979155.1 Hypericum perforatum
AAAATTTATGTTTCACAACAAGCTAGAATACTTGTCAGGCTCACATTTAGGAAGGCCCAGGTGGGTAGCTCCATCCCATACAATTCGACATGATCATTGGAGCAGCTACACCAGCTCCTTTTGCTTTCTTTAACATTTCTTAATTAACTGGGGGCTGCCTCTGTCCAAGAAAATGATTATATTCGATTTTCATTACATGGGTTCGTGGGGCAATACGTACCCTTTTAATGTTGTGAGAACCAATTGTTTCAATTTGCAAGTTGGTGTCTCGTGGATGTATAAATAATTATGATATATGCTCAATAGTTGCGTAAGCTTTATGTTTATAAATTGATTTCTCTAATAATTTATGTCATAGTGGCATTTCTTAAGCATACAAAAATTGGGCATGATGCAAGATTTTCTTAACAGAACTTATTTTAAATTTCAATATTATTGTGTAATCATAATTGTTTCACTCTTTTCGCGCTCGAAAAAATAGATTAAAATAAAAAATACAAGACACAAAATTTATTTGAAAAATATCAAATAAAAAAACAAATATGACGGAAATCGAAGAAGATAGCCCATATACAAAATGCAAGACGAAAATAGAACTTTTTACACAGTTATGACAGAACTCTGAAGGGGTCAAAGTCAAAGAGAGAAAGGGAACATTTGAGCCAGCAAGGCCCGGCCCGGCCCAAGATAGGGTCAAAACTGAAAACCCTATTTGTCCGCGAAGTGGGCCTCGCCGTCGAAGAACGCGGTCTCTTCGATGGGCCTGGTCTTCTTTGTTGAAGATGTCGGGCCCTGGAGGTTCTGGTTTGGTCTGGGTTGCGTTGTTCTTTGGGCCGAGGACAGAGCTATAAAGAATCGAAGAAGATAGCCCATATAGCAGCATTGCGTAACCCAATTGTCAGGTACATTTTTTCGATTGATATTACCAGGTAACCGGATATTTATTAACCAGTTTGACTAAATTTGAGTCGTGTAGAATTTTAAATAGTATGAATTATCCTAATAAAAAACTAAGGGCTCGGGTATGGACTTTGGTAAAAGTGGGGTATATTACAAAATGGAGGAGGCAAGGGCATCGAACATGCAATTCGTTGGATGTTGTTCCGTTTCCAAAATGTCGTTTGTGTTAAAATTTTGATCGAAGGAATTTTGCTCTCCGTTTGAGCAATGTTGGAGTCTTACTAAGATGTACGACTTATTTACTTGGGTACCATTTATAATTTCGATTGTTTGTAGTAAGTTGTTTGGAAAATATGCCCACCTAATTGAATTAAATGCAAAATTGTTCCCTTTTTTTTCTCAAAATTCTAGCATGGTCACACACAACGCAGTTTCCTGGACGACTTCTTATAGTAAAATTCTACGACGACCTGAAAGATTCTTGATTATTCATTCCGATCCAGCCAACCTAAAAATATTCCATAACAGCTAGGCCTGTATGCGTAACGCATCAAGAAGAAGAAACCCAATAAGAATAATGTCAGTGGTCTGCGACAGGCATATATTGTATCATATATATAATAGTGATTTTATCCGTATCAACCTCGATCTTATAATACGACGACTTTTTTACAAAAAAAATTCAAATTCTCTCATCCGTAAGACGCCTCATGCTTAGTATATAGTTTTCCCTGGGAGACCGGAAGAGAATTAAGTCTGTAAATTATTGTGTCAGTCGATGACATGGGACACCCCGAGTTTTAATATTAGCTCTAGTGTATCTTTAAGGGTATATTAACTATCTAACTTTTTTTTTCTCTAAATATCTTGTATTAAGATATTTAATGTGCTAACAATTCAACTTAGAGTTAAATAACACATTCGAATGGTTGTAAACCTATGTCGAGTGGAGTCAAAGTTTGTGAAGCTGGCCTACACCAGCCCCCTTGAGTACGTAAGGGAGGTCAGGGGATTGAGCTGAGGGATGCTAGTTTGTTAACGAGGTTGTCTCGGCTAATTTTCTGATTTAGTTTTGGATTTCTAATTTGATCTAGATAGATTTTTTGAATCTTAAATATTGTCTATTATATAAAGATATGTTATTTATGATTGTGCATGATTTTATAATTCGTATTTATCAATAAAAATTCTTTTTTCTCACCGTAGACTTTAACATTAAGTCAAATCACGTTATATTTTGTATTTGTATTTTTTGCGCAATCTTGTTCTCGTGTTGGCCAATTTTCTAACAAGCTATCCTGACAATATTGTTGCATTGTTAATTATTCGAACTCATACTTTTTAGTTAAATTAAATTAATTTTCTTATAGATTATTAATTTGTGAACTTTAGGTCATTGCTCGTCACATGTGAGGTTTGGTAATTTAATTGCATCAAAGACACCAAACACTGCGAAATTCCTTCCACTGCAAGTAGCCCACCTCAAACCACATATTACTGGAGGAATTAAACCACTCTTCACATGGCCACCGGAGACTAACCATTCTTAATTAACACTTATTTGAAGTAAAGTAAAGAAATTGTATGAGTAGTGGGTTTTCCTCATATTTTATTAGGGTTTTCTCCCCTTTTTTGGTAGACACATGAGTTGTCATCTGTTGATTTTTTTTTTTTTTTTTTTTGGTCAGTAAAAGATTATATATATTAACTTCTTGTAGGAATTACAACCTAGAGCTCAAGCCACAAAGGCCCGAAGCATGAAACCAAGGAGAAATTAGCAAGCTAAGTTCCACGCAGGGAATGATCCAACAAGAAACCAGAGGACAACATCCTAACCCGGTATACCCGACCCTAAAAGAGAATAAGATTTTGAAACCCGATTCTCTCAAGGTTTTCGCCCACAAAACCCAACCGTTTACAAAGAAACAAAAACCATTCAAAATCTCAACCATCGCATTGTCCACTCAATCAGTAGAGATTTTGCATCTCAACGATTTTACCGAAAAGTCCCACTTGTTTCCAAGCCCCACCTAATACTAACAGGTTCCCTGGAAGCCCGGAAGAGCAAAATCAATTGGAATAGGCTAGCCTCAGTCTGTTCCTCCCATGCGCGCAAAGGTCTACTCCAGCTAAGAGACCAAACCCATACGCCATCCCTACAGCTTCCACAAACTGCCAGATTCCAATTGAAGGGATGAAATCCCAGTTAAGCTCCTCCCGTCTCAACATGCTCCTAATCATGGAGAGTGCCGACATTCCATCTTAGAGACGTGAAGAAATAGGTACCCAATATTGTTTTTCCGAACCAAACTTTTCACCTCCTTTCTTTTACGAGGGGAAAGAGCCCCTCGGATGTTCCAGGTTGCAAAATTCATGGGATAGAGCTATTCACCCTATCACAATCACGAACAAGAGCCTCTTTAAGGATAGAAGTAATTACCTCCTCCTCTGCATCCCAGACAATGCCCAGTCGCTGGCCGATTACCCTTGCCTTCAAAGCCCGATCCTCTAAATTTTCAATCGTCGAGTGTTTCTCCAAGGAACACAAATTTGTGCTGCCTGGAAGGTTTTCTTCGTCGGCTAAACTTGCAGAATGGGATGGGCTACAAACCACCTTCTTCTTCAAAGTGAGATTAAAAGCTCGACCTTTAGAAGTATTTCTCCTAGGTCTCGTGCCCAAACGAGGAGCCGTATTCAGAGCTGGATCCACTGACTTCTTTGGCTTCTTAGTACCCACAGTTTCCGATTGATTTTCCGTGCCACCAATAATCTCTCCCATAATAGTTGCCTTATTAGGCCTGCATTCCTCTCCTGCTTGGGCTTTGAAAGGAGAAAAAGGCCCACCAGGTGAGTCCACCACTTCCACTGAAGGGACAGAAACATTGGGAGTCTCACCTTTATCCAATTCTTTTCCTTTAGAAAAAGTGCAAGGGACCATACTAGTATTATCCACTGACTCGGTAGAACCAAAAGTAAGGTCAAGTGGAGAATGTGTGACAGATTGAATATTCCTTTGTATGGAGCTCTCACTTGGACTTTGAGCCTCATCTCTATTAGTTAATTGTCCTTTCTGTGAGTGGTTTAGAATTCCGGCCCCACCCACTGCATCCGGAGCCACCCTTAGTGGAGGAGTCCCATTCCACGGGATGTACAGAGGACTATCAGACCCTTCGCAGCCAACCGCCGTACCCTCCACCATTGAAATCATCTCTACCATTGTTATAGAATAACTATTGCCTTGCACCAAGACTTGAAGTTGCTTATACACCGGAATTGAGATCGGAACTGAAATAAGGACCCAAGCACCATCAATCCTAGATTTCTCCTCTGTAACCTGATGTAGCCTAACTAAGGTGCCTATGGGAGCGACCAAACGTTCCATGCATGATTTAGACCACATATGCAAAGGCAACCCAAGAATTTGAAACCAAGCTCGTCTGCTGGTAGGAGCAAACTGAGATGACCAAGGTACACACTTCTTACACAAGGAGTTGAGAGATCCCAACAATTCCTCCATCTTGCTAATCGATGAAAATGTTACCAAGACATCCTCACCACTTAAGGGGCGCACCTTAACCCCCCGAACCCCAATCCTAGCTAGATTATGAGGAAATAGATCCAGCATAGATGCCTCCATAGTACAGACCACGCTCCGAAAAAGCCATTCTTCTACAGAAACCGCTGCATCAAAAGAGAAATCCAAAGTCGTCCTACTGCATGAGGTAGGCAAGATAACCTCCGCAGCTTTCCCCGACTCTTTAGCTTTCCCCACCCTTCCTACTAAAGCCTCAGCAAATGATTTAGAACTCGATACTCGCGCATTGTTGCCCTGGCTAAAGCCTTTTCCCGGGGGAGCTACAGAAGACGAGTTTGTTGTTTTGGAGAACTTGGATACACTAACAAACAGCTTCCATTTGCCTACCACCAAACCGTTCATCTCCTGGATCAAGGCGTTGATGTCTACCAAACCATCAACCCTGATAAAACCAAATTTTGTCTTCCTCTTTGACAGCTTAAATGCTACATAAGCATCCATCACCTTGCAGTACTTCTCGAAACATTCTCGGAGTGCAGCACTATTCCATTGGAAAGGGAAATTTTCCACAAAAAGGGACTTGTATTGTCTTACCTTCACTTGACCGGACATGACTGTCCGTCCACGCCGACACTACCGCTGGCCCTCCCCGGCGTCGGGAGGAGGGATAGTGCGGGAGTTTGTTAAGTTTCTCTCTCTCTCTGCACCCGACCCTAATCTCTCATCTGTTGATTAATGGGAGATTATGACAAAGTATCCAACCATGTTTAGCTCAGATTTATTAATCTAATCCCATGATCCCATAAAGGACATCTGCAATGTGGCAGGCAAATTGCCGTGTCGATATTCGTTTAATTAGGGTCGTCGGTTATACGATTGAGATTCGCTTAAGATTTGGTTACATGGTGCTGTGTGGTATTTAGTCGACCTCAGCCTCTCAGGTCGAGTAAATAGAATTTTTGCTAGCCCGATACTTGGCACCCCTAATATAAACTTACAGTTTTCTCTTTTAAGAAATATTTTTGTTCATTGCGATTAGAAAAATAGTCCTTCAAACTTAAATGGAAATGAAACAATTAAACTCTATAAAACTGTAATTGAAAAGAGTGGTATACCATAATTGAATAATTGATTTTTTATAGACTAAACTCTGTAAGATTTATCACAAATTGAAAATTTTATAAAACGAGGGTATTAAGTCATAGAGGTGGATGAACCATTATACTCGTGAAAGGGTTTGGGGAGCCAAAATTAAGGTGGTTCTTTTAATCAATTGTTGTTGATTTTACTATCGATCTTTAACATCGCACCAATGTCGATTTTTGTTGCAAAGCACAAGAATTTGAAATTGAAGAATTATAGGCAACTGCGCACACAAAAAAGAATCATAGGAAAAAATAATTGTTTCCCCTACTGTTCTAAAATTCTTCGCTTTCTCCTTGCTAGAGACTCATACAGTATGTTTGATTTATAGATGGGAGTCGCTTACAGCGCCTTTTCATACACACGATGGCTACTTACACGTGTATTGTCGGAGAATCTACTTGGAACGAGGAGCGTAGTTGCACTTAATTAATGAATAACATATTTATTTATCGTCCTAAAATATTAGGTCAGCATAAGAACAAATATTGTATCATAGTTTTGTGTACCGTTGTTTTTTGCCTAGTTTCCGAAGTATTAAAGGGGGTACTAAAAAAATATGTGTTGGAAGATAGTAGTTTTTCAAAAAGGAAAAGCTGAGCAGGATAATGGGGAAAGGAGGACATTTGTGACATAGAAAAGAAAAAAGAAGAGAGAGTTGGGTGGGCGACAATTTGTGATAAATCATACACAGTTTAATCTTACAGAAGAAAATGCCTAAAATGTTTGATCCTCGGGAGTGAGTGACACAAGATCACCTAATAGAAATTCAAATTGTTGCTTGTATCTAACACATAACTCATAAATCTTCCATTGCGTAATTTAATAGTAAAGGATTGTAAAAAATTTGGTTAATAGTATCTTCTTTGTGGACATTAATATAAATTTAAGTCGGTTAAACTTTTAGTTGAAATTTGAAAGTGGAAAGTGATAACAAATTTTTGGCTAGTTGATAAAAATATTTATTCGTAAGTTTTATCGTTATAGTTTAACTACACATTTTAAAGATGAATCTATTAGAATGTGATTAGTTTTAAAAGATGATAGAAAAAGTTCAGATTAATCAACTCAATTAATCTCATGAATGAATGATTTTGAAAACAAATACACATAAAAGATACTTTGTATTAATTAAAAACATGCATAGGTCAAGGATGCCATTTTCTGTGACAGGGATGTGTGGTCTGTACCAAAAAGTTGGGTTCATATTAGCATCAAATTTCCCAATGCAAATTCTTCTCCTCTCTCTATTTGCATTTCCAAGTACCAACACTATATTGCCAAAGTCTTCTTCACGAGAATGACCATTTTCCCACTCCCCTTGTTTCCTTGTTACCATCCTTTCCTGTGTTTGTCGTCTTCCTCCGTTGGAATTTGTGCTAGATTCCTCTCTCTTCTGTTTTCATCAACTTTTTTGTATCACCAAATTGCTGTCCATTGTGTCATAAAATCATAATTTGGGACTTTCATGAAATAGCCAACAAATCATTACAATCAATGTTGTTCCTAGTCGTATAAGATATTAATTTAGTCGGTCGAATAAATTTTCGAATAATTTGTGATATCAATAAAACAAAAATATACATCAATCTATCTTGAGCACATGAAATAAATGCACTTGTAACAAAAGTCACCCAAAAAAAAAGATGGCAACCAAATTTTCCTTTCTTTGATATGATTTACCAAACTTTTCTTAATTGTACTTGCATTAAAATACTGATCTCCCAACAGGGACTCTCCTGTAAAATCCCAACAATCATCAATTGAAGTGGTTTTGCTCAAGCCAAGGCCAAAATGCTGTCTGGTCATCAATCCCACAAAACATGTTGGTGAGGCTTTCTTCTTTGACCAATTGGTCAAGCTTCTGAAATTGGATATTTTGATGGTCTGGCCTGGGAGAAGGGTTGGTCTGGAAGAGCAACTGAGCAACATTTGGAGGAGACCTTAGAGATGAAGTAGATGGTGGAAACAAGGGTATACTTGTAAGTTGGTGATTAATGGACATAGGGCTCTCTATTGCTGGTGGTGCCCTTGAAATATCTAAATTGATATCTGAGCTGTTGTCACTTCTGTTGCTACATGAGCCTTGATCAGTTTCCTTGTTCAGGTTGATTGACTCTGTTGAGTCCCTACTCTTCAATGCCAATATCTGCATCCATCCATAATTGGGATGGTGTGAACTTCATAGATTAAAGAGTCTTAACTCATATAATCAATTTTCAATTGACTAAATTATCAAACACACAATGAATACATAATGAGACCTGAAGTTCATTTCGAGCAAGATGAGATAGAGTAGCAAAATTATATTAGACACTAAGCTGTAGTTATGGAAAAGAAACAAACAAAAGATATAAAGAACAAAGAATTTGTTAACTCAGTTCGTCCAACTAATTGCATATGAAGATATAGTCAAGTTAAAAAAAATACTATTCTCGAGATACATAATTACTGTATGATATCAATGAATATTTATGTCAAAATCTAATATGGTTTCCAATTTTTTATTTATAGAACTGATATACCAATTAAGACCTGAATCGTAATAGAGCTAGTAAGATCACCAATACTAGTGACCAACATACAATCCGTAGGAGTCCATAACCCAGCAATTTCTTCATGCCAAATTTTCTTACAATACGAACTTTTTTTTTCAAAAGAAAAGTTAGCTAGATATTTATGTAGGAACAGCTCTAATGCACTCTAGCTGGCTAAGCCATGAAACAGTTCTCATCAGAGAATAACATGTCATTGTCCTATTTTGGATTTAACTACTGGGTTCAATTAACTTACTGGGAAGCTGCATGTGATGAGAACAGCGCACTTCCTAATAAAAAGTGAATAATCATTGTGTTAAAGAAGTTAAAAGCAACCAAGGGTACTTCAACAAATCATTGGAAAGGTCAAAAAGCATTGGAACATTTAGGGATCCGCATAGATCCGATCATCAAATTTCTAAAATCCCTCATCATTTATTAGTCTTGTCTGAAACCCAAATTAAAAAACCAAGTAAATTGG
Source organism: Hypericum perforatum (assembly GCA_012979155.1). Taxonomy (NCBI): domain Eukaryota; kingdom Viridiplantae; phylum Streptophyta; class Magnoliopsida; order Malpighiales; family Hypericaceae; genus Hypericum; species Hypericum perforatum. The sequence goes on from SOPF01027879.1 coordinate 10,037, forward strand.
TTCATGCACAAATTCAGTGAGCCATTAAGTAGTGCGTAATTTTATGATAATTCTACAATTTGAAAGACTTAGGCTCCACTCTAAAATATTCGATATTGTAATTTAGAAGTACGATTAAAAACGCCGAAAATATAATAAATAAGATCTCGAATTTCGATAATTACCTCAGCTTGAAGCTTTTGATTATGGGATTGGAGGGCTTCATTATCAGCCTTAAGAGCATCATACTGCCTCTTGAGGATGTCATAGTCCTTCTCAAGTTGCTTTGTCTTCCACCTTGCCCTCCTGTTTTGAAACCATATAGCCACCTGCCTTGGCTGCAACCCAAGTGCCCTAGCCAGTTGCATTTTCCTCTCAGGCTCCAGCTTGTTCCCAAGCTCAAAGTTCTTTTCAAGTGTCTTCACTTGCTCCATGTTCAGCCTCCTCTTCTTCTCCCCCGCCACGGACCCGGACCCGTCATCAGACATCTCATCCTCGCCCATGTTGCTAACCTCCGGATGGTGATGGTGGTCGTGGCTCGCTTCGAACCCTGAGAATGATGCTGATCTCTTCCCTAGAAATGATGCCACCCCTACAAACAATAAAAGGATGGAAAACTTTGTCAACCCTTTGTAGTCCTGCCCGAGCTCGAACCTAGATTAGTCGAAACATTACATACCTTGGAAGTCCTGAGGAGTGCAAGAGGATAAGATTGGAGCAAGAGAGGACTGAGGTTGTTGGTGTTCATCTTCATGAGAAGGTTGGAGCATGAAATTTGATGGGAAGAATGCCATTCCATTGCAAGACATGGAAGCTAAGCCAAGAGTAGCTCTTGTTAATACAAATTTAAGAACTTTTATTGTGTTTTTTTTTAAGGTAAGGAAGGATCTGCGTCAGTGTGTCTATGATCTGGATGCATGTGTCATCTTGTAAGAAGGATGGTGGTTTTGTAAATTGTGATCAGAAGCTGGCAGTGTGAGTGTGGAGAATTGGAAATTGGTAATATAAAAGTCGTCTTCTTCTTCTTGAAGATTGGAGAAGTTGAAAATTTTGGTTTTAATGGGAAGTGTGTTGGAGAGTTTTTGAAGCTTTAGGTTCACTTGGAGAGAAAGCGAGATGATAGTTGTCAATTAGACTTGACTTTATATGGATGGCCAATTCTAGCTAGGTACAGCAATGAATGAACGAAATACTAAAATTTAATCAGTGGATTTTGTGACTATTAAAATAATAAATGATATCAACCAAAAAAAATTAGACTAATCAATAAAGAACTTATCGTTGTTCAATAAAAATATATCAAGTTCGAGTTCTTGATAATACACCCACTTTAAATATTTGTAGAGAATATTTTATTACTAAACTTTTTGCAGAGTTAAATTTGTATTAGTTGTTGATGGAAAAATTCGGAATCAAGTAGTTAAAAAAATATTATAGGATTGAGAAACTTCCAGATTTATGAGGCCTAAATTCTGATAATACTGTCACATTTTTCAAGTTTTCTTTTTAGGGAAACATTGCATTTGATCTTGGATATGCAATGTGACAGCATTGTAATAAATTATAGTGTCGCATTTTTCTGTTCCGGGGTATATTAAAGCGGTTGAATATGTCTTTTTTCCACAGTACGTTAAAATTATTCTCAGAGCACGAGTGACAAATTTCGAACGTCCTTTTCTAAACAACGACAGTGAAATTATACTTTGAAAAACTGTAAACTAGCATCAATACTATAATTAGAAAAGCATACCTACGAACAAGACTATTGTTTTTTTCTTATTAGTTTAAATATAATTTACCGACTTTTCTTATGAGGATCTAAAATCTGTCGATAGCAGTAATACTTACATGTTGCATTTAGTAATAGTGTAGAATTCTCTCATAACTGAGTCCGAGATTGTGACCATATTGTTCATTAAAATTCTAACAAAACTAAATAACGTGTACCAGTAAAATTAAATAACGTGAAAAATAACTGTATCTACCAAAATTTTCACGTTTGAAGTCAAAAAAATTGTTTAAAATACACCGATTGGTGAATTTTACATGTCGACTTGGTCATGGTCATCTAAAATTGGATACCACCAAATTCTATTTACATTATAACTATTCAAATGATATCTTTTCCGCTAATATTTTTCAATAGGTTAGTTATAGTCTTATGACATCGTCCAAAATTGCATATTATCCAACCCTGTTTACGAAATGACTATTCTAACATCAATATTTTTTTTGCCAAGAATAATAATATTTTTTACCGTAAACGGTCCATGATCAGTGAATTTTACACGTCCAAGTAATCGTCGGCCAAAATTGAGAGAGAGAGAGAGAGAGAGAGAGAGAGAGGGGCCCAAATAGGAAGGGGGCAGGAGTTGCTACCTAACCCACCAACAGGCATCGTGCATCGAGACGAGCCCCTTTCCCCTCTCTATCCTTTCCACCAGCTTCTTCTTCCGCCTTCCACCAAAAACACACTAACCACTTTCTTCATTTTGTTATCGTGTCATTATACAAAATTGTATGAAGAAGACTAATGTGTCACACAGCATCGTATAGTTCTAATCCCATATTATAATTCTAATAATGTAATGAAAAATTTTAAAATAAAAAAATTGGTAGAATTTTAATAGCCAATCACAATTAACAATACATGGACAGTTTGATTTGGAAGTTCAATGAAATATGTTGCTGTTTTTCCTCGATTAGATGAAATGTAACAATCACATAGATGCTTACTGGTTAAGTTGGAAAGTTTGTTCAAATAAATCATTTAAATTCTTTTCTACTTGAGATAAATTTTACTTGACCAAATGGTGCATGGGGATAGATCAATGGACATACAGTTTCAATCAAGGTGATTTCTGAGCCGGGAAACTTTACCAGCTGATGGCGCAAATGATGAGTGGATAACATATTTTGTAAACGAATCTATTAATTTATATTCGAATTTGATGATGATACTTAATAGTCTGAAAAGTAAACAAAGATATATCGGACCCATGAAAATGAAACGATTTAAAGACGCACGTCCAAGTCCAACACTCGGCCCCCCAAATTGGGTAACTTATCCACAAGTATCCAATTTATGAAGATTAGGGGGCGATGATGATTACGATTGATGAGATTAACATGTCTCATTAGTCATTACAAGTGATTAAATGTTGGATTCAACAGTAGGATGATCCAGACATTTCTTGATCTCTCTGTGGATTTTGACTACTGAGGAAACAGCAAAGCTCATCGTTTATTGCCAAGGGGAAGGTAGGAGGGGAAACATTTCTCGGGTTGAATTGCCACGCCTTGTACTATCTGTCCGCGATGTTCCTTGTCTTGAAGACATTAATTACCCGATTAAGAATAGCATAACTGAATTTTCTACTAAACTTTAGTTTAAACTCTTACAAATAAAAAAATATGTCATCGTGAAAATTGTCTTTTATCGTAAAAAATTATTTAATATTAGTACATATACATATTTTTTTAGGAGCCAGAATCGATGCATCTATAAATAGAATGGTGGGGGACCTACCAATCTTTGAATTGTGGAAAGGTTTCATGAAGTATCCAAAGAAATGCTGCCTTCAAAATTACTATCACATTGCTTCATCACTTGGAAAACTGGAGGAATGTTACCTCGTTTTGGAATGGCATGGATTAATATTTGTGTGCCTTTTTTCTTGTGATTGTAATTTGTATGTTCTCTTTCAACCATAAACTGAAACAATTATTAAATTTTTCATATGGCCCAAATTATATATATAAAAAAGAATCCCACCAAAAGTATATTTAAAAAATAGTTGAAATTTCCCATCCACATGCAGCTCATGCATCTGGCTGTGTTCTCAGATTATTACAACTATCCCATGTGCCCTCTATTTTCTTGACGTCACTTAGTATATATTTTTCTATCTATTTGGATTTTGCTTATTTTATTCATTGTCCTATTTTGCACAAAATATCGAAATAATATATATAACTGGGGGACCCAGGGAAAATATGCATGGCAGTTGTTTGTCAACTACTGGACCATGTTTGATGCTTTAATTTTTATTTCATCTCTTGTCGCGGCCATGTTTTTTTCACTTTTTTCAAAGAGGGAGTGTGCCCCATTTTTCAGAAATTCAGAATTGTGGGGCCCTTGTTCTATTTTCTCTTCTTTCTTATTTCCAATAGGGCCACTGTCCCAGCCATGACATTTCCAGGATTGGATTGGAATTTGGCCACTAGTGGGCAACTGTTTACATGTATTCACAGGATGATGAAAGAAAATTGATCATCCTCTGATATTAACAGAAAACACTTATTCTAATAATATAAAAATACAAATTATTTTTAGGTCTATATCTTTTAAGGAAATTATCATTAGAGACCTTGTAGTTTTTAAACCTCTACTTTTCGTTCTTCAGTTTTATAGACATAGACTCGGGTCCATAGCTTCGATGCTCGAAAAAAACTATGGCTAAATTTTATCTACAAGAATCAAATTGTTCCTAAATTAAAAAATAATAATTTTTTTATCTTCTTTGATCTTTTCCACCCTAACTTCTTCATCCCAGTTTCTCTTCTCTCTATGACCGCCTTGTCCGCTGGATCCTTGCCGAGTTTTAAAAACCTTGACTACGCCACCTCTCTTGTCCGTAAGTCTTGGCCCCAAAATGTCCTTTGTCACGTCGTCTCCATCATCGGTTCCACTAAATTTGGGAAGGCGACATTCCTCCTTGAGGCCTTCGTCGACGACCTCACCTGCCTCTAGGATATATTGGATAACTCTAATGCGAGTAACGACGTAGTTCTGATGTTATCTCCATTCATTGCGAGCAATTATCCGATTTTAGCTCAATTTTTCATTGATCACATCGATTTTGAGGTAGGAGGAAAAAGATGAAGAGTAGGGAGAAAGATGGTCGAGGAATATCGGAAAAGGTAGAAGAAGATAAAAAAAATAATTAATTTTTTAAACTTGGGCAATTTGATTAGGTAAAAAAATTGCTGAATTTTTTTATGGCACTGAAATTAGGAAACTAATAACTCTGTCTATAAAAATAAAGGATGGTAGGAATTTAAAAACTACAAAATTCACGTTAGATGTTTTGTTAAAGTTCATAAACCTAAGGATAATTTGCCTTATAAAAAAATAATAGATAATTGTGATGTTGCACCAAATTTTATTATGTCAAATTGAACTTGGGTTGGGTAATAACAAAATTAAGAATAAAATATTTCGTACCAAAATTTAATATCAGAACTCAAATTTTAGAATACAGAAATTGATCTAGTTGCTTCATAGTGATGATTAAACAATTCACTTATACGATTGGAGGTCGCATTCCAAAGGGACGTCGTTGTCATTGAAAGGAAATGAATACGTCCATCTTATAACCATATTCGAAATTGACCTATGAGCAGTGATAATGGTTCCACAAGTCTCGTAAAACTGACAGCTATGCACGACGCTATGCAGAAAATTTCAGATTCATCGACAAACATAACTTTGATTTACTCAATAGTAAAGATTTGACAAAATATCAAATTTGCATTAAGCCCTAAAATTATAAAATATTATCAATCCTTAAAAAAATCACCCTGAACTACTCATGGGCCCGAGATGAACAAACTTCCACGCAAGGCCAGAAATCGTTCAATTAACGCTACAGTCACCAGCTGGCTACATTCCTGCCAAATAAAATGTTGTATTACGTAATTGTATATTATGTTGTAATCTTCAACGAGTTCTCTCTCTCTCTCTCTCTAATAAAGATTCCAATGTAGCAATCATCGTCATTTAGTTCTGTGCAAGATAATAAAGCTCTGACGCAGAAACCGCCGCATGTTTCACTCCCTACAAATTAGTACATTTCATAAAGCATGTGAGAAGAATTGGCAAAGAGAAAAAGAAGGGTAGATAATATTTTTCTTGTCAAATTAGAGCCCTATTTAACGATCCTTCCCAACTGTATAGATCCCGTTTTCTCAGTTGCAACCATAAATACTTAGGTGGGAACCACTCGGCATCTAGACATTCACGATTCAATTTATTACATCTATTATCTAAAATAGACAGCATCAACGGACGATCAACCCAGGAAGTCACAAGTATAAAAAAGAGCATTGAGTTGTGTGCTATGTTCTAACACTAAACAGGGGACGGAAAATGTACTCTCTCGTATACGCTCCGAGCCAATAGAATACAGAATCTACAACACCTACAGTAGGTTGGCACGAAACCAGGACAAAAATTGAATGAATCAGGCTGTCTGTATATGATCGCGTAAGTTTTGAAGCTATGTACGTGTAGGAAACGCTGCAAGAGGTGCGAGATGCTCGCGTTGGAAGGTACGTATCGCTAAAAATGTATGTATGGCCTCCTTTCAAAAGTGGATCCGCGTTGCCAGAGTGAAGATGTCTCGCAGCTTAACCAAAATGGAAGCCGGAGGATTTGAATGAGCTGCTGGCAAGATTTGGAAGCTTTAGAATCGCGATGACTCCGGCTGCGAATGCACAGACAGAAGCCAAGACGAAGGCTGGTATGTTGCCTCCACCGAAGAGGGCATCCCATGGACCCGCGCCAAGGGATATAATCATCTGAACAGCAAACAATGCACAAATTCAGCTACACACGAGAAACATCGGTAATGATGACAAAAGATCACAATGATTTAGAACCATTCCGTAAACGAATTTCTCTACCTGTGGAACAACTATGGCAAGATTGAGCACCCCTATAGCCAAACCTGCAACCACATTTTATCATCAGGAATCACTGAATTTTTGGCACGCCACGCAATAGACATCAGACAAATTACATATCACGCATACCTTGGCCGCCACCTGAATCAGCAGTTAACTCTGCTGTAACAGAAAATGGTACGCTGTATGTAATCTGCACCACAAGCAAGATTATTACTCACTTTCTGCGAGAAAAACAAAAAAATGCATCTATTAACATAGTCAGAGTTGAACACACGTACAGCAAGAGGAAAGCCAAGAAGAGCAAACACGACCAACGAAGCTATCCTGATTGCAGCACTTCCACCAATAACATGTTCGATCCCTCCTGAATATTCACCAACAGATACCAAACTGATGATACCAGTGAGCGCCATGCAAACGAACACAATAAAGTTGCTTATTGCCCATACTAGTCTCGAACCCATCTTTTGACACATTGGTTCAATTAAGAATGAACTTATCCCGAGAACAACCTACACGAAGTAGAAGAGACAGAAACAGTCATTGACAACAATAACAAATATTAGACCTAAGCTTTTTCTCAAACAAAGAAATTGGTGAACTCAATTCTGTTTTTTCCAGAAATATGGATATCATTGCTTGAAGATCAAATACACTAGTATAGAACATGATCTTATCCATGAAAAGCTAAGCTGTTGGTTCTCAATTTTGAGCTCTTACAGAATTCAATAGCAAACCAACTGCACCTTCTCTGACACCCTGATCGTACAATTTCACTTCATCAGAATTGCCTTTGGGATCCCCATGATAAACCTCTCTTCCCATCCAATCAGTATCAAAAAGGAAGAAGGGGAACCAAGACAACTGCAAAATCAGACGAGATATAAGAATTTATGGGCACCACCGGCAGATTATAATAGAACCTACTGGAAAACTGCAGCTTACCCAAGTAAGGGCCATAACGACTAGCACTGAGTGCATTCCCGGGGGTAAATGCCTTAAACTAGTCAATAGGTTCACTAACACAGCTCCAGGACCATCAGTGAAACTATCATTGGCATCTACCACCGAGGTTGTGTGCGTGGGAGTATATTTCTCTGAACTATCATTAGCTGATCCAATTCCGTTAGACTTGCCAGTCAAAGGCATATCGTGGTTGTATTTTGAATTTTCATGGTTATTTCCTTGTATATCATCTAACAATGGATCTGCATCTGATAATCTGAGATGCTCAGGTCGAACTAAAGGGACCTCATCAGCAAAGTAGAGAGTCACAAGAGTGCATAAAGTCAGGAATACCTGAAAATAGCAAAGATAAAATTTCGAAATTATCACATTGTCTGACGTGACACAGGAAACAAGCAAAAAATCTCAATTACTTAGAAGATCAAGCATATTCCATATGGCATTACTCTCCTAAAAAAGATATGAAAACATATGGAGATAGAGTCACATGAGCGCAAGTTAACCACATAGAAAATAAAGAAAGTAATATCTCGAGCTGCAAAAGAGAGCACACAAACATTAACCAACAGCCACTCAATTCGAACTAAAACCATGCGCATAGCGAGAGAAAAAAAAATCCATAACAAGATACTCGAATCTTCCTATATTTTTTTTTTCCTTTCAGGCATCTTGAATTATAACAGCCAAATAAGTCCAAAAGGTCCAAGCATCCTTACAGTGATCTTGTAACTTCACTCTGCTACTATATATGAGTGCAGATGTGAATGAAACCCAATGCATTCCTTAACTGGCGTAACAGTCATTTACTAACAGAGTTGAGCCATTGAATATCACTGGCACTAAAGGAAGATAATCCAGTCATCCAGAGAAAAAAAACTCACTACGGCAACAAGAAAGGCAGCTTTAAGATTCCCGCAAGCTTCACAGCAAGCCCTACTCATCAGGAAAGGAAACCACCTGTTCAAATAAAAACTGGCTTCAGATAACCAAGAGACTACAAAAGGAGGAACAGGTAGGGATGGGGAAAATGTCCAGGTAATCAGAAAACTATCTTCCAGCTTTCCTTATAAATGATACAAGTAGGAAATAAAAGAGCCATGCATACAAGAATCAAGATAAGGTGTTTAGACGAATCCAGATCCATCTAACACTACACAACACCCAAATTAGAAAAATTAAAAATGTAAAAAGAAAGTGCCCCAAAATGTTCACCTGTTCCAACTTCCACTGGCACCCGCAGAAAATCCCAGGATGTTCCCAACCGCCATCCATGAGCAAAATACAGCATTTACCATATTTCGTTGATCCGGACCTACAATGGCACTGCTTATTATATTTCTACTAACCAGGGGTGACAACAAAGAGCTTCTACCAAGATGAAAGCATAAAACACAAGATCATACCAGCTAGGTCAGCCAGAAGAGCACGAGCTGGCCCCTGCAATAATACAAGGGTTTAATTGGTCACTCAGAAGTAATGAACCGTCAAGAACTAATACAGAAGAATAAGCTTACCTGGACTGTGTTGTTGGCAAGATCCAGCATCCAAAAGCCAATTACAAAAACAAAGGCTGCTCTCGTTCGAGTTCCTTTATACGTACTGCATTACCATGTCAAGTTGGTAAGATTTACGTTAATCATAAACTTGCAAATGAGCTCTCAACGCAAGAATGCAGATACCTGCAATGCTCCTTTGTATCTCCTAAAAAGTATCCAACGTCTGCAGAAAATCCGATTATTATCACCTAAATTTGAACCAGCTCAGTTTTGCTTGTACAAAGCTCCCGTAGACTAAAATGATACAATCGTTAAAACTTCTTATAAGGTTTAAGCCTTCGATACTCACAGCAACTGAAATCATTAGTGATCCTATAAGAATGAATGGGCGTCTTCTTCCAAATCGAGAAGTGCACTTGTCACTCCAGATACCAACACAAGGTTGAACCTGAATGCACGTTCAGAAGCTGGCAACATTAGAGTTTAAAAATGGCTAAAGTTCCATTGCTATTATCAACAGACAGACGTATGCACGCCTCTACTAGACATACCACCAGGCCAGTTATAGGACCACACAGCCAAATGAATGATGAAAACGCGTGCTCGATTCCAAGCGTCTGCAACAAAAAAGTGATAACATAACGAGTTAACAAATTAGTCGTAAAAGGCTTAAAGTACATTACAGCTCAAATATACTCAAAATGCTTCACAGAAACATTCGCTCCCTTCACATGTTACTATTTCTGATGCTCAACACAATTCTGGAAACTCGAAGAATAACGCCTCAAATCTTTCAATCACATCTGCGATTCAACTGCAGGAAACCGCTATCGATTTCTTTCCGAGCTATCTTAGAGTAACCGCTATCTCTAAATTATCAACTCACTATCTTCCAAACACAAAAACAACTCGATTAACTCCCTAAATCCTCAGTTCTACGGACGGATTTCGATCCGACGACAAGAGTAGAACCTGTATATAGGGAGTGAGGAGGGAGAGCTGCAAGGCCCAGCCGAACTGGACCCCGGCGGCGATCGTGCAGCTGAGGACCAGCATCACCAGGCTGCAGTGCTTATTATTCTCCGGCGCCGTATTGTTGGATCCGTAATCCGACGAGTCCCGTCCCCCCGGGTCAGGCCGAGGGTGACCGCCCCGGTCGTCGTCGTCAACCGTCGCCATCTCCAGCTCTATCTCCTTCCTCAGATTCCTATACGGAACCCGTCCCGTAACCGCCTCCATCATCGTCTTCCCCTCCCCAGCAGATTCAGGATCTCGTCGTCGATTGACTTGTCATCAAAAGGTTGACCAGATCCAGCGGGGCGGCTTTCCGTTTCTCTCTCTTTTTAAGTTCCTTCGTTTTTTTGCCCAAACGGTGTCGTAGAGATGGAGGAAAGTGGAGGGATCGGTGCGTTTTGAGCGGGGGAACGACTGAAGATGTGGCGTGTTTGTTTGGTGGCTTTTTCTTTCCTTTTTTTACTTTTCTACCAACGCAAGCGATGGAGGAATATTAAGTTATAATAATAATAGCTAACCGATGAGATGTGATTTTCCCACCGACACGGTTTTGCTTTAATATTTTGTTTTGGAGTCTTGGAGTCGAGTTTACGTAGGCCGTAGACCAAACCATAATTAAATTTTGGAATTCATAAACTTCAGATCTTTTACCATTTTTTACTGGTTTGATTTAGTTGACTTTGAAGATGATTTAACCGGAAAATTATTAAGTCACTCTGGTCCACTGGGCCACTACTGGGCTTCTCTAACTGGCCCTACTCGAATGGGCCCATTAGGACCTGTTTGCACTATTGGGCATATTGGTGCACACATAGGAGGTTTGATTACTAGTCCCAAGTCCCAACACGAGATCTAAATGAGAAACATATTTATATTTTATTTATGTCATTTATTGTATCAGATAATCCAAGTAAAATGTTTGAAAGGGGCAACGTTTTCTCTCAAATTTGAGACCAATGGTTAATATTTCTTCATTTTTTTTATATTTATAATAGACTTTTTCAACTCTCTCGAATAAAACAACAAACACAGTCACTCCGTAAATTAAGTAGTACCGATATACAAATGGTCATAATCTTCTTCTCTTTTGTTCGAAGGAACGATCCCTCCGTGTGACGACGACAATGATTGATATACTAAGTGCTAAAGATGATGCAAATAACAGCAAGTACATATGAGAGTGTATTGATGAAGCCACTGAGCTGTATGATGTGGATTTGTACAGTTGACCCTTCTCTCAATGCTCAGCACCTCGAGTACCCATATCTGCAGCGGCTTTAGCAGCTCTGTCTAGAGCACCCGATACCCAGAGAGCTCCCCTCGAGAAGTAGCTACTGTTCACCACCGTGGTAGCTGCTGCAGCAGCTGTTCTTCCTGTAGCAGAGAGAGCCGAACGGGTTGTTTCAGAGACATGGTACTTGTCATTCACTGCTTTCATAGCTTCCATCCCTGCAAAGAGCTTGTCGGCGAGGCCGATTCTCTCAGTCAGTTCGGCAACCTTGGCAGCTGCTGTCGCGGAAACCTGGTGAGACTCGTCAAAGGCTTTGGCCTTTGACATTGCATCTTTTCCCAGCACGTAACCCTTAGCCAGCATGTCTTTGACCACCTCCTGTGTCATTGTGATCGCCTCTCCCATGTCACTACCATGACTTTGATCGCGCGGCTGTGAGGAAATAATGAATTTACCGAAATAACACAAAGGCAAATGGATCACCACGGTCAAAATTTAAATAAAGAGGGACTACCATTGTCTCGGACTGATCCCTATGTTCTGAAGCTCTTTTCCAAAAATCATATTCATCAACTTCATCATCTCCCCACCGAGTTATGCATACACGCTGATCCAGAATAGTAGCACCCTGAATGCAAGTAAGTAAAGAATCCAGTTATGAAACCATCCATCATGCTGGGAGCCAAAAGAGAGTGAACAAGTCATCATCAGTTCATGCAATCAATCGGAAACAAAAGCAGAGGATCACAACTTAGTCTTTGGAGTTTAGTCAGCTAGCAAAAACCAATTCAAACAATTACAAAAAGGTACTGATTTCAAGCGTAGCCTTCAAATCAAAGATCCTCAAAAACCAAACCGCGATCTAGCTTAATGACTCAACTAACCAAGTAGGAGCTGGAATAAGAGGCCAGCGCAAGAGGCGGATAAGTCATCACTGGTTCATGCAGTTAATGGGCAAACAACAGCAGAGCACAACAATTTAGTCTTCCGATTTTAGGCCGCTACCTCAAACCAATCCAGACAACTACAAAAAAGGTATTGATCCACTCGAATCAAAGGCACTCAAAAATCGGCAAGCAATCTAGCTTAACGACTCAACTAACTAACAAAGTAGGAGCTTCGAATTCAACGGGAGGTGGACAAAAAAACAGCATTACATGTCAAACCAATCCGATCGCTGGCTCTTATTATTGCTCATCCGATCCCGAACTACAATAAGAGGCATCCTACGTCCAATAAACCCTCCCACTTGACATATAACTGACATAAAATAAAGTAATCAACAAACACTCACGCTGAGCAAAACAGCGGTTTCTTGGGAATAAGCGTCTCGGAAAGTGACGTAGCCGGTGCAGGCACAATCCCCGGACCTTAACATTTCGCACCAAAACAGCCATCATCAAATCCCCAAACCCAATCATAACATCATCATCAACACCAAGCCAACTATTCCGAACCGCGAAAATCGAACAAGAACACCAAATGAAAAAAACTGACCTAATAATTTGGACAGTCTCAATGGAACCGGAGAAGGCGAAGAAGTCGTGGACGTCCTTCTCCGTTACCCTAGGAGACAGCCCCGTCACCTCCACCGTGTATCCACCTCCTCCACTCATCGCCTTCCCAATTCCTTTTGTTTCCCCCCTCAAAACAAAGGAAATGAAACCCTAGGCTAACGACAAGTAATAAGTAACCGCCGGTGTCCTTCGTCAAGAGGAATTGAACGGTAACCGCCGGGAAGTTAACGGGTCGAGAGAGATCGAGAGAGAGAGAGAGAGAGAGGCTATTAGCTAGTGGATTTATTCTCTATTATATGATAGAGCGAGACAAAAATTAAATTATGAGATCCGAAGGATTAGATATATCACTGTTTGTATCGTAGGCAATAGAACAATGTCATTGTTTGTAATAGCGAAAAAAAAAATCGTATAATTTAGTTTATATCTGAATCATTATCAAATTGACTAATTAATTCTGAACCAAATGAGATCTTTCAGAGATTTGCATCTTCCTCCCTGGTCAAACAAAAAGTAGCACGTTAGCGAAACTTTTAAGAGAGTGATTCAATCCAAAAAAAAAAAAATCATATAACTTTTCTTTATCATAACAAAAGCAAACAACACTTTTGAGTTTGATTTGATCTACTATTTTATAAGTTAATGGGCCTGGAATATTATTTCTCTATAGTATATATTCCGTTTCAGAAAAAAAACAACTTAATGGGCCTGATAGTGTATGGCCCAAGCTGGATCATGGAGAATGAGAAACTCACTTTAGTTATCAATTCATCCTTACTGTTATGGTCTTTACTCTGTACTCTTGTAATATCATTTACTATCTTTAATTTAATTAATTTAATAATTACATTCATTCCATTTTTACTAGGAATATTCAGAATTTTTTTTCTGATTCAAAAAATATTCAGAATTTGTCTTGGCCAGCTTTTACATTAGCTTACCTATGTATTGAATTTCAGTGTCTATGTCACTTAACTAAGTTATCTACTACTTTAATGAAAGACATATAGTTCACTTTCCACTAAAAAAAACATATGTATGGCTAGAGTCACGTGATACCCAACAACTATCACCCTCAAAATTTTGGCCACTGTGCTCCCACTCCCTAGTTCAAATTTTCAATTCAGGTACTACTAGTTCTTTTTTGTCTCCGGAGACTTTCGCATAAGATTATTTGAATTCCTTAGTATCGGATTTCGATGCTCTGCGCATATTGATATTTTGTTTATAAGTAATTGATATTTGTACTTTACAATAAAAAAAATGGCTTCAGAATGAAATAAATCCGTCTTCAGATCGGAACTTGAGGAGTGACAAATATAATCATAATTATAGTATCTTAATTTATAATTGACAATTAATTCTTCAATGAGGTTGGCCAGCGTTCCGAAATCGTGTCGAAGGTTCCTATATTACAAATATAGTCATTATTGTAGTATCTTAATTGATAAAAGCATTCAATTAAACACATAAACGTAAAATATTTATTGAAGTACAAATGTTTACCGGAGGTTAATAATGCTACAAAGTCGCAGAATGAACATACGAAGTGCGTAGTCACAGTGGGAGAGTAAGGCCACGTCAGCCTTTATCCTAGCCTATAGTGACCAAAACCTTAAACATAATAAATACATATACTATACTACACATGCATGTCTATAAGAAGAAGGAAAAATTAGGAAATGTCACGTACTACAAGTGATAATAAAAACAATAATAATATGGGATACGATGATTTCCAGTCGGGTAGAACTTCAGATAATTACTGCCTAAACAAACTTCTAATTATCGCTGCTTGAGCACTATCGGTGTCACTTGAAGCCAATAGAACGGACAACCGGTCGCTTAGGTCATCAACCTCCCTGTGTAAGCTCCTAATGTAGTTGCAAGTCTCCTGAAGCACCTTTGGAGCTGATACCTGTTTCAAATTACAAAACGCTACAATATTAAGTTGGTACGTACATACACATATTTCTTTCCAAATTGTAGGAGAAAAATACAAGAGAACACGAGAAATTTAACAGCTAGGAGTTGTATATTTGTACATAATTATATTGGAATAAAGTTTTGATTCACAAAAAAAACATAATGAGTCCCGCATTGCAAGTTGTAGCCGTTAGAAATTAACCACCACAAGAAATAAATGAGGCTGCTAGGGATCTTGGTTCGGCTTATCCACACATTAGCCCAATGAAGGCCACACAAATATATTCGAGCATATAAATACATGCATTGCCCATGCTTAATATGCACACAAATAGGAGGAGATGAATATGTTTTATATACTTGTGTAACTATTCGGATAATTTTTTTTCTATAAACTTTTTATATGGTGTACCAATATTCCCGAGTAATAATAAAGTTTATCTACTCGTCAGAAAAATTATGATTACCCGGTCGGATCGCCCATTGCTAAGCTCGGGGACAAGTCGTTGTAACTTGGACACCAAGTCGATGATCTGGTCATCACTTATCCTGGAGACACTTGACTGGTGCCTCGACCGAGACGACGATCTTCTGCTAGACATGTAATGTAGGAGGTGCAAATAACTTGTCAGAGAGAAAAAAGAAGGAAATAACTAGGGAGATGGTTTTAGAATAAGTAGAGTGGGTTTTGAGAGACAAATTATTGGCAAGAGGAAATGGTATCTATGCATGGGAGAATATTAGGGAATTGACAAAGGTATATATAAGGAAAAAGACTTAGACATATACATAGGGAGGTGGATGCGTAGTGTATTTAATTGGAAGAAGAAGACGACGATAGTGCATGGCGGAAACGGTGGGCTATAGGACTTGGTAATAGTCATAGTAGTGTAGTACTACTTACTAGTTTTTTTAATTATACCACCGTGTTCGTAACGTTTCAAACTTAAAAATTATAGATTAAATTAGAATAACAACATTACTAATCTACAAACTAATAATATAATTATATTTTCATGACTCAAATACAAAATGTGCGAGTAGAGAGGGGGTGCAATTAATCTTTTAGAGAGGATCAAGAAAGAGATACGCCATATGGTGTCCTTCTCTTGGTGTCTCCAATTTGGGGTTAAGAGGAAATACGCTTGTTCATCGGCCAGCGACGTGGACCCTCCATTTGTCAGTACTAACACGCAGCCCACGTTATTTTATTTTTTCTTGTCATGTGAATTATGTCCACCCTCGTCTTATTACAAATATATACTACCATACCATGCATATAATCCAATATTTTTTTTAACACATCCACGAAATCCGGTGATTCACTTTGTTGTATTGTGTCCACTTTGATACCTTTAGGGGTAGTTTGGGGTTTTTCTTACGAGTAATTTACGAATTCAAGCTAGATAGGGGAATGCAAATAGGGACGTGCATACTTACCTCTATCACATTTTAACCATGTAGTAGTCCCCATGTGAACTCAAGACATTAAGTAAAATAACTCTTAACTGGATGATGAAGTAATGTGCGGTACATGTGACCAACAAATGAACAAGTAATTAGATCACTTGTGAGGAAATTATTTTAATTTTTCGACTTTGAATATTTTGAAAATATAATAATATTAAATATTTATTGAAAAAAATTTAAAATGATATCCACGTCAATTAATCGGGCTAGTGTACATAAAAAAATCATATGACACAAACTAATCACTATATACACAGCTAGGGAGCAAGTAGCTGGAGATTGTATGACATTTTTGACCGGTTGGAATTTCCAATTTTTGGGTGAAGGGGTAGGAACTACCATTACCGGTCAGGTTCTAGTATATAAACTAAAACCTTTTTAAATTAATATTGATAAGACCGAAAAAATATCACCTCTAGAAATTATCACATAAAAAATTATATTTATATCTAAAAATAGTAGAATTAAAATTTTGAATAATAAACACATAAATAATAAAAATATATTTTACTATGTTCAAATTATATAAAGCTCGATTTATTAGGTCATTCAAATTTAATAACTGATTAAAATATTTTTTTACAACAAAACAATGATCATAATAATTATTTAAATACTATTAATAAGATAAATGATTATGTAAATTTTGTCAAACAAGTTAGTTTAACACAAAATATATTTTAAAGTTGAATTTATAAAGTATGTAAATTTAAATGTATTTATATAAAATATCATTTTATGCAAAAATAATGGGACCAAAATTTATTTTGATATAGAATTGATCATATTTTTATGCTAGTTTTAGTTCAGGGCTATAACCTTTTATCAATTTAGAGACTAGCATTTTAGATGAGATTATTTTATAGAAATTTAAATGTATTTGATGACCACAAAACAATAGCATGTGCTTTCTTGTAATTTTGCTGCTTCTTTTCCCTTGTCGTAGTTTACTGAACTGATTTGATGTGTCTATTTCTAACAGATATTTACATTAATTACAAAGAAATATATTTTAGTTGTTCTGGCATTTAGTTTATTGACGATGCATTAATATTAAATATCTAGAATAATTCAACATCAATTAGTATCAACAAATTAAAAGTTTAAAACTGATTTGATTTTCTCTATATCCGCTAAATTAATACTGCACGCTAAGATCCTTTCAACCTGCACGTGATATCTCTGTGTAATTACTTTTATCATGGTATTAATTAGTAGATTCGGATAATGATCACTAACTAATTAATCAAAAATCTTTGGGCGACGAGAATCTCGGTTGCAGGTCTGATCTCGATTTCACAAGAGAGACTGATTATCGTTGACGATTTGTCGTCTACAAAATCTTTTCCATAATCGATCTTTACTAACTCCAAGAGATCTCGAATTTTAATAGCCTGCCCTGAATCACAGCCATTAATAATACTTAATGGATTAAACTGTTTAATCGTAACAAGACAAGCAACAAGGTAGCCGAATTTATAGGAAGCGGTGTAAAAGATTAGAAAAGGTCGAGATAACAAATTGGCCTTGCGTTACGCATATTTTGAAGCGAGGAACTGAGAGCATTTTCCATCATCTCCCGTGCCTGGATGTGCTGGTCATTCATTCATTTTGTATGTTTGGAACGTGCATCTTTCATCTATATAGAATAATTAACTCAAATTTAGAAATGTTAGATATTACGACATGCATGATATTAGTTAGATTAACAAATTTTTGGTTTCACAACGGAGAGAATATATGTGTTGCTTGAATACGATACAAAACTACGTAAGATATATTCTAAATTAAGAATTTAGTATTGAATTGGATACAAAGACTTTTAACATTCAAATCAATATTTATTAATTTTCTCTATAATATTTAGTAACCCAAATTTAATACATTTTTAAAGACAAATATAAAATCACTGGAATTCGAACCAGTTTCGTCGCCTCCTATTAGGATGCACATGACATGAAGGTTGACATATAACGGAACATACGCCATTTGTCCTCTTACAGTTCAAAAACGATGTCGCTTTCTGGCTTAAATCAACACCTAAAACATGTTATTGTTTTAATTTGCAACCTATCACTAGGACATATGACTCTTAATGTCTTAAAATGAGTATGAAAAGATTGGCAAAGTTTGATAAGGACAAATTAAGTACGGCTGGATCAGGAACTCCTCTCACCATGGCCTTTAAAGTCTGATTAATATGTCATTCAACTGTTAAGTAAGTCGGAATCTCCATAATGCAAGGCTAACATGTCGAATTGACCACATAATAATCTCTGCCACTTAATCGGAATTCTTGTAATAAGAATGTTGAATCTACTAATGGGATATGAAATTAAAATCGAGAATTGAGGAGTTTGTGCCTGACGGATTTTGATCCAGAGTGGATCTGATACATCGTCATCCCCAAAAGATTACAACTGATCACAAACTGAAGGGTAATTTAGAGAGTCAAGAGCATGAATCAACAAGAGTCCTAATTTCAAGTCTTAAAACATCTGAATCTGTCTTCTGAACAAACTTATTAATCCTTATCCATGTCCAAAAGTCATCAAATGAAAACCTCATACGTCGTAAAGTGCGATGTCTTGAAATATTGAGACAATCTACGAGAGGATGGGGCCATGGCACCGACCCAATCGGCCTCAATACGCCAAACAATCTACGACCCAGTTGAGATTTATATACAACACACCCAGTGAAAAGATGACCTTGTTTCAAATATTTTATCGAAGTTCGTACTGACAGTGTTTTTTTATAAGGGAAAAGTACAAAATAAGTCCTGTGGTTTCGCGCTTTTTTGACATATGATCATGTACTTCAAAAACGACTAAAAAAGTCCTGGCGTTAGCTTCGGAGTATCACTTTTAGTCCTCCGAACCTAAATTCGTCCCAAATCTATGGAAAATTACTTTTTCATCCTATTTTTTTTTTACATTTTAGTCCCAAATTCCAAATTCTTTTTCAATTGTATTTATTATATCAAAGTAGTATTAAGTTTGGGGTCCACTACTTCCGAATTTCACCAAACGCTCAACATCAAAGTCGTAGATCTAGGTCTCATGGATCCTCTTGTTTTAGAATCGCTCGATTCGGAGAACGTATGCGAAAGTTATGATTTTTCTACCAAAACGCAGCGAACTAAGCCTATCAATCGCAACTCTCCCGAAACTCACCCAAAAACCCAGAAATGCTAACTCAAACCACGATTTGGACCACGATTTCGTATGGGAGAATAGTGTAACTTTTTCGTGTGGACCCCGATTTGGATGATTCCAAATGATGTTTGTCCGCGACAAGATTGCGTACGACTTTGTTGTTATGTGTTCTGTGGTTTGAGTTAGCGTTTCTGGGTTTTTGGGTGAGTTTCAGGAGAGTTACGATTTATAGGCTTAGTTCGTCGCATTTTGGTAGAAAAATCATAACTTTCGCATACGTACTCTGAATCGAGCGATTCCAAAACGAGAGGATCCATGAGACCTAGATCTACGACTTTGATATTGAGCGTTTGGTGAAATTCGAAAGTAGTGGACCCCAAACTTAATACTACTTTGATATAATAAATATAATTGAAAAATAATTTGGGATTTGGGACTAAAATATAAAAAAAATGGGATAAAAAAGTAATTTTCCATAGGTTTGGGAGGAATTTAGGTTCGGAGGACTAAAATTGATACTTCGAAGCTAACGTCAGGACTTTTTTAGTCGTTTTTGAAGTACAGGATCATATGTCAAAAAGCGCGAAACCACAAGACTTATTTTGTACTTTTCCCTTTTTATAATGTTGAATTTGTTGGCTCTCTTACGTCTTATATATGGATGTGTATTTATATGATTTGAGAGACGTTAATGTCAAGAGTGTCTTACCTCAAGAGTACCAGTCTTATATACTAGTTGATTGATAATAATGATTATGGGTATGGACGGATGTACGTGGGCTTATCCCAAAAAAAAAATTTATGGGTATATATTTAATAGAAAAAAATAGTTTGCACTTATTAATATTGACTAGTTTGTTTTTATTACGATTTTTTTTGTCAATTGCATGAAGTACATAAATATTTTATCTTCATAGTATAAATTTTTTGGATCCGTCTCTTATTATGGGTCTTTGCCCCTAGTTTATAAAAACATACCCCCAATTTTTCTGTAATAAATCTTTACCAAGAATTTCAAATTTCTCTCTATCAACCCAATTCTCCTTAAATATGGTAGGAACCGTCCGTCATAACTAACTGGCTTGTGGACTCAGCAACTGCTTCCCACTTTCAGCAACCGAATTTTGTTCAGTGAAAGAACATGGTGACGAAAGGGACATCCGAATTAGGAACCAAAAGACAAATACTAATATAAATAATCCACGAATTTACATTATTAAAAAAGTCATCCTGTCGGTGATAAAATTTCCGCTAAAGATAGATAGGTCATAGAACATGTCATCCAAACTTGCGAGACTTCTCGAATCCGGACTCTTAGAATAATTAATTGACAACAAGAGACAGGTTTTTTATTTCACAAAAAAAAAAATTTCTCACATAGAATGTCCTTTTAAGTGACCCGACAAGACCATGTCCAAGTTTACTAGTGTGACCATGATGCTATTTAATATGACGGCTCCAGTCTCCAAATGGACAGTCTTTTAAGTTGCATCCGAGCCATGTGGTCTGTTTTATATATTATATTGTATTTTATCGCGTGGTCGATTAATCCAAAATTTGTATCGTGTAAGAAAAATGTAACAACATATATTTCATAATATTGCGATTATAAAAATTGATATCAAAACATAACTAGATTAAACCAATTCATTCAATCGAAAATTGGACATGAAGCCATATGTATCCTCATACTAGAACATGTTGAAGGTCAGCCTACAGTACACAAACTTGGAGATTACAGTCTGATGAGAGTAAACCAGACCCATTCCGGATAGAGATATGGATAATTGTAGCATGAAGAATGAGAGGACAAAAGTGCTTTGTGTCTGAGAAATTACTAAACCCCGAAAAAGGAAGCAAAAACTATGTTGCAGCTTCGCACATCAAACTATGTTGAAGATAACAGTACTCGGTTTAAAGTAAAGGGCAATCACCGAATTTGACCTGATGCTAGGCATTTGGTGTTTACATTCGGAGTATCGGAGGATCCTTTACATGTTAACTCGGAAAATAACTACATATGTCGAGTTCGAACACTAAAATTATAATTGGTTAAGAATTAGTTTTTTTAGAATTAATTTGGTCGGTACTCTCTGATCCTATTCGAATTGTACACCAATATAAAGGTATCTAGTTCTTATTCACAATTCCTGAAATATTTTCTGTTAAAATATATCCAACTCAAATTGTTAAGATAATAGTTATCTAAAATTTCCAAACTCGTAAACAAGTTTAGGAAATCTGACCATTCAAACCGTACAACTCTCGTTTTGTTCATACTGGCAAGAGACGGCATTGAAGTATTGGGACATAACGGAGACCATGATCAGCTTGCACCAACCTCCATTCCTCATTTCTTTTATTGTTCTTTCTTTTTTTCTTTAGCTTTGGCAAATGGCAACTGAAGAATGGTTTCAGTGGAGAGTCGATGCGAAAACCGGGCTGGGCGAGGGAGAGGCCCATATTGGAAATGGCCCATTATATCATGCGGTCCATATAGGTGTTTGGCCCAGCTCAATAAAATGGCAAAACATTATCTGATTTTTGTTTTGGACCTTTTGGCTTAGGTTTTTCGTACTAATTTAATTAGAGATTTCTCATAACAAATGTAGTTGTTTAATATGCAATTGAGATGGAGAGCATTGTCATTTGTCTCTCTTTTTTATATAGAACTGTAATTAGCCAGAGAAAATATATGTCTGAACTACAAGTGGAATCGATGAAACAAAGAAACAAGCCGGCCAACATGTCATTGCCTTTTTTTAAGGAAAAACCGAGCGGACAAAGACAGTCACAGACAGATAATATAACTGGTTTTATTGCACATGGAGTTATAAGACATAATTTATATAAATATTTGTACCTAAATATATATAGGAGATGCATTCATGGTCGCCAATATATAAATAGTAAAAGGTGCATATTTGTAGTTTACTGGTAGACTTTCGTTGGACAGTGAACGTGCTAATTGGAAGACATAAAGATTTTAACGTAGAATGTTGCGATCCTCACGGGAAAGGGGGAAAATTAAAGAGGGGACTAATTGGTGTGTTCCATATGGGATTTCCACGTCGAGCAATAGGTTAAAAGCTCTTCACTGACCAATCCCACACGGCAATGGAAATTCTTTCTCCATCGGAACTAAATTTCATAGCGTATAGATTGGTCCCTCCTCCGGTTAATCAGCTAGTCTCTCTTCTTCCTCTTCAACTTTCTATTAGTTTTAAGTTTTGGTTTCAAATTTTTTGAAGTTTTGAGTTGGAAATTTTAGAAATATACAATTTTTAAATATTTATTGATAAAATATATCATACAAATAATTCACAATTCAAATTTAGATTAATGAGTATCATAATATTAAATAACACCAACTAAAAGAGTAGTCATTTATCAAAATCCAAGACTTCATTACATGAATATAGTCGTGTAAAAATTTACGTGCCAAAGTTTTGCTTATTTTATAATTTTATTGACTTGTTTATTAGTCTTCTTTTATTATTGATATTTGATAACATATTACTCTCTCCAAATGGAAAAACAGTTCTGTTTTTTGACGAAAAAAGGAAATATAGTTGCTCAGAAAGCAAAAGGTTCTTTTTGGTTTAAGAGCAGAAAGATTTGTGATCTCGTTTGGGACAGCAATGAGGAAGGTGGCAGTGATTATTATTATTCCACACCAATTCGAATGGAACTCTATTGTACTCGTTCTCAATCAAATTCGTAGTTTTTATTCTCCATTTATGCATGGAACCTGGTTCCAGTATGGCATATTGCATTTACCTTACTCACCATGGTCTAATCAATAAAAAAAACTCGGGCCACTAGAAAATGAAATTAAACACTCGATACAAAAGATATAGGATTTTAATTCTAATAAAAATTATCTCCAGTTCAAATCTTAACGTCCTAGAAATAAAAAAAAATCATTAAAAAATTATTTAATTTTTTTTATTGATAATCAATTTTGAATACAAAAAATTCTTCCAAATTTTAGTACATCGAATTTGTACAACGGAATTGAGAAATGAACCTAAGTGAAGCTAGATGCGGCCAATATTAATCATTTTTGGCATTGAAAGACATCCCGGTGTTGATTCCCCCCATGCCAAAATTATTGGTGCACAAATTTATTCTCAGCTAATTATTGGAATCTACTGTTTTCCATCTGTACACATCTAATCGGAGGACTTTCAATTCTATTGATATCAGCAAATGAATGAAGAGATTCACCGGCAAAGTTAGTGCAGTCTAATTATAAGTATAACTTTGTACATCTAATCAATGGCTCTTCAGCACATTCTACATTTTCCATAGATTTTAGAAGATTTACTTTTATAATATCAAATCGTTATTAGTTACACGATGAATATTTTTTATACGCTGTAAATTATATGAGATTATACTATAGCATAATCTTCCAAAAGAAACTTACAATAAAATACTAGTATGAGATTTATACCAAGTATTCAAACGTATGTGTTAGATTTTGAGCCCAATTTGTATCTATTATTAAACAAAAATGAGCTTAGATCCATTGTGCCCCAAAACCATTGAACTTTTGAGTCGTCACGTGGCGAGTCACGTAATACACACATGGTAGGTCAGGTGGCAAAATTATTAAGTAGTTTTATTACATGGAAACCACGTGTTTCCAAAGTGTCACATGGCACACATGTGTGCCAGCCACATCGCGGACTGTCATGTGGCAGACACGTGACGTGGCGTAGCTATGGTGCAGCTCTAGTGCCACGTGGCGCACATGTGGGAAACAGACCTTCTTATAAATGAGAGAAAAAAGTTGGTGACCAAAATTGAAGATTTTAATTCATATTCACACTCAAAAGAGACGAATTTTGTTTTAGTTCTAGAGGGTTTGAAATTTCGCAAAGTAAGGTCATTCGTAAAAATCGTTAACGTATTAGTTACGTTTGTGATTTTGAACCAACAAGTGACAATATCTAGTTACAATAGTCATGCGAAAGTATGCTACAATAAGTAAACCTTATTATTTATTAATAAATTTGTTCATTAATTGCACTAGAGTTAACGTGTGATTATAGGTTAATTGTGCGAAAAAATCTTTGGAATAAATTACACTCAAACATATAGAATACACTTCGCCTGAAAGTACGTATACTTGTGTTGAATGTCAATATAAAATGGCATATAATGAAT
>SOPF01027879.1:39412-70802 GCA_012979155.1 Hypericum perforatum
TATCAAAATTTGCATCCCACCTTGGGAGAATTTTATCCGGTGGTCGCCATTTGCGACTATTCTTTTGGTTACTTATCATTCGCACTCTCTATTATTGCTCCTAAAAGCGTACGCCTTCGCGTCTGTTGCTCAAGTTCTATGAGAGTGAGACGCACGTCCGAGGTTAGAACTTTTTCGTGCTAGGTCGTATTCCAATTCAAACGTTTTCGTGGCATCAATAAGCAAGTCGCAAAACTTTCATTAAATTGCATGTTAACAACTTTCACGACCGTCTTACGAAGGCATCGTCACGTTGTTTTCACTTGTATAAGCATGGCAGCATCTAATGCAACTCGAAGCTTTAAACATATTAAACTCTGTAACATCATTTTATCTTCACTTCAACTCATTTCGCTAACATTATTCGAGTAACATATTTTTTGTCTCTTGCCTGATATGTTGATTTCTTCTCAATATAGATCCAAATGCTACCAAATTTGTCTTATTTATCCTCAAATTTAGTGAAGTATTTTTTTTTTGGTCAATAGAGTAGTATATTAAAAACCAGTGAGATACATACAAATCGCTACACTGCAGCAACCATAAACTGCCAAACTGCAGCAGCTTGACACCAACGTTGCAGCAGGTTCGTAAACAAAGTAATGAAACCTAACACATTGCTTCCGAATCCAAAACTAGGAAAAGGTCTTGGTAGCCGAAATCTCTCGTCGTTTTTGCCCACATGATCCATTCATTGACCTGAAATGTTATGGATTGTAAAACCATTCCCCTGTTGCAATTTTCATCATCGAAGATTGCCCGGTTTCGCAGTAGCCAAATGCCCCACATGATCGCGCCAAAAATCGCAAACCAGATCTGTTTTATCCTTCTACCTTTCACCAACCCCATCCACAACGAGAGCACGTTCCTCAGAGAGGGTCCTATGCACCAGCTTATTCCGATCCTTCTTGCAAAGGAATTCCAAATCTTCCAAGATAAAGGGCAGTGAAGCAGGAGGTGATTGCAAGATTCGTCTTCCGAGCTGCACAATGGACATAGACAGTCCCAAGCGTCGAGTCTGTTTGAACGAATCAACCGGTCTCTAGTGGGAAGTCTCCCTTGCAAAGCTACCCAAAGAAAGCACTCCACTTTCGAGGGTATTAGATTGGTCCAGATTCTGCTCAGATCCCCCGCCCCTGCCACCACTTCACTGTTTAAATTGTTAACCTTTTGCCTCAGCGATTTGAGCGAGAAAATCCCACTGCTCTCCAGGCCCCATATCAGAGAATCTATTGCCAAACTAGGACAGAATTGTGGAAGAGATTGTCGTAGTGCTCCCTCAGAAACTTCCTCCCAGGCTCGCAAAGGTCTACTCCAGGTGAGAGTCCAAACCCACTGACCATCAAACTGACCACCACAATCAGCAATACATGAGTTCTTTTGGCATGAGATGGAGAACAGCCTAGGGTAGACCTCTTTCAGAGCGTGTCTATCCACCCAAGGGTCATGCCAAAAGAGAAATTTGGTCCCATTACCTATTTTGAGTTTAGTTTCCTCACGAAGAATGTTATAGAAATCTCCTTCAGCTGCAACTGTAAGAATATCAGCCCAAGGACCATCCCCAGTTGGAGCCGGAAAGGAGAAAAAAGCAGGATCATTATGGTTGTGAACTGCCCTTAAAGTTCTTGCCCAGTTTGAGTCCTTGTTCGCCATAAATCTCCACAACCACTTCACAAGTAGCAACCTGTTTTTCAGTAAGAGGTTGTCAACACCAAGCCCTCCAAGCTCTTTTGGGAGGATGACTGACTCCCATTTCACACGCGATGCTTTCCTAGAATCTCCGCCCCCCGACCACAGGAATTGCCTCATTTTTTTCTCAATAAGTCTTAGAACTCCCATCGGAATCTTGTAGATCGAGATGAAGTACAAGGGGAGACAAGAAAGTACCGAATTGATAAGGGTTACGCGACCACCAAAGGATAATAGGCAACCCTTCCAGGATGCTAGTCTTCTATCAATCGCGTCCGTGACGGGCTTCCAAAACTTAATTCTCCTCATATTGCACCCCATCGGCAATCCTAAATATTTCAAAGGGAGATTCCCCCGTGCACATCCCCAAATCTCTGCCAATTCAGACAGTCTCAAATCAGTTTCGTTAACACTGTACATCCTGGACTTGGATGGATTAAGTTCCAGACCTGAAGCCAATCCAAATAAGATCACAATATAGTTAAGATTAGAGATGCTTTCCTCACTGTTTTCCGAGAAAATCAGCGTATCATCCGCATACTGGATAATGCTAAGCGAGACCTCCATTGGCAGTTGAACCCCCTTTACCAAGCCGAGGCCTTCAGCCCTCTTGATCAAAACTCTAAGGCCCTCAACAGCGATTATGAACAGAAAAGGGGAGAGGGGGTCTCCCTGTCTCAACCCCCTTTGCAGCTTGAACAATTCTGTTGGTGATCCGTTAACCAAAATTGAGGCTGAAGCACCACAAATGCAGCCCCTGATCCGCTTTCTCCAAATTTCCCCGAACCCCATTGATTGCATAGTTTCATCAAGAAATTCCCAATCAAGACTGTCAAAAGCTTTTTTAAAATCTAGCTTGATTAGAACCCCCTCCCTTCTTGACCTTTTAAGGTAACTAATCGCTTCGTTAGCCATCATAATGCAATCAATGATATTCCTACCCGAGACAAACGCAGATTGTTCCTCTCCTACCACTTCATGAATCACCGTCTTTAGTCTATTTGCCATGACCTTTCCCACGATTTTATAAAGGCTGCCCACCAAACTAATAGGTCTATAGCTGTCCATAGAGGCGGAACCTGCTATTTTCGGAATAAGGGTAATAAAAGAAGAGGCGGCATGATTATGGAGCTTACCAGTATTAAAGAAATTCCTCACAAAGAGGAGAATATCCTCTCCAACGATATCCCAGGCAGCCTTAATAAAGTTCATGTTGAAGCCATCAGGTCCCGGTGCCTTTCCTCCGGAGCACTCCCATGCCGCATTCTTAATCTCCTCGTTGGAAGGCATTGAGTCTAGGTAGAGAGCCGAGGTTGTTTGTAACTTGCTGAATAATGCAGAAGGAAGGCGAGGACGTACCCGCCTCGGGGCCGTATACTGCTCAACAAAGTAGTCTCTAATCGCATCCTTGATAACTGAAGGATCGTAGGAGATGGAGTTGTTAACCTTTAGGCAGCGAATTATGTTGTAAGATCTACGAAGTGATGTCGAGGCATGAAAAAACTTCGTGTTCCGATCTCCGTCCTTCCCCCACTGTACCCGAGACTTTTGTTTCCATATACTCTCTAACTGTCTTTGAGAGGTAGCCAACTCCATTTTTATTCTATTTAATTTAGTGAAGTATTATGTCACTTTGTCATAGCATGACACATATATGATATGATGGACAGGATGATTGGGGAAATATGGTCACCATTGATGATAATTTTATAGTTGAATATCGTGAACAAAAATTAAAATGAATCTCCAGCGGCCGTTCAAAAGATTAAAAAGAAAAGAAAATAATGGATAGAAAAGTAAGAAATAAGGGTAAGGATATAAATGAAAAAAAAAAGATTTTGTAGAGAAAGAAAGAATTTTCATTAAAGATGGTACGAGAAATAAATTGGATAGTTGTGCCGTTGTTAAATGTATTGAGGAATGGCCGAGTTACAATAGATCTTTTTTTTTTGATAAGTAAAATTTATTGCTCCTTAATAACTCCAAAATGATTACATCCACATAGTAATATCAGAGATGAAACTAGATAAAATCTATCAAAATAAAGCCACAAGATAAATTTTATCTAGTTCCAAGAGAAAAAAAAATAAACCGAAAATACCAAAGTACAAAATCGCCACGAAAACATTAGTAACATCAAGGAGGATCGAAAATCCACGGGAAAAATTGTCCACGAGCCGCAAGTTTGATCGCATGAAGGATATGCGAAGTGTCTTCTTCCCAAGAGAAACCCGCAGCAACTGCGAGGCGCCACGCCTCGGCGGACAGCACTGAGCAAAGCTCAACATCATGCCCATCCAAATCGTTGATAATAGAACCAAGGCAACGGGGCGAAGGTGAGATCGTAGGAAGCTTTACTTTCACCTTACGCGGTGGGAGCTTCACAAGAGTAGCAGCCTTTTCCGTGGGCCGCCTTTTGCGACAACTGGACCTAGTCGGGGTTAGTAGTAAAGGGTCGCGAGTACCAACCCATGGCTGGGGCAGCGATGCAACATCCAACGGCCTCCCGTCCGCAGTGACAATACACTCTGCAAGCCAAGCATCCATAGAGCCGACAGGTCGCTGCACGACGGCCACTTCATCAACATGCAACCCCAACACCTCCGCCTCTGAAACTTCACCAACTACAAACTCCGCCTCTAACACAGATTCAGAGAACACATCTAATCCAACCACATCGATCACGGCCCGAGGAAGAGGAGCAACAACAGCAACAGTAATGTCCCCAGTCAGACAAGCCGGATCAGCTTCAACCAAAACAGGAGCATGCTCAACAACCGAATCGGCAGCTAAGGAAACATGGGAAGGAGGGGAACTTGCAGCTGCACCAGGAGGAATCGAAGGCAGGAGGGAGGAAGGGCAACCAATGACAGCTAGAAGAAGATTCGTCCACAAGTCTAAAAAAGAGGGTAGCAAAGCGCTGACCCAGATCCGGACATCATTGGGCGAGCATGAACGACCAGCTTTGAGAAGAACCTCAACAGCGCAACTAACAAACCAATCAACCACAAGCGCATCGGCGACAGGGCTGCCCACCCTAACCCGATGAGGCCCAGGCGAGGAAGTGGCCAAAGGAGGAGCAACCGCCACGGACGCAGAGCACAAGGGTTTACCCCTTTCAAACTTAGCCTTAGACACGAAAAGGCACTTGCTATCCACCTTGGTTCCATTAAGACTTAGAACAAGAGCATCGACATCAACAAGGGAGGGGATTCTAACAAACCCGAACCTTGAATTCCTCTTTGACCTCTTGAAAGCCACATAGGAGTCCAAAACCAGACAGAAAGGTTCGAAAAACTTACGGAGGTCACCGAAGGTCCACCGGGGCGGAAGGTTATCCACGAAGATAGAAATGGAGGGCGCCATGACGAAATTGGGAAACCACCGCCACCGCCACCCCCGACCTCCCCGTCAATGGAAGGTGGAGAGGAGTGGCGGTGAAGCCGAAGTTCGAAAGAACTTACCTTGGAACTTTATATAGGCGTCTAACATACATGGATAAATCCCTAAAAAAATATTTTAACTAATCTTAACCAATTGTAAAAAATATCATAAAAATTATAAATATTACAATATAATAGATGAAGTTAATCTAGAGATAAAACCAAACTTTTCAAAATGATTTAAGGCTAAAATGTAAATATTGAATTCCAACGACTATAAGTCAGTCTGAGTGATACATTTGTTATGCTGTCGAAAGATTTGAAACTAAAATGTAGTAGTGTGGTAAACGAAAACACTTAATAGTACTTGAAGCAAAATAATCCAACTCGAAAAAAATAACAAATAGCCTATGTGCCTCGCTTTGGAAATGGAGAGGGAAAGATTGAGATAACTTAAACGAGATTATAAATTAAGCACCTTTCCCACCGTCCAATAATGATCCACATGGCGACACGTCTTTGCACGATTCATCCAACGCGTGTGAGGCGTGGGTTGGCGACCCGGTTCGCGAGACGGAGGTTTGGTGAATTATTTTAGAGATTTTAGTGGGTTAATTAATATTACAAATATTAAGTTTATAATTATTTTGGCACTTTAATAGTATTTTATTTTCTTTACTGGCAGTCAGGTGTATGTGACTCATCCACTTTAATCAACTTTAAATTGTACAATAATTTTTTTTTTTGCGAAGTCAGTGCATCCTGGACCAATGCATACATAAGGAAAATAATATCATTTTCCTCTTATAATAAAGAGCATTCAGTAATCAAGATCCATCTGACAGATTTGGTAACCTATCAATTTCGCCATCTAAACAACCACATTCCGCAATCTATCCCACAATTTTATAGGAGCACGCACATGCAAGACGGCCCGTTGCATAATTATGTTTTGCTTAAGACCGTACATGGATAATTTTCATGTTGAAATAATTTGACGCCAGACTAATTTCAATTAAAATTGAAAAACTACATAAGTTAAATTTATCAATTTTTAGCAAAAATATGATAATTTGGTGTTGAATGTTGATGACTCGTGGGCAGATAGATTATTTTTAGTTAATATACTTGGTATAATCATCATGACCTAATATACCATCATCGTTATCATGACCCTAAATTAAGTATTGTAATTTGGATGGCAGCAAAAGCCGGCAGATACGGACATTCTCCCATGTGTACTTACTCATAGTCAATATTTATAATTAGGCCTAAATCAGAGGCCGACGTACAATGTAAAATGATTTCCTTGTGACTTTTAAATAAAGTTTTTAACTTTAAAGGGAGAAAACGCAAAAGTTCTAAAGTAGTTGGACTTTTATGAATTTTTGTTATCTATTTCATTCGCTCTGTAGTAAATAAAAATACTTCTTTATACGGCTGTACTTGGGTAGTAGCGGGCCTAGCGGCGGTTTCAGAACTCTGTTCACGTGCGCCGACACGTGGCTCGCGTCCCCAGGGGAGTGCATTTTGCCTCTCCATGGTCGCCCGCACACTAGACCTCATCAGCTGACACGTGGGAAAATGCGCGGCGCGGCGCGCCGAAAAGTTTTTCCGAGCCGCGTGGGTCAAATACGGCGCCGTCAAGTTGGACAATTGATGTTTGGCGATGTTAAAAATGGAATAATTTGAGGTGTCGTAGTTCGACCAATCTATAATGAAACCTTACGTTTTGTCAATATAATCTACAATTTTAGTAGATTGTGAGGTAAAATAGTATAAATGTATATCATAATTAACAGTAAATTTTGAGAAAATATCATGATTAAATCATAAAGTTTCATCTAGTTGACATTTCGAAAGGAAGAAAAAATGTTGGTTTTCCTGTACAGACGGCAAAAAAGGAAAAGTTCAGGCAATTATCATACTTAGTGTGTGTGTGTGTATATATATATATATATTTCCAAATATCACAATCCAGAAGCAATTAATTTCCTCGCGTTAGCCTAGGGTCAGGGTACCGTTGAAAATAACTAATTTTTCTAAATAATACTGAGGATACGTGAGCTTTTTTAAAATCGAATCGTGTTTTGTGTTTTTTATTAGTTGAACGTATCGATATGCCTACGCGTTTCTGCCATTAGATTTACGTCGTCTATGTCACAGGGGAAGTTATTATTCTAAACAGAGATCTGCAAAAAAATAATAATCACAGAATCTCTATTGTGGATATATTTTGGAACAACAAAATTAGTCACTTGATGGGTGTTTTTTAATTTTATATTGAGATGCATGTGTTTGGATAGATATGCCACGGTGACTCCGACTCCGTAAAAAAATAGTTGTAAATGAAAAGTCAATTGTTGTGATACATACGGTTGCATCTCGTGCTGCAGGCATAAGACCGCAATTTTTTAAAAAAGAAATAAGACTTTAATCATGTGACACGACAAAGGTCGTAAACGTTTTGATCGGTCTAAAACTAAAATACAATAATATTTAATTTTGAATATTGTAGATTAATATTTGCATATTTAACAGTACTAGTAACGAGGACAACAGCGAAATGCCTTTTGGCGAAACTTTTTAGACTCGTTGCATTGAGTATAAAATTTAGCGTTCATATACTAAATTGTGTTTAACTCATATTTTAAAAATTGTAATAAAAGTTCCTCAAACAAATTTCTATAAATTTTCAATCTCTAACTCCATGTGTGCTTTTTGACGTCGTCATTTACTATATAAGTTCGGTTTCGAATTAAAACTTGTCTGACTCAAATAAGATTCATTTTGGTTGTTCTCAGAGGACTGTTCATATTGTTTGGAACTGCTCATACGTTGTCCCATCACACTTTCCTCGTCGCAACCAAGTCAGAGATTGCCAATTCGCCTAATTGACGTTGAGAGGAAGAAAAAAATAAAAGGAGATGGTCACTTTAGTGGTCACCTCCCTACATCCAATCCAAGATAAGCTTAATTAATTGGTCTTTATTTTATCATAAAGTAATTGGCATTTTATATTTTGGCTGAAATTATCTAGTATCTTGATACACACTTCTTTGATTAACAACAATTTGAGTAGTATAATCTTATGAAATGTAATAAAACTCATTTAGTTCTCAAAAAAATCTCAACAATTATTTTGTACCAACCTATTATAAAAAATTCACAAATTTGAGAGATGTTTTGGTTAAATTTTAAAAATTATGATTTGTTAACGAGCTTTAATTTGCGAACACCTTATCTGGGTTCGGTCGATTCTTAAATCACGGCGCCGACATAGACTAATTTGCCACTGCCGCCTTGCCTGCGAGCCTGGTTTCACAAGGGCTATTATTGGAAACTTGTAGTCAACGTCCGGTTTTGAACAATATTGTGTGAGGACCATTACAAGATTGGTCAAAAGTTTGATCACGGCTCATGAGCTATTATTATTATATAACTAAATACGATAAAATCTAGCATTTCGCGTTCCCAACCTTTCACTTTTTGCGATTGACTGAGAATGTTAAAACATTGACCAATGAGATGAGAGAGATAGAAATGTCGAGACTCTGACGAGGTGATTATTGACACGGCAAGAAAGTTATTAGAGTGGGAGGGGCCGGCCCTCTCTTCTATGGCCTATCTCTAACCTATGATACAAAAATACCAATAAAATAATTAGATAACATAGTTTTAGTTGTTTAATTAGAATTTGAATTAGTCTACAACAATATATTAATATTAAATATATGTAAAAAAAAACTATGCAATATTCTATCCAACTTAAATTAAAATTACCAATATAAAAATATTCGGAGAATCTATCTAGAGTGAAAGCAGATGGGAAGTGTGTCGTGTTTTATAATTGACAAATTCTTTGAACTTGTGGCTTTCCTTTCCCTATTAGCATATCTCTATCTACCTGACACCTTCCTTAGGTGGGAGTATTCCAGACGCAACCGCAGAAAAACGCCGCTGGATTTTATTTAACAATGATTCTTTTTGTATCATTTTTAAGAGTGAAACAACCTGGAAAAAAAGTATAAAATTATAACGAAATTCTTGGAGTGCGGTTCTCTTCTGAGAAGCGTACAGAGCTAAATTACATGTGCTTCAGCAGATAAAATGTGGGTTGCATTTACATTTGACATGGCTGGTATAAATTTCCGTATGGATCACTGCCGAAGATTACGGAAGAAAATACACCACAAATTTATTGTTGGTTGATATCTTGGTAGGTCATTGGACTGATAGGACATTTGAATGACGAATAAATAAATTTTTTCGATAATAATATAATTTATTGATTTGAATTTGAGACATAGTTAAATTAAAATAAAAATTTGAATTAATTAGATTGCTTATCAATTGATATTTTAGTATATGATTATTCACTAGACTAATAAATTATAATTTGGATTTAATAGAATTTGTGAACAAATGATAAAACTTTGCAATGAATATTTTAATATTGTTTATTCATAAAAAAAATATTTGAATGGGGCAGTGGTGCAAAAGTACATTCGCATTATATATATTGCGATTTGCGGCTACCCATTGTATAATGCCATTTAACGGGGAGGTAATAATTAATGTAGCTTATTTCTTCCGATAAACATCATAAATTTACGAAACTATCGGTGTCAGAATCACAACGTTAATTGAGCAGAAACCACAATTTT
Source organism: Hypericum perforatum (assembly GCA_012979155.1). Lineage (NCBI taxonomy): Eukaryota > Viridiplantae > Streptophyta > Magnoliopsida > Malpighiales > Hypericaceae > Hypericum > Hypericum perforatum. Next base: position 49,191 of record SOPF01027879.1, read on the forward strand.
CTGAAAAAGTAGCACCGATCTGACTAATCAAATTCAGATGTCTCACGATCACATCCTGTCAATCATCCAATCCAGCAACCTATCTACCTCCGGTAACTATTTTTGGAATCATGATGAACAAAATATATTTAAAATTCTTATCTTTTGATTGGATTCGTATAAAATGAAAAGAGACTACAAGAATATATAGAGTTATGCCTGGATGTTCAGAGCTTAACTATATCTAATATTTTTTATTCATAATATAATTCATCCAACGATAACCCTAATACAAATTCATCGTAGAACTATGGCACGATCAAATCCGAACAAAGAAACTGTTGAATTGAATTGCAACAGTCCTTAATGGGGATTGTTGCACATTATGTACTTACTTTGTAGGTAGTTTTCCGTCCATGTAACTAATATTACGACGAAAACAATCAAACCTACAATTTCGTAGTGTGTTTCTATCACATTAACAAATTATAATATATACTCTAAATATTTTTAGATTCATTAATTATGCACTGTCGTCTTATGTTCTGGAATTCGGTTATTGAATGCTAGGATATTAATCTACGTTTTAAAATAAAATAAAATAATGTAACCGGAGTAAAGAGGGAGCGGCGGTGACAAAGTCATACTTTTCAAGCGTAGCAGCTACCACGTGTTTTAACCTGTAATAGCAGGTTACCGGTCACCCACTTGGAACGACGCCGCTCCGCCATTTGGAGCCACATGACCCGGTCTAAATAATATTCATTTACCTTTTTTGATCACTTAAGACTAACAATCTTTTTACCAATACAAGTTGATGGAAATTTCGAACTATAACTGCGACCAAGGTTTAGAAAACCAGACTCGGAACATTCTAAGATGATTTAGTTATTATGGTTTTGATTTTTCAGCAGTTCCAGATCTGGAAACATAACCGAATATTCTAAAATCATGTTTAAGGAGTGTTTGATTAATTTTGAGAAATCTACGTGATTATCGAAACAATTGTTAAATTAGTTAATCTAAATTTGATCATACCCATAAATTTCAATACCTTGAACATAACGTATTAGAAATAAACTATCTTTCATTCAAGTGCACGTTGATTTCCAATTTTCTACCATTTTTAGTATGTCTTGCCGGAATTCAAGACTTATTAACACTTGAAGAATGACGGATCGTCCAATTTTATGCTCTGTTTAGCAACGACTGGAGATTGTACCATATTTACAATGTTAAATTTGGTGATCTCACTCTAATAATGTATTACCATTACTAAATGATATTATTTGATCTAGCAGTATAAGACGTTAATAATATGACGAAAATATAAGGTTTAATTTCTAACAAATTGTAATGTTGTTGTGAAATTCACCTAAAAAACAATGTAATGCCATTTATTGTGTCAATATAAAAATTTTACATGCTAAATTTTATATTTATTGGAAGATACATATTGTTGTTATTTTTGTTACTATTTGAACACAGTGAATTACAGACATCAAGTTATTTAGACGAAGAATTAAATATTGTTTGTTCTGTATAATAGAATAAGGTAAACAATTATATTGTCTATTTATCATGCAAGAAAACGACAATAAAAATACCTCCTCAAACCGTTGAGACAAGCGTTACCGGTTAACACTACCGGTACCCACTTGCACACGCCTAGTTGTTGAGCAGGCCCCACATAGCCTACCCTCTTGTCGCCTCCAACGTGGCGGACCAGGGCGATCAGAACCACCGACCACCGCCGATGGCGGAGAGAGATAATTAGACAAAGACAAAGACAGAGACAAAATAAACTAGCACATGTAATAATGTAATAGCAATAATGCCGTAGAGTTTGTAATTTTTTAATACCTCGCGGTAGATGAAAATTTATATGTACAACTAATATATATTAAAGTCGATCTGATTTTTAAATTTAGTAAACAAATATTTAACACTGATGTATATTGTTATATTCATAAATACCTAAATCAACTCACATAGATATCATTTAACTTTATTATTTGTAGATTTGAATCATTGAAAAAAATTATGCTAAATAATTTTTTTAGAAAAATTAGTGTCAAATAGTATTACATATTTATTACAAACAATTTTGACAATTTTCACGTGGATCGAACTTAGGTTAGTTGATTAAGTAAATCAAGATATGAAATTTTATTAACCCAAAACGTGATGTTATTGTTATTGTTTTGGTAATTTGATGTTAGTTGAATAAGAAGGTTGAAGTTTACTAAGAAGGCAAATACTAGTATACTACCGCTGTTTTTGGTTTTTAGGTTAATAAGAAGAATTAAGTAGAAAATGGCAAAAGAAAAAGGAGGAGAGAATTTCAAGAGAGAGAGAGAGAATAGAAGTTGCTCTTGAAAATAAAAAGGGATTATATATATAATATGATCTTTCCCTCAAAATAAAAAGAGAGAGAGAGAGAGAGAGAGAGAGAGAGAGAAGGGATTATAGCTTCCTCAAAGGAAGAAGGCCCGCTCCCAAAAAAAAACCGAAGCTCCTCACTTCTGATTTGAGAATCCAAAGGACAACTAACGCACAGACCGCAACTCTCAGAAAAAAGAGAACTAACTTAGAACTCCCAACAACAGAAACACTGAAGAGAGAGAGAGAGAGAGAGAGAGAGAGAGAGAGAGAGGAGTTTTACTTTCTTTCTCCTCTTCCTTCCTCTAGCGAAATTACTGTTCGGCCCTTTCCCTCTTCTTATCCAATAAACCGTAAGTCCCTCCCCCCCTCCATTTTGCTTGTTTACCCCTTCCCTTCAATTTTTTTTTTCTGCTTCACTTCACTTCACTTTAGTTGTTTCTATGTTTCTTAAATCTGTTAGTTTTGGGTATAGAACAGATCTGCATACACTTAGCTCCTAAGATTATATCGATCGTTGGTTTCTATGAGAGCTTGGGGATTTGCATGAGAAGAGATCTGGCTACCCTTTTATATTTTGAATATAAAGTTTCGATCTTTATCCCGCTTTTAGCTCCGTTTCTTGATTTAATGGATTGAATTCTTCTTCGTTTTTGATACCCGTTTATCTTTTGGCCTATTTATGAGGTGGGTTTCATTTGGATCATTGATTCCTTTGGGGGGTTTCTTTTTCTATTGGGGGTATTAATCCATTTGGCCGTTTCTAGTTCTGGGTTCTGGGTTCTCCTTTGGGAGCAATAAAGGTGCCTTCTTTTTGCCGATGCTATGTGTTCAACCGGGGAAAGATATGCACTTTCGTTACTGTTTCCGGGTTTCTGTTAATTTTTAGGTTTGGCACTTGTTTCTTTAGATTCCTTTATTCTTCTGGTGCTTGTTGAGGCAACATGCGTTTTGACAGTGCTTCTTTTGTCTTAATAGGGGATGATGCAATAACATGAGAGCTGACTTTGGTGCTCGGATTTGCCGATACCTTTTCGGAGTTGTATAGTGGTTATCCCTGCCTCGTCTCCCTTGTTTAACCGGCGGCCTAATTGCTGAGATATGTTGGAGGGTCGGCCTTGTCTGGTTCCGACGGTATTTGGTAGCTCCTGCCAGCCAGATTCTCAGTGGTCTTTTATGACTTGCCAGATTCTCGGTGGCGGTGGGGGGAAGCGTCCTCTAGATGACTCCGGGGATGATTATCCCCCATTCAAGTCTCGCAGGCTGCCCGAGTCATCAGAGAGCTCGAGCGAGCAATCCGATGATGATCAAACGGGGCAATCATCCGATTCTGGATCTCTTATTGATGCCATTGGCAGGGACATGTCCATCAACTGTCTCATTCGGTGCTCTAGGTCTGATTACGGATCCATAGCATCACTTAACAGGAGCTTCCGGTCTTTGATCAGAAGCGGAGAAATATACATGCTGAGAAAACAACGAGGCGTTATTGAACACTGGGTGTACTTCTCTTGCCAACTGCTTGAGTGGGATGCCTTTGATCCCATTAGCCGAAGGTGGATGCATCTGCCACAGATGACTTCTAACGAGTGTTTCATGTTCTCTGATAAGGAGTCCTTGGGTGTGGGGACGGAACTTCTTGTATTTGGTAAGGAGGTGATGTCCCATGTTATATATAGGTATAGCATCTTGACTAATTCGTGGACTTCCGGGATGAGGATGAATGCTCCCCGATGTCTTTTTGGATCTGCTAGCCTCGGTGAGATAGCCGTTTTGGCCGGTGGTTGTGATTCCGGGGGGAGAATCTTGAACTCCGCCGAGATGTATAATTCTGAGACTCAAACATTTACTATGTTGCCTAACATGAATAAACCTAGGAAGATGTGTTCGGCCGTCTTTATGGACGGGAAGTTCTATGTGATCGGGGGAATCGGGGGTAGTGATTCAAAGCTTCTTTCTTGTGGAGAGGAGTATGATCTGGAAACCAAGATTTGGACGGAAATCCCAAATATGTCCCCTGGACGTGGAGGGGCTGATCGAGAGGCAGAGGCACCCGCAGCTGCGGAGGCTCCGCCTTTGCTTGCTGTGGTCAAGGACGAACTTTATGCTGCCGACCATGCCGATATGGAGTTGAAGAAGTACGATAAGAAGGAAAAGTCATGGCGTACAATAGGACGCTTACCTGAGCGGGCTGTATCGATGAACGGTTGGGGTCTTGCATTCCGGGCATGTGGAGATCGGCTTATTGTTATTGGTGGACCTAGGACTTCTGGAGAAGGTTTTATAGAGCTCAATGAATGGATTCCAGATGAAGGCCCCCCACAATGGAGGCTGCTTGCTAGAAAACGGTCGGGAAATTTTGTCTATAATTGCGCTGTTATGGGCTGCTGAGACAACCGGTCGTTCCTAAAACTTAGGAACGTACGACAGTATCTTCTTCGGTGGCATCTGCATGCAAGGACAGATCCAATCCAATGGGTAATTTCCTCCCTTGTTTCATTTAGTGTCTTGGGATCTTACTCAGAAATTGAATAGAAATACATTGGTTGAGGGAAGTCTTGGAGGTCGTCTTTCTTTTTTCCTTTGTAATTTTTCCTGTTTCTTCAAAACTTTTTTATTTCGGTTTTCCTGTTGGAATTCTACCTTCCCCATTATCAGTGACATGAGAATTTCAAAGGCTCATGATGCGTAACACAGGAATAGGCGGTTAATAATTGAAGTACCAACACAATTTGCCGGTTGTCATTTGACGTGTCCCGCTCCCTAATGCCCCTCCTTTTGCTTATCTGGGTTCTTCAATGAAGAACATATGACTGGTGATGTGGGGGGGTTCTAATGATCTTTTTTTTTTGTTTTCATTGGCTTTGTGGAGAAAATAAGTTACCAAAACCATGTAATCTTGTATCATGTCTCATGTACTGATCACATTTATCAATCCACTTTGATGGCAATTTCATCAGAATGATTTTTTTCATTATTGTGTATTCTTATTATCATTTCGTTTTGCAACTGTTGTTACTTGCGAAACTAGATTCCGGGAAATTCTTCGATGACTCAAGCAGCTCTTCCTTTTGAATCTTTGCTGTGTTTCGAGTTGTTTGCGCGGTTTCTGCTGCAAACCGAGCTAGTTGCAGAAACACTTTGTATGTTCGGATATCTGATGATGCGCACGCTTATGACGTTTAGATTTGCTGGTTTCGTTCCGTCTTTTGCTGCTGCTTGATCAATCCACGTACTTTGGCATGCTCTTCTCTGCTCCTTCTGTTGTTTCTTGTCAGCAAAGTTCTGAATGGTTTGTTGAAGGGAATTGCTTGTCTGCTTTTATTTTCATAATGCCCGAAGCAAGCCTTGGATTGAAATGGTAAACTAGTTGTTGATATGATTTGACATATTTAACGGTTAGATTTTAGGATTAAAAGCCTCTTCTTTCTAAATATTTAATGCCGCTCTTCTCTCATGTGGTCCTCGTCCTCTCCATGCACTTAATTGGGAAACTTTTTCATTGAGACAAGCAAAATACCCCACGTGAAAAATGTTGGGGGCATAAGCTAAAACAAACTTTGGTTGGAAGGACGGGTGTTCTACCAAGCAAATGCCCCACTTGAACAATTGAAACGCGATACAATGAAGGTAACATGGGTGCAAGTGCTACTAGGTAGGACATTTTGTTTAGAGACAGGTCTGAACAAAGTTGTGCATAAGGCGATCGGTAATCGGTAAATTCGATAAATTTTTATAATCGATATTTTAGAATCGATTGAATTTGTTTTAGAAATTCGATATTCCGTAAATTTGGTATTCGGAGTCGGTATATACTAAATTCACAAACTGAATCGAGGGTACTTTTTGTATCAATTGAGGGTACTTTGCTGTCGTTTTGTTTGGGTGAGAAAGTGGTTTTACTTGAGAAAGATAAACCAAAACAAGCAAAGTTAGTTCTACTTGTCTCACCATGTTCGGTAATGAATTGTGGGTTGCATTTACATGCCGCACCTAAGATGACGGCGTTCCGGAATTCTATTTATAGGGTTGCATGATTTTCTGAAATCGAAATAATTACTAGTTCGGTTAATTAGAAATTCGGCTATTGATATGGTTGTGAAGTACCGAAAAAAGCATTTTAGGTACACATGGAAATAAATTTCAATGGAATATTGACAAGCTTGAAATATTAAAATGTAAATAACCAATCCGATTGACATCTGGTACACATTTTCCTCGTATGATAATCAATTTACCAAGTACTTTCGGCCTGTCGTAATCATCAGCCAATTACGTGCATGCACCCGACGGGCCAATGTTTTTTAATATAGAGACTTCATAGTAGAGTGTAACACAAGAAGACCCTATTTTTCTAAACTTACTTTTTGTTGATGAATAAATTAATGGTGGTTCTTTCTTGACAACATATATACCATTAATTTTTTATAAAATTTCAGAGAGAAGAGAGACAGACTCATGTATGATGGGTCATAAAATTGTCATAAAATAAAATTTGTTTTAACGTACTGCCTACCAATTCTAAGCGGGCTTTTTCTGTGGGCCACTTATGTAGAGTTGACCCTAACTTCAATTTGCTTAGGTTGAAATGGGTAACCAAAGAAGCCCATATTTCAAATTTGAACAATGGGCTAGAGAACCCAGCATGCCCTTTCAAAAGTTGAAAATTATCATCCACAGATCCCTGCGCTTTATCCAGGGAATTTATGTAATTAGAATGATGTCTTTCAGGTGGAATTAACTATATGGATATTAACAATAATTTTCTCTAAGGAGTTACTCTTTGCCTAACGCGAGTTTTCATACTTTGATTTAATGAGATTAGCTATCGCAATATCATAAAATAGAATTTCATTCTAGGTAGGTTGTGAAATTCCCACTATTGAACCCTACTTACAAAAAATATATCCGTTTTTATTTAAGGTGGATTAATTTGTCAAAAAGGAACTCGACAATGTTAACTAACAAAGTCAACTTCATCGCGCGAAATTGCTATGCAAAATTCTAGTCCGATATAATATCATACCTCGCTACTGGCCAATGGCTAGAGATATAATTGAACTTTGTTTTTTTTTTTAAGTAAAGTATGATTACTCCTGAAAAACCATAAGTGATAGTTACACCATGATGATATATCATAACCATAAGTGATAGTTACACCATGATGATATATCATAACCAGTGCAAGATAGAACAAATGAAATAGCTAACTACAAGATAAACTATTATCTAACACTCAAATCCAATACCGGAAGGAAAAAACCCAACCATAAAACGTACACAAGCTTCTTGGTAAAAAAACACCAACTCTAAAAATCTTTCAAATGTACACACCACATCAAATGGCAAGGTCCTTGAGGATGCACGCAGTGTCCGCATCCCATGTCGTTTCAAGCATCCCGGCCGTAATCCCAATCAGAGTCTGGTTGCACTTCAATCTCACTCGAGACAAACTCCTCCAATCTTAATTACCACGTGTAAGTCTCATCATCAATTTTTAGATTAATTATCTGACTAACACGATGACCTTGTCTTCGAAGAGATGATAACAAACGCATCATCAAGTCATTTTTTGCTCGAAGTTTTGTGAACCAACTTGACATCACCTATGGAGTAGACTAACAATTCTAGGAGAGGGTCCGTATCTGTAGCCGAAGACTTCGCTTTATTATGGGCCGCACTTCTTCCTAATCTTGTTCTTTGTGTCTTTTGTTTTCTTTCTCATGTATCTTGAGAAATTTTACAAAAATCATAAAATTATTTCAGGCCAAACCCATTTGTCAAAACATAATATGGACATATTGATATAGATAATAAAATTAAATCACTTAATTTTTAAAAAATATATCGAGAATATGGTATTGGGTATATTTCAACTTTGAAAGTTGAATCCATTTCAACGCCAGAATAAATGTCTACCTCGACAAAGAAACTGGTGTGTAATAAAATAGCTCATCTCTCGCAGAGTCTCGCTTGTTCGTATCATTCGCCACTGAGAAGAGAATCAAATAGCCTATTAAGATAATATAATTAAAATATGTAATCTGCAGCTTCGCGTTTTTATTCTGTTTTTGAACCCCCACTACGGAAACCACATCAACAATTCCATTATATTTTTTTTGGTAGTAATGGTGGGCTTCAGAAAACAATTCCATTATATGAAGAAACAGATATGTTCCCTACCATGAGATAATGTGGTTGTACACATGTCACACTCTTTTCCGCTTCGCTCACTTTTTACTATTCAAATGTTCTCTTTTCGAGTTAAATAAAAATAGAGAATTCAAAATCATCAATCACGTACGTACAAAGTTCGATAAATGATATTTCATTATTAAATTTGATTAGAATTCAGATTATTTGATGTGGTCAGATATGACATGATTAGAGTAAAAAAAAAAAAAGTTTCGCTTTCCGATATTTCTTTGAGATTTGATTAGTTGCCTACAATTGATTACGCTGCCACCTTCATCGATCAGTAATTAGGAATAAAGCAGCCGTACACCAATTTATCTTTAGTGAGAAGGCGCATATCTAATGCACCTCGTGAGGTTGACATGAACGGTCCCGGACCAAGGAGATGAAATAAGCATATCATTTTCATATCTCTATTCAATATCTTGTAATAAAATATATCGTACAGATAAAAAGTATAATAAATTTGTGATGATCTTTCCATACAGATGAATAGGCTCATCATTTCCCGAAAATAAAATTTAAAGAAGCATTAATCCGGCACTTATTATGTCTAAATATAATGGCATGTAGTTAATATGGTGATGGATAGGATACCCATTTTAAAAGTTGGATTCATAGGCTACTTTAGATTGTCAAAATTTTCCTCATAATTTATAGGTTTTTCAGGATTTTATAGGGTCGATATTTAAGTTAAATGCAAAAAGATTTAACATAAATTTTAATTTTATGAATAAAATTTTACTAAATTATAATAAATTTATAAAAATTTATCATCAAATATATAATATATTATTAAAAATAGAATAGTCAACTTTATGAATAATATTACATAATATTTAAGAAAAACTATAATTAAAATTAAAATAATTAAAATAATAGATTTAATTAAGGTCTAATCAAGATTTAATTAAGATAAGATCTAAATTAGAATTAAAAAAGTAAGTATATGGTAAAAATTTATAAAATTTATACTCTACCCTAAACCTCAATTTTAAATATGGACCTATGTTCATATCGTATCCTAAATTTAGTCAAAATTAACAAATCTTCGACTAAAAAAAACAAGATCTCACCTAAAAAATATTAATATTTATGTAATACATAGTAATCATTACATTACAATGGAAAAGGAAGAAAATCAACTTATCTTCTCACATATGGGTTCAAGTTTAAGCCATGATAGTTATATAGTATACAAAATTTATCTTTTAAAAAGTATCTATAATATTTTTATGGGGCCGTAAATCAACTTTAAACCTAATAAAAAATAGGAAATCTATATCATTAACATATTTATAAGATATATTCCGAAAATTTTCTTAACGAAGATCAAAGTATACATGAACTCATTTGGAAACCATAAACTCAACAACAAAAAGTAAGAATTAGAAAATGAATTTTTTTATTTAAGAGTACTTTTTGTGAGGATTTTGCATTGATAAGGTACTCCTATTTTTTCGGGTTTTGATGGTGGTTTACAGCCTAATTGGGGTGGATCATGTATACGAAATTCATTTTTAAACAATAAAATTAATATGTTTTTTTCTAAAATGTTTGAACATTAAGGTATAGCACTATGAGGTCATTTTTACGGACTACATCATGTATTTCTATTCATAAGACCTCAATTAATGACTTTCATAATTGAATAAATTTTTTAATCTTTTTTATCAACTCTTATCGGCAAAATATATGTATACTTGTAACATTATGATCACGGTCTTAATTTTTTGTAAGTTTCAAAATTATGCTAATTAGATATTTGAGCAAGAAACTATAGATTTTTTTTTTACGAAAGATGTTTATTACGTTGGAAATTATTGTTTTTTTTATTTTAAATAGATTGAATCTATTATGTACAATATACTATTTCCAAAAGAAAACATGAAAATAAAGTATTAAAACATCTTTAAATATTTTGGAAGTAATTTCAACTCTCCGACTTTCCAACACTCTATACTCTCGCCTCTCCCCACACTAACACCTACAAAGTTTTTTATTAGATTACAAAATTGCAAAAGTACCATGTTAAAAAATAATATTAAAGTAAAGTTTTTAAAGGGGAAAGATTGAAACATATTGAAACTACACATTATAACTACGGGCTTATACTAAAATCCTAATGAATTGCATCATCATACTTTTATTAATTTTTTTTTATTCAAGTCATGTAATTTAAAAAAAAAACAACAGTTTGAAATAAATATTTAGCGATAATAGCTCGAATTGGGTCCAATTTAGCAGCCGACAGCTGGAAGATTTTATTTTCCGCTAAACAAAGACATTGGATTCTTTCATTGCAAGAGGGAGAGGTCGATGTGTTGTTTCTCAATCCTGGTCCCCAAAACTTTTTTTTTGTTCTTCGAGGAAATTATTTTTTGGTCCGCTCCTTTTCAGTTTCTTTGGATAATATCTTCTGAAATAATTAAAACTTGACGTGGATGTCTCAATTTCCGAACTAACCCCTTTTTTATAATTACACATCATATGCCCCATAGTTAAAAATTTTGAATAATAATTTATCTTCTAAACGTTTCACAAGTTTTACATTATCTTTAAAAAATTTATTAAATTATATATGTGATTGTGACTACAACAAAAAGATTTTAGTAGTAATTACTACATTGTCTTTTGGGAAAATTAGGTTAAGACCTCTGTATTTTTAGGATTCAACCATTTTAGCTCCCACTGTTTCAAAACTACTCTTTTAGTCCCTACTATGCAAAAAAAATAGACATTTAGTCCCTAAAAATTAACATAATTTTTTTATGACCATTATACCCTTCTTTAAAAAATTTAACCAAAATCAAAACCCAAATAAACTAAACCCTTATAAAATAAACCAAATTAATTAAAACTAACCAAACCCGTCTTCGTCCCCGCTAAGACCATCACCGTCGCCGCATTCCCGAACCCGACGTCACCATCGCCAAACCCAACGTTCCCGAACCCGACGTTCCTGGACCATTTTTTACGCCAAGCACAACGTCTCCCACTCCTAAGAGTATATTACCAGTGGTGGGTCCCACTCAACTCCTCCCAAATCATCTGCATCGCCGTCGTCCACGGATTCACCGGCGAGTCCAGCTGGCTTGTCTAGCTCATCGTCGTCCTCTTCGCCTCTTTGGGATTTTCCGTCTACTCCCTCGACCATCATGGCCACGGCCTCCTCCACCACTTCCTTGACCTCTCCCCTATCGTCGAAGTCTGCTCATGAAGATAGTAACTTACAACGTTAATGGGTTAAGAGAAAATGATTTCCAGTACGGATCCCTCCTTAAGCTTCTGGATTCCTTCGATGCCAACATTATTTGCTTCCAGATATACTATTTTGTCTTTTTTTCTCTCTATCTCTCAACTTTAGTGGTTTAATGGTATTGTTGTTTCGAGGATGGAATTTTTTGGAAATTAAATAAAGGAGACCAAGTTGAGGAGGTAGGAGATGACGTCGGATTTGGTGAGAAGCGTTAATGGTATTGTTGTTTCGGGGAACGATGAAAATTTCTGGAAATTAAATCTAGGAGACCAAGCTGAGGAGGTAGGAGATGACGTCGGATTTGGTGGTCGCGGTGAGGAGTTGGCGGTGAGGAGGAAGGAGGTTTATTTGATTTTAGGTTCGAATTTGGGTTTATTTGATTTTGGGTTCGGGTTTAGGTTAATTTAATTTTTGGTTTGGGTTTGGTTTAATTTTTAAAAGGGTATAATGGTCAAAAAAAAATTATGTTAATTTTTAGGGATTAAACGTCTATGTTATTTTGCATAGTAGGGACTGAAAGAATAGTTTTGAAACAGTATGAACTAAAATAGTTGAATTCTCAAAATACATGGGACTTAGCCTAATTTTCCATTGTCTTTTTTAACAAGTATTGAATCAAACAAGTGAAAAAATAGATATAATTTAACCGGGTTGATCTAATTTAACAAATATATCTTGGTGTCAAAACATTGAGAAATGTGGATGGGCTACCTAGGTGGTATAAAGTTTTTACTTTATTTTTAAACTCCAAGTAGCTGCCTAGTTGGTATATGTATATGCTTATAATAAAAGATATTCCGATTAAATTAATATACAAAATCCTTATTGAAGGCGTAAAGCTGTTGTAGAATAGGTCCATCTGCCAAGTAGTTGGGGCACTAATTTGGGTGGGAAGTTTAAAAAGTATTCTTACCTATCTGCATATATAACTTTATTCCAATTTAACATTGATGTTTTGAGTTGGAGCTAATTTACAATTTTTGAGATAATTTTAAAACTAAAATATGTACACGTCGGCATCCTTTTTCCGTTGCACAACTTGTATAAACGAAAATTAATGAAAACAAGTGGCACTGTGGCCAGCTGATAGCAACTGCCAGCCAGGAAACGTACTGCGCATACGTACACCAATTGTTTGGCTTTTTTCCCTCACGAAATTACTAGCTTTCAAATATTTAGACTATTTGTTTGAAATATTATATTTCACTCAAATTTTATTGCACATTTCATATTTATAGATAGATTTATTTTTTATCAATTAACAATGTAATAATTTCAACAAAAGTTAATAAACAAAACTCATAAAATTGAAATTTATTCCAACTTTGATTTTATTTTATCTGATAGAATGAAATTCTTTTTCAAAAAATGAAATTCATGTAATAATAGGTCCGGTAACCACGTGCACTGAAACTTTTAGGTACCGAACCCTAACCCGACTTGAACCCCCTGCGCACATGGGTCTCTATTAATCGACGGTTAGATGATTAATTATAGATGGCTAGCTGTGCAATAAACTTTTCCTCCAATTAGAAAGTTAGATCCGTATTAAGCAGCCGAGTGACCATTTGGTCCAGTGGCATTATTCCCATCCATGTGGGGTGAAGTCCAGGGTTCGACTCCTGGCATGAACATTTCTGATGTAATAGAATAGAGCATTTCTGATGTAATAGAATAGGATCTCAAAAAAAAAAAAAAGATCCGTATTAAGCATGTCTGGGTCCATAACTAATTTTAAGACAAACCGTTGTTCATAATTCAATTTTTCAGGTAGAAGTACAACCAGAAGGATCCCATGAGTGTTCTCGGTACGATTGTCCAAGATAAATGCACACGGTGGGTGGATAAACAATATATTATTAACTTATCGATATATTTATATAATATATATTTTATTTATATAGTGCGATAACTCTTATATGTAATTTGTGAAAGACTTAAGTTATTTGGTTGTTGTTATACATACCAACAAGGTACACTTTTTTTTTGGCACACATTCTAAAAAAATTCAAAGTTAAATGCGTTTGACCGAAAGTAAGATCAGGATGAATAACCTCTTGCGAAATTTTTCGGGTGCGTGCGAGTGAAGATAAAATACGCTGAAAAGACTTGTTAGTACAGTAGAATTAGTCGGTCAAATCACGAAGTGTTACATGCAGTTGGACCGAGGAATGTAGTTTGACACGTACAACTTTTAGAGTTTTGACCAAGGCCTGTAGGTATTGAATTTTGTAGGACTAACTAGACACGATCAGGCAAATTCCTGACGCACCGAGATACCGCATGTTCTGATTATTATAATTTTAATTACTCCTGAAATATTTATAAAAAATATATATCTTGAGTCATCCACGTAGATAAGATTTTTCTATACTGTACTAAAAAAGCTAGCGTTGTTCTAACTTCCAAAAGTTCTGGTGAATTTTGTCAATATATTGGAATCAAAATATTTTGTTGAGAAAATTCTGATTTCGAGAGTTATATATACTGTATACACTTATTTTAGAGAGTGAGTTTTCTCGATAATTTTTTATATCTTTAGGCTTGAACCAAATATTTCATTAAGAAACTTAATTTTTTTTTGTCAAGGAATCAACTCTTATTAATATTGTTGAAAAGATTTGTTACTTTTAAAAGAATTTGTTGGCTCAAAATGTGTTGATGTGCACAATAGTATATGCTATTAGATATCATGTAACTTTTTTTATGAAAATTTCAAGCGAGATCGGTCGGCGATGAAATGAAGTTATATCCCTAGGAAAAAAAAAACTAGATTTAACCCTGTCCATGTCGTGCGGTAAAAGTGAACCTCTATTATTGTTGTACCAACCGAAGCAGAGCAAGAATTTAATAGCAACAAAAACGATGCGTATATTTATGACCGGCCAGCGGCAACTGTGCTTTTCACTTTTCAATTTAGGAAAAAAAAAAGAGTAAATTGCCCTCCCGTCCTTCTACTTTGCTTAAATTACTATTTTTTTCCTTACTGTTTCAAAAATGATGATTTCGTCCTCCAGATTTGATTTAATAGCACTCTAAGGTCCCTGATGCCGGAATTGGAAAAAAACTTCGGCGACCGGAGACCTGAAATGACCAAATTGGCCCTCCCTCTCCCTCCACTCATCTTCCTTCTCTAACTTCTCTTCCTTTTCCGGTTCTACACGTCGATATGGAGGAAGAGGGAGGGACAATTTGGTCATTTCAGGTCCCCGGTCGCCGGAGTTTTTTTTCGATTCCGGCACCAGGGACCTTAGAGTGCTATTAAATCAAATCTGGAGGACGAAATCATCATTTTTGAAACAGTAGGAAAAAATAGTAATTTAAGCAAAGGAGATGGACGGGAGGGCAATTTACCCAAAAAAATTGACACGAACCAAGGAAGGGGGATATGCATATGGCATTTTGATGTTAGCGAGGATAAAAAGGGTCAATTTACAATGAACCCGTAAAAATTAATACTGAAATTATATAAATATGCCATAATGCAATTTTAACAAAAGGTACTTGTACTCCAAACCGACACATGCTGGTAGGTCGAAAATGCATAGGGTCCGAGACAACTCTCTTAGAGAACCATGCAAAACAATCTCGTAATTTCAGGATAACGGGTTCGCACTCAATTTGAATTTGGTGGGGATAAAAAAAAGAGTGTCTTTCTACGGAGATTAACTTTTGAACCATCAAATTTAATTTTTTTTAAGTTAGAACCGATAATCTAAAAACTATCGGGAGTATTTTTTTTAACTTTTTGTGGAAACTGTTCAAAATATCATAGCATTTAATACATCTTTCCTTTTTAGCCTTATTAGTATTAGTATATCCCATTTTTCAAACTAATTTAAAACCTAATTAATGTAATTTTAGGTTAATTTTATGTATCTTGTTTGCCGTAAAATCATGCATGGGAAATGACGCATCCCTAGTACCGGAAGGTCGATGAAGCAATGTGCCCTAAAAAAATACAAGAAAGCATACAAATTTAAATAATATGTTACATTATGTTTGCTAGATGTTTTTTTTTTTGCGGAAAATGTTTGCTAGATGTTAAATTTATTTTGTGGTTCGATATGCAATTACCACCCGTTAATTCCATTTTCACCAAATTAATCAGGCGAATCGTATTTCCAATTTATATTATACATATTTATTAATCTCCGATATATTTTTTGGTGTTCACAAAAACTTTATACCACTAGTATATGCTCAACTCTAAATTTTATTATTATAAGACCTATATATTTATCCTCGGGAATTGCGTAATCTACAAGATTTGCATAGTTCAACTATTGAATTAAATACTGATGATTTCTAAACATAACATCTTCATTATATATAATAATTCAAAAAAATAAAAAGCGCAACACATTTCTTTAGTGTTTCAATAATGAAAAATCAAGAAAGAACGAAACATCATATTTCATAATTTAACTTAAATGATAGAAGATTCTTTTTCAAATTCCAAATACATATACATAGTAAGTATGTGCAAATTAATTGTGGTATATTTAATTATCAATAATTAGAATTACATGTATTTCAAATTTTTAGAGTGAAAATAATCAATAACTATATCATATTTCATAATATTTAGAAATTTTATTTTACAATTTAGAAGTTAAAAATAAAGACAAAATGGTCAAATTAATGTCCAGTTAAGTATGGTTAACAATATGATAAATGATAAAAATAAATTATTCATATAATTTGTGATTCTGAGTATATGTATTGTGTGAAATATTTAAATAATTTGACAAAGTGCAATTTTTTTGGATCATTTTTTGATGAGGTTATATTCACATGGCTATTAATAAGATCGGGATGAATGACCTCATAGAAAATTTCTTATACTGCGTTTGAGTGAGGATAAAATACGCACAGAGACCCATATTGTTATATGAAGTTAATCAGTCAATCACTAGGCAATTATTTAGTATGAGAATGACCTCGGCTAGTACGATGTGGTTCGGGGATCAAACGTACCTATAACAAATAAATTATGAGATTGTTTGTATCAGGCGCATTGAAGATAAGTGAATGAGATTTCTCGTATGCATGCTATTTGAAACGCTTAAATGACCTAATTAGTATTATCTATATCAACAATAATATGCACCTTATTTTCTAACACATATCCCAAAAAAATTCCAAATTTAATTACACTAAAAAAGACTTATTTTAATTTGTACAATGAGTCGCTTAAATCACATTAACTTTATTTTTAAAAGTGTGTTCATACTCAGACCATCCACAATGGTGAGTCCTAAGAAGAGACTTTCTTGCCTTTCCCCCTCGTCTACGTCAGCTCGTGAGTCCGAGTTTCAGTTTTTCCTCACAGTAGAGTCTGCTACAGTAACTTTACCTTAGCTCTATTCTTTTTGTAATATAGCTATTGTATCAAACTGGAATATACTTTCTAACAAGTTTATAATCGTTAAAAATGATTCTGAACCAACCAAAATAAGAATTTTTTGAAATACAAAATTACTCTTAAATATTTCAAATTACAAATACGTAGAATTGCATATTACGTAATGAACTATGTAATTGAAGAAATTATATAAATAATAGAAATTTACTAACTATATCTACTTTTTTTTCTTCCAAATATGCTCAATCAAATCCTTTTTTTAGAGCGATGTAAGCTTATCTATTGCGAACATTTGTTTGAACCCTCATATTACTTGCTAAGGATGAGATACGTTGAGTACCTATATTGGAGACGCTCGTGCTACTGCGAAGGATGTCGTTAAGAAATTATTTCGGTGGGTAATTACATACAAATAATTACATTTGAGAGAAAGTTTGTAAGTAGGGATAAAGAAAAATGAAATTGAAAATAAGCTTTTTTTATAGAATTATGAAAAAAAATCTGGTCACATAATTGTTGGACTCAATATAAAACACATAAATTAGATAATTACATACAACTAATTTTATAAATTATTGAAAACAAAAAATATTTAGTTTTAACAAAATGGTATAAATAATGTTCAATTTAAAAAAATTATGAAATTTTTTTCTGAAAAAATAAAATATTCAAAAAAACCACGTAAAAAAATAGGGAAAAGTACACATAGGTACCATATGGTTTCACCGATTCTCACTTGAGTACCATGTGCTTTTTGGACCGTAGAACAGGTCCAAGTTATGAAATTTTTTATCATGGACCGGTCCTGATCTCCGGTTCGCGTCTTTTTGATAAAACGACGTCGTTTTGTGTCTTAGGTGGAACACTACGTGGAAATGACGTGGCGGTGGCAAATTACCAAATTAATACATGAATAATTTTTATCATTAAAATGACTAAACTACCCTTAGATAAAAAAACACCTTCTAAACCCCATGAACATCAACGACCGAGAAATACACCTTCTTCCCAATTACCCAACCCAAGCTTCTTCAACCTTTAGAAACCCAAAAGCAGATTCCAGAAACTTCACACCCAGCTCCCCAAATCGCCTCTTAAGAGATTAAGCGCATGAATCTTCTCCACTCTTCCAACCTAAATTAATCGAATCATGTCCCAATAAAAACTGACAAATCGCGTTGGGGTCTCGGCCTAGGGTTTCATTCCTCTTTCTGGTGTGGGTGTGAAATGGGAGAAGCCACGACGATGGAAGAGATGACGCACCCTTCGCTCTTAGATCAAGCCTGCAAGATTCATCTCGTCGCCTCCGAGTCCTCCGTTGACCAGGTTTTCCCCGTCGATGAGAGCACGACTCGGTGGATGAAGTCATGGCTCTGGCGAAGGGTAATTCTCCCTCCAATCTCTCCCGTTCCTAATCGAGGCCAGGGCTTGGAAGGGGTTGATGGGGAGCTCAGGGTAGAGATGGAAGACGAGCTGCTGATGACGTTAGTGGGGAGATCAGAGGTGGTTCATCGAGGTTTTGGGGTTGGGCAGCAATGGAGGAAGGAGATGCAGGGGACATATTTTATCCTAGCCCTCCTCAGTTTAGGGATTTAAGAGAGGGGAAATTGGAAAAATTGGGTTTAAGGTTTCGTCGTGAACCTTCGAAAGAAAGCGAATCGGTGTATTGCCAAATTTTTTCTTTGATATGGAAGTTGACTGCTTTGACTGTTCTTGACGAAGCTCCTGTTGAGATGATGGGTTTAATTTTAAAGGAGGGTTTTTTTTTAATTATTTAAATATATAGTATTAAAATAGATATTTGACCCAAAACACGTGGAATGCCACATAAGACACAAAACGGCGTCATTTTATCAAAAAGACGCAAGTCGGAGATCGGGACCGGTCCGTGATGAAAATTTTCATAACTTGGACCTGTTCTACGGTCCAAAAAGCACATGGTACTCAAGTGAGAATCGGTAAAACCACAGGGTACCTATGTGTACTTTTTCCAAAAAAATATGCGGCCAAATAAGCGTACGTGACGTAAAATTACTGAAAGAGTCCCTAACACGGACTCTCATCGCGTGTGAGAGAACGCACGAGCTCTTCTTCAATAGGCACCCGCCAAGTCAAGATGAGATCACACGATCTCCGGTGGAGGATTTCATACAATACTCTGAAACTCGTGAACCTAAACTCAGAAAGTAAAGACAAAATTCAACTAGTGGTATAGGTATTTCTTTTATCATAAAGTGGACTCGATCCAACAAAGATAAGCGTCCGTGAGCCATCACAAGTTGCAAGCATGGGACTGACCTATCATATAACGTCTCTCCCATGGAAAACGACGCTCACCTGCCTTTTATCAACCCCATTATCCCAATTCCCATGGCATATAAAACCCATTCCTTTTAACTATTTTGAGTTGAATTTTGTTTGAAATTTGAATATTTATAAAATTTACTAATCTAATTTTGAAGTAAGTATCATTATCGACTTATGAAATATTTGTTTAAAAATATCTTATACGTATATGTTTAAAGTGCTAATTGATGTAAATAATGCTAGTTTAATAATATATTTTTTCCTTGGGCTAACGCCTAACTCTAAAAGGGATGCACAACAGTAAATGATGACACGCTACACTTTTTTTTCTTTCAGCAGGAATTACTTTTTTTTTTTGAAAGAAGTATATAGTAATGTAAAGTGATAATAGTTAGATTATATATATTATACTGGAGAAAGAAAATAAATTATGTAAGATCTGTTATAATACTATTATTTAAAATCAGTCTCGTCGCAATCTAGTAAAAACTAAAAATTAATTATGTTATTCTAACTTATTAAGAATTTAGACTTCAAGACCAAGTAGTGTGAGAGGGAACGGATTATATGGGGACTACTAAAAAGTAGTCCCCATCCTGGGGATTAAATTAAGTCCTTTGGATGACAATTTAGTTTTTTCTATTTTGATCTGACGGTGGTTATAAGTAAGGGTAGTAAGGGTATTATGCTTATCCTTTCTTCAATTCCTAACGCCAAATATCTCTCCCCAAATCCCTCTCCTCAAATCCCTCGTTTTAATTTTTCAGATCCCTCCTTCCACATTCAAATTTCAAATTTAAATTCTATAACCCTAACCCTAAATATTCAATTATCCTAATCCCATCCGATTCAATTTTCCATCGGACCCATCACCTATACTCATCCGAGCACTATCGTCTACAAGCTACGACCCCGATATCACCCGCCACAACTGCTCGACCCCACCACTCCGTCTTACTACCCCGACACTCAGTCTCGTATTTCCGACACTCCTCGTCGTCGATTCGGCACTCCAGCACACCTACTCGCCTTCCCGACCAGGTACGTAGCATATATCATATGGGATAATCTTTTGAATATTGGGTTCGGTGTTCTGCGATTTTGGTATCGTCTACTTCGTTTCTTGATTTCATTGGGTTTACTTGTTTCTTTGGGTGTACTCGATTTCTTTACCGTTTTACATGTTATATGGAAACGGCAACCTTACATCGTAGTTTTGGTACTTTTTTTTATTAATATTGGTACATCTTATCTTCATTAATGTTCTTGGTGTTTATGGCACATCCTGTGTAGTGAAGATGAAGAAAAAAAAAGGTCAGTAGAAAAAAGAACCATTATTGTGATAATTGTACCAATATTAAACATAAATGGACCACTATTAATGAACAGAGAACCAATATTACCACTAAAGGTACCAACATCTGGGCAAATATATTATCGTGACTCTGTGAATTAGTTGAGGAGGATTCCTGGTTTTCAAACACATGTGAACTAACTTATGTTCGTTCATCCTTTTGTTAGCTGTTTGGAGAGGATTTTGAGGAGGAAGCGAATGAAGATGAGGAAGAATCAATGGAGGATGAAACGTCTGGACAAGATGGAGAGGATTTTGAGGAGGAAGCGGATGAAGATGATGATGAATCAGTGTAGGATGAAGATGATGAAGAATCAATGAAGGATGAAGATTTAGTTATGCAACATCTGTACTTGTTTTATGCAATAATGGTATTAGTGGTATATTGTTCAGAAATTTTGGTACATTTTTCAGAAATTATCGTATCTTTTTTTTAAAATTTTGGTATCTTTTTCTGAAAAATTGGTAATTTTTGTAGTATGTTGGTACCTTTATTTTGAAAATCTCAGCTATATAATGAATCCAATTATGTACGGTGTGTGTAAGAGTAAGTAATTCTGAAATATTGAAATATTGGTACCATGGTTATAAAATATTGGTACCTTTGTTATGAATTTTGGTACTTTTATGCACAAATTGTGGTACCTTTTTTGAAATAAAGGTACCAAAACGAAACATAAATAAACCATTATTGATGAACAGATGTACCAAAATTATCATTAAAGGTACCAATTTCTGGGCATTACCTTTACTCTGCGAATTAGTCGA
>SOPF01027880.1:0-19322 GCA_012979155.1 Hypericum perforatum
AGGTTGAAGAGGCCAAATGTGTCATGAAAATGTTGTCAATTTGGCTATGCACTATAATTTACTCGGTGGTGTTCACCCAAATGTCCTCCCTGTTTGTTGAGCAATGCAATGTAATGAACTCAAACATCGACAATTTCCATCTCCCCGCAACGAGCATGTCCGCGTTTGACATATGCAGCGTACTGATATGCACGGGCATATACCATCAACCTATCAACCTCCATTGGCAATTTTCGTTGACTTTGTGATCTACTTGATCTGTGCCAACCTATCAATGCAAAATTAGCCAGCCTCGTACAAAAGTTTATGCGGTGCTTATCTATCAAATCACTTGTTCATTTGGTGTCTAACTATTAGTCAATTATTTGTTGGAAAAGGAGCTAAAAACCATAAAAATGGATTTTGTATTAAAAATAGAATGTGTGATATTGGGCTAATAAAAAGTTTGTGAGAAGAATAGACATCGCACACATGTAGTAGGACGGAATTGGGTTTACTCATATGTACATGATATAGATGCTTCACAAGCTTTGTGATTTTTTAAAATTTAAATAATATGATGCTTAAAATGAGATTGTGGATTAATGAAAGGTGTTACATGACTGGCCTACATTAAAAATCAAAATTTATCAATGTCTGTTACAAGCCTACATTTAAAAGGAAAAATCAATCTTTATTCCAAAATTCTTAACAGTCAATTTATATTCTTTTTAAATCTTCCCCATTTATTTGTTTTTCCGTTTTCTTGATTTGGAAATTAAAAATTAAAATTTTATTATACTCTTAAGAAAGTAAATGCCCAGGATTTGGTGGCCAATCTCATAAGTGAGCTATAAGGTGATCCTCCATTCCTCCTGAGTTGATTTACGTGAGAAATGTTAATTTCTTTGCTCTCTGTCCGTGGCTTTTTTTCCTATTCTGAGTGTGGTATTTTTTTTATCTAGTTAGTTAATTGATTATCCGAATTTATTTCGAAAGCATATATTTAATCCTGAAAAATTATACCATACGATGAAATAGTTTTTAATGACAGCGTACACTATGTCACTCAGATCGGTTCGTCTATTTCCGAGCAATATTTCCAACATTATTTACACGTGTATTAGTATTTTTTATAATGTTAAATGAGTAATACAAATATTTAAGAAAACAAAATCAAGATATTAGAATTTTGCTGGGTTTTCTTTGGCAGTGGTTTGCTGCCTTTGCAACCTCTTCTATTGAAGATAAATTACGATCATCCACTGGTTATGAACTAATGAAGTATCAATTTCATAGAATGCCTCTACATAATTTATTTTCCCTCCCAAAAGTTTTACTTAATGATCTAATATTTACACTTGTTTTAGGGAATATGTCTTCAAGTATGTAAATGCTTAAATACCAAGTCCAAATATTTACAGTTGGTATCACCATAAAATTGTTTTATAAACCAAGCATTATTGGACTCTGGTGGCCAGACTAAATGGAATCTTCGTTTCGTAAAATTATCCAACCAGGCATCGCATCGCGTACAAAGGAAATTCCCACTGTCACCGTTGAAATTGAGGCAAAGGCTCTACAGAATTACATTGGTAATTCTGCTTTTTCTATATAAAAAATTCCCACTGTTAAATTTCTTTTTACGTTTAAAGGCTGCATTTTGCTTTTTCTATATAGGAAACACTGCATCTGGTCGACCTTGGTGCAAAAATTTATAGAAATAGAAAACAAGAGATAAAAGGGAAAGACTTATTATAATTTTTTCTTGATGAATATACCTAAGGAGCCATGGCCTTATATAGAGGCCGCCAACTAACTGATAAATATTACGAAACGATATATGTCGAAGCTAACAACTTGATAAAAATGACTATTATGGATTTATAAACATCATTCTTAATCTTATAATAAGAAACGACCAAGGATAACTATTGAACTACTCAATTAACTACGCACGTAACAGGCCACATGGCATGAACATCTGATTTTCCATTCTACTCGAATAAGTCATCATCTTCATCTGGCAACTAGGGGCAGAGCCAAAAATTTTTCGAAATGGGAACAATATGTAAAATATCTAATTTTTTAATATTCAATTTCAATTTATAGGCTGGTTAATTTTTTAATGGGATCAATTTTTTATTTTGAATAGGTGCATATATTAAATTATATATCAAATTAACAAATAAACAAAAAATTAAGTGAAGTCAATTGACCCCACTAATGTCCATGTGCCTCCGCCTCTGCTAGCAACGGTTGGCAGGCAGCTTGCTGAAGCTCCTTTTCCTGACTGAAAATGTCGGAAAGAAAAAAAAAGTCTGTCATGTAGGAAAGAAACCATAGCCATGATTACCGGTTCGATAAGAAGAAATACTTACCGGGTTCCTCCATCGCCGACGATTACGAGCTTGAAGCTCGCGTAGCCAACCGTTTGCTGATTTGGCGAAGCCTAAAAGAAACAGACAATTCAAAAGCATGATGAACAAGTTAGCCACTACGACGTCGCTTAATAAAAATAACTAAACCGGAAGAAACACACAGAGCAAGAGAGAGAGGAGATACCATGGGGGCAAAATCGGAAGAGAAGCTACGAGAAGAAGAAGAAGAAATAAAAGGAATAGGGCGATGGAGCCGTTATGGGGAAAAGGTGGGGTTTTATAGGCTTCGGTAAGCGTAAATCTTAAGCGCTCGGTCTTTGGTTCAATTTAGGCCTTTACTTTTTAGGGCGCTCTTGTTTTAAGGCATATACGTATTTTTTTTATTTCCTAGTTATCAACTCTTTTATTTTTAAAAAATATATATAAATAATTAAATTAATTGTCCGATCCGACCACCAACACAACCTGGTCAACTGAGCAAATCGTTTTTCGGATCGTTTTTTAACAACTTGTTTACTACTCTCAACTCTCAATTGTTTACGTTCGCATGTTACACATAGGCATGGGATCTTTAAACAGATCATGAGCTCTCCTCATAACATCAGTTATTAATAAAATATACGGTTCCAAGTTCCAACTATTCCGGGGCTAATGTGCATCGGCCGAGAAGGGTATAAATTTGACTCGATTGTAATTCCAGATTCAGAAATCTCGTGTTCAATGTAAACCTCTACACAAGTAGTTCTTTTTTTTTCTACATCAGATGTCTGCTTGTTACCGTTTGAAATGATTTGTTCTAAATTCCCTAAACCAATATATAAGTCACATAGACAATGGTGTTAAATATCCTGAAACAACTTAATTAGTAGTTAATGTTCCGGGAGACAAAGATCCGTGAGGTTCCCTCGCGATCTTCTGATCCGCTTGAACACCAAATTTTTTTTTTTTACATTTGAATTTGCATAGTTGCAAGACAGCAAACTCGAGTAGGTAATCATTGATCAATATACTCTTGGAATCTATAAATTTTTAGTATACATCTATTTTTATGAATAAATAACCTGCAATCAAAAGTACATGTAATAAATTATTAATAATAAAAATATAAAAGATTAAAATAGTTTAGTCGGAAGTGGTGGTGGGGTCCTCTAAGCAAAACAAATAGAAGCCATGGTCAGAAGTGATTTACGCTCCTGCCTGCCTAATTCATTTGGCTTAAACTTTGGTGCTTCATTTATTAAAAATCATAGGACGACAACGTTATTTAGTTCACTGTATTGTAAAATCCACAGTGGCCCAAAATTTAGCTATTTTCTCGGTTTCGGTTCCGGCCCATAATTTTTTTGCTCTGTTAAATTTCTTTCCAATTCCGAATGCTGCATTTTTGTTTTTTTTTTCTAAATAGGAAAAAATGCATCTTGTCGATTCGCTCAGTTACTCCCAACCTAATGTAATTCATAGCTAAAACGAATATGGTATGAAATTGCATCCATGATTTGCATCGAGCGGACCAATTTACATTATTAGACAAGAACATCTCACTTCGTAACATATGAAAATCCTGCTAGGAACCTACAATATAATGATCGTGGAATGATAGAAACGAGAAATCAAAGAGAAAAGGGAAAAAGACTTCTTATTATGTTTTCGTGATGAATAAACTAAGGAGCCACATCATTGTATAGCCGGCTTCCAACTAACTGAGAAAGATCAAAACTAAGAATAAGTTCAAGAAAACTACTACTAATTGATAAAAGATCACAGACCACGCCACAAGGCATGAACATCTGATTATTCCATTCTACTCGAATAAGTCATCGTCTTCGTCTGGCAGTGGTTGGCAGGCAGCTTGCTGAAGCTCCTCTTCGTGCCTGAAAATGTCGGAAGGAAACAAAGGATCATGAAGTCCTTTTGACTGGGAGAGTAATGCATAAGGTATAGAGAATGATTAGTGGTTAAATTGGTATAGCGGTTTTCGGAATAAGATATTTCGCCCGAGGGAAGCATTGTAAAGCATATCATAGAGATAGGTTACTTACAGCCTCTGAGCAGCCAAATCGATATGTACTTCTGGTACTGCAAGGGCAGGGCTCTCCACAAAATGAAGGGTAGGGTCTCTGCATTAGTTAACAAAAAAAATTATACGAAATGCTTGAAATATCAATACTAATTGTTTTGTTTATACACAAGACAGAAACGGAGGAGTGAAAGTTTGATGTGTTACCCAGAAATCTTGCGAGCAAGGTAGAGGAAAGGCTTCTCAAAGTTATAGTTACTCTTGGCGGAGATCTCATAGTACTGAAGATTCTTCTTCCTGTGGAACGTCACTTGCTTTGCCTTAACCTGCCTGTTCTTGGCATCAACCTTGTTTCCACAAAGAACTATCGGTATATTCTCGCAGACCCTGAGACATTTCGGAAGCAACAAAGATGTATCAAGATTAAAACCATACAAGCATTACCAGCTAGTTGCTGAACGGGCATCAGATATTGGCTTGTACAAACCTGCAGAGATCGCGATGCCATGTGGGAACATTCTTGTAGGTCAACCGAGCAGTTACATCGAACATGATAATGGCACATTGCCCATGAATACTGCACGTAGGGTGTAGAAGACAATTAGTAACCCTTTTGCAAGATATGAGGAATATGATCATCTGAGTTCATGCCGACTTCATGACAATGTTGTTTCACATGCTAATCCAAGTGTGGCTGAATCAACTTAAATACCATAGAACCGTCATAATTCATCATATAGTGTCAAAATTACCAATAGCCATCAACAGAGAAACAACAGAAATCATACGAAAAACAGAGAAACAAGTTGCAGATGTCTTACTAATAGCCATCCCTTAAGCCACCGCACATCTCCTGGCCAGCAGTATCCCAGCAATAGAACCGAATCTTCCCGCAGTTGGTGAAGAAATCTAGCGGATGAACTTCAACGCCAATGGTTGCTGCAACAAAACAAAACTCCAAATCAACAAACGCCGCGACAAATATCGAATCAGCCAAAACTCGAATCGCTCGCAAGTACTTACGTTCGTATCTCTTCTCAAACTCCCCGGTCAAATGCCTCTTCACAAAAGTCGTCTTCCCTACACCATCCAAACATCAACTACATCAACGCGCAACCTAATCTTGTTTTCCTTAGGATGTATAATTATCGCAAAAAGAAAAGAAAAGGTAAATAAAACGCTAAAACTTCACGACTAACATAAAAACCCTAGCCTAACACCGAATATTACACTACTAACCGTAAGTAAACTGAATAGGTACGTAAAGAACTCGACGTTCGATAAGAAGAAAGACTTACCGGTTCCTCCATCGCCTACGATTACGAGCTTGAAGCTCGGGTAGCTAACCGTTTTCTGATTTAGCAAAGCCTAAAAGAAATATACATTTCAAAAGCATGATGAAGAAGTTAGCCACTACGACGTCGCTTAATAAAAATAACTAAACCGGAAGAAACACACAGAGCAAGAGAGAGAGAGAGAGAGAGAGAGAGAGAGGAGATACCATGAGGGCAAAATCGGAAGAGAAGCTACGAGAAGAAGAAGAAGAAGAAGAAGAAGAAGAAGAAGAAGAAGAAGAAGAAGAAGAAGAAGAAGAAAAAGAAGAAGAAATAAAAGGAATAGGAGACGGGCGATGGAGCCGTTAAGGGAAAAAGGTGGGGTTTTATAGGCTTCGGTAAGCGTAAATCTTAAGCACTTCTCTTTACTTGAATTAGGGCTTTACTTTTTAGAAATTTACTTAAATTAGGACTACGTGGTCTCTTATTTTAAGGCATATACGTATTTTTTATTTCCTAGTTATCTAAGTCTTTTATTTCTAAAAAATATATATAAATAAGTAAAATAATTGTCAGGTCCGACCGATACCACAACCTGGTCAACTGAGCAAATCGTTTTTCGGATCGTTTTTAAACATTTTTTCACTAGTCACAACTCTCAATTGTTTATGTTAGCATGTTATACATAGGCATGGTATCTTTAAACAGATCATGAGTTCTCCTAATAACATTTGTTATTAATAAAATATACGGTTCCAAGTTCCAACTATTCCGGGGCTAAAGTACATCGACCGAGAAGGGTATAAATTTGACTCGATTTTAATTCTTTTAGTTTCAGAAATCTCGTGTTCAGTGAAAACCTCTACACAAGTAGTTCTTTTTTGTCGACATCAGATGTCTGCTTGTTACCCGTTTGAAATGATTTGTTCTAAATTCCCTAAACCAATATATAAGTCACATAGACAATGGTGTTAAAAATCCTTAATCAACTTAATTAGTAGATAATGTTCCGGGAGACGAAGATCCGTGAGGTTCCCTCGTGATCTTCTGATCCGCTTGAACACCAAAGTGTTTTTTTTTTTACATTTGAATCTGGAGAGTTGCAAGACAGCAAACTCGAACTTGCCTATGAAACTGTACTTTTGTCCGAGGATTTTTCGATGCTGGTCTCTTGTTATCCATCATCACTTTCAAATATTAGATGATCACCGTCCCTTATAACCTCTATTTCCTCAATTTCGGCTCTATCTTTGCTCAAAATTTTGGCGGAAAACAACCCGAATTTCTTCGAGCCAATGTCGAGTAGCTCCTGGAAACTCTTTGGAAGCAAGATCAGCTTCCCTCCAACTTCACCCTTTTCCGGACAACTAATTGTCACTCTAGCGGGACAGTCGAGCTTGCTGCCGATACTTTCGGCCTGGCCAGCAGAAAAAAACATGCCCGGCTGACCCTTGTGTGCTGCAGACATCATCCCAAAGAGCGAGTTATGGAAATTGTTGGCTTTCCGCCTTAGTCGAGAATGGTTCGACGATCCATCGCTGGGGAATGCTCCATCCGGGGGCATAGGACGGATTGTGGGATCACTCGTAACTCTTTCAATATAACGAACTCCATTCTGTTGGTTATCAGGACCGGCAACAGTCGGCCGAACTTCTGATTTTGGTTCCTTGCACTCTCGGAAAATGGTTTGAATCCCATCATGTCCCTGTTGATCAGCCAGTTTCCCAGGAGTCCAGCCATGGCCATCCGGTTTGTCAACGTCAGCGCCATGATCCAACAGGAATCTAACCATTTCAGGGTTATCCTCGCAAACAGCAACATGTAATGCAGTAGTTCCGTTGTTCCTTGGCCTTGTTACATCCCCTTCATTAAGCACTATCTCTTCGAGCAGCTTCAAGTTGTTCTGCTCCGCTGCGGTGCACGCGAAATGGCCAACATCTCCAACGTTTATGTCGGCGCTATTTTCGACCAGCAGCTTGACCACTGCTTTGTAACCGCCCAACATTGCATCCCATACAGGTACATTTCCGTCCGAATCTGCAATGCAAATTGATTTAAGACATAAATCTCCTTCAGAATAACACGATTTCCTAACCACAATGACATATACGAGATGTTATTATTACCAATTCTAGATTAAATACTTAATGCAATGGTCAACAGCTGATCTTCAGTAATTCGACAAGTCTGAACATACCAGCTCGGTTCATGTGCTGACACACATTTTTGTCCCAACTTCAAGGGATTCTTACCCCTTTTTGGGTGTCAGCTCGTGATAACAAAAATGGGTATCGTTCGCATAACATATGATTATTCTGTGCTTCAGATATTTTATTTTGGTTGGTATCAAGATTCCAATGCCGACCAAGAAAAAATTGAATGGAGTCTGTCGCAAGCATGTTTCACAATTATTTAACAAGGGAATTCTGACAGAAGTAGATTTGGATAAGGTAGGATAAGATCTCTGCGATGACCAAGCAAGATATCAAGCTTTTGCTAATTAGAGGCCAATGACTTGTATACAAGTGGGACATTATTAAAAGCATTTGCCATATTAGGGAAAAACCAACTAGATTGACTAGATCAGAATAAGCATTTTCAACCATGGATTCTTATTATTAAAATTAAAGATATGTCATGACAAAGAATGTGACATCAAATATTAAAGATTGCAAGTTAGGACACAACTAAAAAAATAGTTGGAAGATAATCCGGCCTCTTAGAGATTCATCAGCCAAACAACTTGGTAAGTGAAACTCTGAAAGGGCAGACAAGGCAATTTACCTCTGCAGTTCGGATTAGCCCCATAATCAAGTAGAAGGAGTACGCAATTCTCGCTTCCTTTCGATGCTGCTATGTGCTGATAATGTCGTATAAATGAAAAAAAAAATGGAAGTCAATAGTACCGGAAACTAAATCGACAGTCGAAACACCAAAAAGGAAACTAACGGTTCTCGTACCAGAGCTGATCTCCCGCTGTTGTCGCATTCATTTGGATCAAGGCCGCGCTTCAGCAGGTGATGAAGCAACAGGTCGTCTCCCCTTGATGCAGCAAAGCACAAGCTGAGAGGTAGGTCCATTCTACCGCGAGCGAGCATGTTCTCTGTCTCCATCAATACTCCTTCCATGATGGGTTTCTTGAGATCTTTCAAATGCTGCCAACCAAGATCAAACAGACAACAAGAAAAAAAAAAGAATCAGAAGTACATTCTTTGCTTAACATGTGGTACATTGAAAAGAATGAGACTAGGACAAGTGGAATTTTCTGAACCTGGAGGAGGTTATTTATGATTATCGTGCCATCTCCAACATTGGCCTGAATAATGTTCATGAATTTGGTACGATTCAGACGGAGTAGCTGGCTTAATCTTTTGGTTCGAACTGTGAACAGCTGCGGCCTGTAGCAAAGGACACCAATCTCGCCACAAAGATCTCCGGTTTTCGCCTCTCCGACAACCTGTTAAGAGATGCAATGTCATCAGCTATCGAACTGCAACAATGTCAACGGAATGGACAAAATTGGAAGTTAAGTGTTTTAAACTTGCCTGCTCGACCCCATTCTTGAGAACTAATAGATCCTGTAAATGATCAAATTGTACTCAGACACAGACTAGTGAACTTATTGCAAGTTAATGCTTAAAAAGATCGAGAAGTGGAACTAACCACAGCACCGGTAACAAGTATGTAGAAGTCGGTTGGTGCTTCGTTCTGCAGAATCACATCTTCTTTTGGAGGGAAGTATTCAGCTTTCATCTCTGAGACCTACCATTCAAAAAAAAAACCTGTGAGAACTTTCAGGATTTTTAATAGAACACAGAGTAGCAAAATAACTAATGAGCTTGTTCAGGAGATTACCAACTGAAAGAGCAAGTCATTGGAGACACCGCGAAACAAATACACCTTATCCACCATAGAATAGAATAGGTAGTGTGAAATGCTTGAACGAATGGCTTTCGGAAGAGAATCGAGGGT
Organism: Hypericum perforatum; assembly: GCA_012979155.1. Lineage (NCBI taxonomy): Eukaryota > Viridiplantae > Streptophyta > Magnoliopsida > Malpighiales > Hypericaceae > Hypericum > Hypericum perforatum. Next base: position 9,624 of record SOPF01027880.1, read on the forward strand.
CTCTTGCTGCTGCAATCCTTCCGAATCCGTCCTGAATTTCAAGCACAGATGTGCAAGCATCTGATCTTGAAGGCGAACCGGTAGCTTGTTCCTCAGAGCAAAACTTGAAGCAGCTTGTATGGTATCTCTCTGGCAAAACCAAATTGCAAATCAAAAATATTAATTTTCAAATCAGGACACTGAAATAACTTAAGGTAGGAACTTATTACTCACAAATTTCCTAGTTTTGCTTGTCCCATGAACAACCAAGTTGGTCATATTACCGATCAAATAAGCTGTCAACCCGAGGTTGAAGAGCATGTAGCATATATCAAAAATCATCTCCCTGATATTAACAGGATGCAAGTCTCCATATCCGACAGTTGTAAGAGTAGTGATAGACCAGTAAATCGAAGTCACGTATTGATTCCATATACTTTTATGAATAAAATTGTCCCCCAGCGACATTCCGATCCAAGTATTGTGTGGATCGTGGTTGCGTACCGCGATGAGGTAATAGAAGCACGCAGAACAGTGAACAGCAAACAGGGTGACCTGCATAGAGCATACACAAAGCAATAAAAAAAGACTTGCACAAAATTCGACCCAGGTTCAGGGTTTCTATCCTGAAATCCACCATACTTACACAAATCAGCTTGGCACACCGAACCGTGAAGTAGTTGTAGTTCCTGTCCTTCTCCATCCTAGAAAACAATGCACTAACTCTGTGGAGACGCCAAAGCCTGAGCATGTTGAAGAATCCATAAGACCTGATGGGCTCGGGGGACATCTTCCTGGCGAGCTCAGCCGGGATGGTGGAGATGATATCGAATGCAAGCCAGGTCCGTGTGTACCTCCAAGCGATCTTCTTCCTGTCATCCACCAGCAAGTAGGTGGACTTGTCGATGTAAGCCACGAAGAATGTGAGAATAATGTCAATGGCGAAGAAGCCGTTGACCACATTGTCAGTAACGGAGAGAATTCTGGCGGGTTTTCTGATGAACCCAAATTCAAACGGGGAAACCCAAGCTGTGTAGATGACTAAAACAACTAGAAATGTCTCCCATGCCCTGCGATAAAGAAAAAAAAGCAATCAACAATTGGCTCCTACTCGTATTCAGTTACCATTTGGACCAACTCGAAAAAAAAACATTAAATCAGAAAGTTGACCATTAGATGGTCACAAGCACTAGCAGTAAATAGACACCAGAAAGTTGAAATAAAGTCACCATCATCAGCATGCACGAGACTTCACGATAGGAACAGAAAAAAAGGGTCAACTTTCTACTTTAACAATTAAGGACCAGACAATCTTAAGACAAGGTGACACTAATAACGATGATGTTGAACGTTTAACTGATAACACAAATCAAGCCATCTCATGGTCAAATGTATAAACTAGCTAATTAGAAATCGGTATATCTTAATTAGATTATTACTTCGAGCCTCAAAATATTTTAGTTGTGTTATATTTGTCAAATTTAAATTAGTAAGTGTAATCTTTGATGTTCTACTCAACTCAAACTTAGCAAAAATCGACACAAACAAAGCGAAAAACGCAAGATGAAATAAAAGAAGAAACATGAGAAAGAAAGTGTAACGTCCGTGATTCGACTGACTGTATCTATAGGGCAAACGTGAAGTATGCATATTTTAATAAAATTACTTACACCTAAAAAAAAAAGTGACCTGTAACGGCGTTCATGAGGAAATAGTGAAACGGCTGAGTTTGACACGGCGGTTACTTCTGGCGCCGAGGGAAGGGAGTATCCCCGTCCAGAGGCTGTACTGGCTGTCGTCTCTTGATAACTGCTGCTCCAGATCTTCCTCTCCGCCGCACATTAACATGCTGTTCATAAACCCTAACACCTTCCCGCTCCTCCCTCTTGGTCCCCTCTCCATTATTCCTTGCGTTTCAAGCTACCCGTAACACACGAAAACCCTAACAGGGAACGGAACGGAACGCGAGCGAGCGGTTTCTCGTCTCTATTTTTTCATCTTCGTCTTCGTCTTCGTCTTTCTTTCTCCTCCAGTCCTAAGTCGTTACTCTATATATAAGGGCTCCCGAGGGTTTTTGGTTTCTTTTTTACAAAACAAGAAAGACACGTAAAAAAGGTAACAAAACGTGACCCCCTCTTTTTTCTCCATCTTTTATCGATGTTCTGTGTTATAAAAAATTGGAAAAATTTCACTTTATCTTAAGGGGACTATTTGAAAAATATTAAACTAATTAGCAAACAACAAATTAGAACACATCAGCTTGATAGTCTTAAAAAGCCACAGAGTTGAATGTCATGCAAACACCGAAACTACATCGTTTTGATTCCGGACAAGGCTAGTGCTGACCTTGAGATTTTTTTTAAACCTCAAGATTCTTTTGGATGCTTTTGAACTACAAGGTATTAGAAACACGTGTTGATTGATGAACCAAATGGTATTAGAAAAATGAACAACTTATTTACAGCATTAAATATTCAATAAGAAAATAATTAAGCACTGCCGTTTTCCTTGTTTATTTACTACTTCTGAGATTCTACACATGGAATATGTGTCGCTCCACCCCAGGAAAGTGGTCAAATTATAAATAAATAGCATTTAAGTGAATCTCCGGATAAGAGTTTATCTGGTCAGCTAATGAGGCTTTAAATTCATCGCACGATTTTGGTAGCGACTTGTTTTGTAACTTTGTTACAGTAAATGGTCCAGAAAGAGGGAATAATTGGGAAGCCTAAATTACGGGAACCCGGAATTCAATTTTGGTCTTTGTCTTTGTGAATTGTGATAATTGCGTATTTATTATTTTCTGCTTCAACCATTTTATTTTAAGATATATTGAATTTGCTATCAAATAAAAATTTTGGTGCTATGAAACTTTAGTAAATTAGAACATGTGCATATTAATTAATCAATAAATTGATTTCTTAATTTTAATTACTAATTTTTTCAATTCAACAGATAACGAAATTACTGTATACTTTATTTTTGGAAAACAATTATTTCATACATTATCATTGTTACAGTGTACTGGGTTCCGGAATTTAAAAGAAATATCATTGTGCATATTTAAGTTTATGAAAATGAATGAATACAATGCTATTTTCATTCTTTAAACGATACTATTAGATGAAATATGCATATAGTTAAATTATAAAAACCAAAACAATATCTTTATAGAAATTACAACAAATAAATTTTTTTATTAATTTGTTGAGTCGACCAATATAGAATGAAAAAAAAAGCACCGCTGACTATGATGCAAACGGTTATTATTATAGCTAAGAAGAAAGTGCTGGTCCCGGTACATGCAGTCCCACAGATTTGGACCAACTTGTTCGGAGTCGGTGGGTGGCTGCCGTAATTTTGCATTGATGACCCAATTTCATAAATTTGGTCCATCAATATTTTAAGAATCGCCTTCATCAATTTAAAAATGTTAAAACTTTACGATATAAAATGAATATATATTTATATCTTAACTTTTTTATCTTTTCGAAAAGAATGGCGGAAATAAATGGAATTATGTATTAGCAATATTCCACGGTCATCGAATAAAATAGGGGTGAAGGGTGATGTTCAATAGTTCAACGAAATATGGAAGTTTGGCCAAGAATTGCAAAGACGACTGAAAAAATCCCAACCAACACACAAGCTGCTTCTATGGAATCAGGACAACAGTCACCACTTCCCCCTCCGTAACAGCAAAGATGGGGACCGGCCGTCTCGCCATTATCACTACAGAGGGATGAAATATCCACTACCAGCCCGACGACGCCGACGATTACGAAGAACACTAGCAACCCTTGATGATTTTTGCGCCCCAAAAAAGGTATACTATCAGCCAATTGCATATAAATATGTATAGAAAAAATAGAGATGAGAGAATTTACCATACAATAAAAGAAGGGTATAGGATGCTTGGAAATTATGCGATTCCAATTATCATCGAACGAATTCTTGAAAGCTCCATTCTTGACTATAAGATAAGCAATGCCTCCCATTACAGCTATCATATGCAGACAGACAACAACTAACTTCACCACATGAAATGAACACATTGAATGCATTGAGCAAAATGCAATTTGTAAAGACGAATTGGGAAAGACGGGATGAGACGAGAGCTCACGGTTTGGGCAGTGACGAAGAAGACGAGGACATCGCGAATAATGAAGAGCCGGAACTTGGCTTTACGCCAAGAGGAGTTGTTGTCCTCCTCAACCGCCACTCTCAGATGGAACTGGGCCATGCATGTGGTGCAATTAGAGAACGCAAACCCTTCCTATTTCCATCCCCCACCAAAAAAAACAATAGAAACATTATCAAATCCATTAGGCATCAACATGCGTGCATGACCATGAAATTGCAAGAGATAAATAACTCGCCATTTTTGTAGCTATTAGTGTTTTCTTGGATGCTTGTAGTGATAGTAATACCTGAATGGTAATGGAAACATGTGCAAAATTACATACATTCTGAAAATGATAATATATTTCAAATGAATGAAAGCAATTTGTTGATATATGGGACTACCATGTCCTAGATAGCTATCATGAAATTATGGAAACGGGAAAAAGGATGAAAAGCCAATTCACAAGAAAAGCGAGCAAGGCAGAGCTTGTCATGTCACAGAGCCTCACAATCAGGTTAATAGCAATTGAAGCTGATAGTGGAAAGTAAATGCCAAACGAAAGGACCCAATGGGGCCTCTCTTTTTTTTCTCCTTTTTTTTCTGAAACCAACTAATATTAGGACAGTCATTTAATTAACCGACTAAGGCTAACACAAATGGTACTCGAAATTTCTGATGAAGATAGAACAAAACCTTGCTAAACATAATGGGCTAATGAGATATCCTTCTCGTTGGGTTTGCGGGGTCTCACATGGAGCATTAGATACATACTCGCCCATCAGAGGAAAATAAAAGGGGACGCAAAAAACGACCACCCACCGACAGGATATTACCATTGTTCTCAGAAATGATGTGGAGGTCGATTCGGAATCAGATTTTTTTTTGTTTTAAAATTTTTTTTAAATATATATAGATATACATGTAAATAATTGATGTAATAAATTAATAGTAACATATAAACATGCCAATTTTTATAAAATATACCAAATAAAATATTTGTACAAATATATAATCTCGAATAAAAAATAAAATCATAAATTAGTGAAACTTTCCAGTCGAACTATCTCAGTCGGGTCGTGAACCATCCGGTCTGATTAGATTTTGTACAGCTCGAATGCTGAGCGGGTTTCTGCCCAAAATGTACTGTTGGGATGGTCCGAACGTTTTTTTAAACAATGGATATTACACAGTTCTGTTTTACTTGCGATTGTTCTAGTTTTAACCTTTCCAACAACACCATATTTATATGGGCCCTTTCTAAGGGCCCAACAAGGCCCTAAAAAATTGGACAGTGTACTACTTCACTTGAAGATAACCACATTGTACAGACAAGCAACTAACTTGACCACCCCACACACCAAATTGCTTGAAGGATATCGTGTGGATTGCTTGTGGGTGGTGAACAGAATCCTCTCCCCCACAATCACCTGGGGGATGGCTAAAACCGACAGGATAGTGATCGAATTTTGGGGTTCCTGAGACACAGACACTGAGACAAGTGGGCTTATAATCATGTCCTGTCCTGTACAGGACTCTCTACTTCTCATCTTCTAAGTTGTAGTTCACATGATCTGACCTGCATTTCTCTTGCAAAAGACATAAAAATTTCCGACCGAAAAATCGTCCCTAAATATGATCGAACAATGCTCGACTATGATACACAGATTATTCGAAAAAAATTTAACGAGATTCAGGTCGGAGTGGTCGTCCCCAACAAAAAACGATGCAAGTACCGGAAGTGGTGGTGGGGTCCTCTAAGGAAAACAAATAGAAGCCATGGTCAGAAGTGATTTACGCTCCTGCCTAATTCATTTAGTTTACGCTTTGGTGCTTCATTTATTAAAAACAAGGTCTTAAAAAATATGGTTCGACCGGAGGTCCGACCACGAATCGGACATAAGTTCGGATCATTTTTGGAAGAGGAGAAAGAAGAAGAGGAGGAAGAAGTTAATGGTCCAGTTTTTCAATGCAAAATTAGCCAGCCTCGTACAAAAGTTTATGCGGTGCTTATCTATCAAATCACTTGTTCATTTGGTGTCTAACTATTAGTCAATTATTTGTTGGAAAAGGAGCTAAAAACCATAAAAATGGATTTTGTATTAAAAATAGAATGTGTGATATTGGGCTAATAAAAAGTTTGTGAGAAGAATAGACATCGCACACATGTAGTAGGACGGAATTGGGTTTACTCATATGTACATGATATAGATACTTCACAAGCTTTGTGATTTTTTAAAATTTAAATAATATGATGCTTAAAATTAGATTGTGGATTAATGAAAGGTGTTACATGACTGGCCTACATTAAAAATCAAAATTTATTAATGTCTGTTACAAGCCTACATTTAAAAGAAAAAATCAATCTTTATTTCCAAAATTCGTAACAGTCAATTTATATTCTTTTAAATATTCCCCATTTATTTGTTTTTCCGCTTTCTTGATTTGGAAATTAAAAATTAAAAATTTATTATACTTTTAAGAAAGTAAATGCCCAGGTTTTGGTGGCCAATCTCATAAGTGAGCTATAAGGTGATCCTCCATTCCTCCTGAGTTGATTTACGTGAGGAATATTAATTTCTTTGCTCTCTGTCCGTGGCTCTTTTTTCCTATTCTGAGTGTGGTATTTGATCTAGTTAGTTAATTGATTATTTGAATTTATTTCGAAAGCATATATTTAATCCTAGAGAATTATACCATATGATGAAATAGTTCTTAATGACAGCGTATATTATGTCACTCAGATCGATTCGTCTATTTCCGAGCAATATTTCCAACATTATTTACACGTGTATTAGTATTTTTTATAATGTTAAATGAGTAATACAAATATTTAAGAAAACAAAATCAAGATATTAGAATTTTGCTGGGTTTTCTTTGGCAGTGGTTTGCTGCCTTTGCAACCTCTTCTATTGAAGATAAATTACGATCATCCACTGGTTATGAACTAATGAAGTATCAATTTCATAGAATGCCTCTACATAATTTATTTTCCCTCCCAAAAGTTTTACTTAATGATCTAATATTTACACTTGTTTTAGGGAATATGTCTTCAAGTATGTAAATGCTTAAATACCAAGTCCAAATATTTACAGTTGGTATCACCATAAAATTGTTTTATAAACCAAGCATTATTGGACTCTGGTGGCCAGACTAAATGGAATCTTCGTTTCGTAAAATTATCCAACCAGGCATCGCATCGCGTACAAAGGAAATTCCCACTGTCACCGTTGAAATTGAGGCAAAGGCTCTACAGAATTACATTGGTAATTCTGCTTTTTCTATATAAAAAATTCCCACTGTTAAATTTCTTTTTACGTTCAAAGGCTGCATTTTGCTTTTTCTATATAGGAAACACTGCATCTGGTCGACCTTGGTGCAAAAATTTATAAAAATAGAAAAAAAGAGATAAAAGGGAAAGACTTATTATAATTTTTTCTTGATGAATATACCTAAGGAGCCATGGCCTTATATAGAGGCCGCCAACTAACTGATAAATATTACGAAACGATATATGTCTATTATGGATTTATAAACATCATTCTTAATCTTATAATAAGAAACGACCAAGGATAACTATTGAACTACTCAATTAACTACGCACGTAACAGGCCACAAGGCATGAACATCTGATTTTCCATTCTACTCGAATAAGTCATCATCTTCATCTGGCAACAAGGGACTGAGCCAGAAATTTTTCGAAATGGGGACAATATGTAAAATAACTAAGTTTTTAATATTCAATTTCAATTTATAGACTCGTTAATTTTTTAATGGGATCAATTTTTTATTTTGAATAGGTGCATATATTAAATTATATATCAAATTAACAAATAAACAAAAAATTAAGTGAGATCAATTGACCCCACTAATGTCCATGTGCCTCCGCCTTCTGCTAGCAACGGTTGGCAGGAAGCTTGCTGAAGCTCCTCTTCCTGACTGAAAATGTCGGAAAGAAAAAAAAAGTCTGTCATGTAGGAAAGAAACCATAGCCATGATTACCGGTTCGATAAGAAGAAATACTTACCGGGTTCCTCCATCGCCGACGATTACGAGCTTGAAGCTCGCGTAGCCAACCGTTTGCTGATTTGGCGAAGCCTAAAAGAAACAGACAATTCAAAAGCATGATGAACAAGTTAGCCACTACGACGTCGCTTAATAAAAATAACTAAGCAATAAAAGAAACACACAGAGCAAGAGAGAGAGGAGATACCATGGGGGCAAAATCGGAAGAGAAGCTACGAGAAGAAGAAGAAGAAATAAAAGGAATAGGGCGATGGAGCCGTTATGGGGAAAAGGTGGGGTTTTATAGGCTTCGGTAAGCGTAAATCTTAAGCGCTCGGTCTTTGGTTCAATTTAGGCCTTTACTTTTTAGAAATTTACTTAATTAGGACTGCGTGCTCTCTTGTTTTAAGGCATATACGTATTTTTTATTTCCTAGTTATCAACTATTTTATTTTTAAAAAATATATATAAATAATTAAAATAATTGTCCGATCCGACCACCAACACAACCTGGTCAACTGAGCAAATCGTTTTTCGGATCGTTTTTTTAACAACTTGTTTACTACTCTCAACTCTCAATTGTTTACGTTCGCATGTTACACATAGGCATGGGATCTTTAAACAGATCATGAGCTCTCCTCATAACATCAGTTATTAATAAAATATACGGTTCCAAGTTCCAACTATTCCGGGGCTAATGTGCATCGGCCAAGAAGTGTATAAAATTGACTCGATTGTAATTCCAGATTCAGAAATCTCGTGTTCAACGTAAACCTCTACACAAGTAGTTCTTTTTTTTTCTACATCAGATGTCTGCTTGTTACCGTTGGAAATGATTTGTTTTAAATTCCGTAAACCAATATATAAGTCAAATAGACAATGGTGTTAAATATCCTGAAATAACTTAATTAGTAGTTAATGTTCGGGGAGACAAAGATCCGTGAGGTTCCCTCGCGATCTTCTGATCCGCTTGAACACCAAAGTTTTTTGTTTTACATTTGAATCTGCAGAGTTGCAAGACAGCAAACTCGATGTACCTATGAAACTTCACTATTGTCCAAGGATTTTTAGAAGCTGGTCTCTTGTGATCCACTACTTTCAAATATTAGATGATCACCGTCCCTTATCACCTCGATTTACTCAATTTCGGCTCTATCTTTGCTTAAAACTTTGGTCAGAAACAACTCGAATTTCTTTGCTCCGATGTCGAGTAACTCCTGGAAACTCTTTGGCAGCAAGATCAGCTTTCCTCCAACTTCACCTTTTTCCGGACAACTAATTTCACTCTAGCGGGACAGTCGAGCTTGCTGTCGATACTTTCGGCATGGCCAGTAGAAAACAACATGCCCGACTGACCCTTATATGCTGCAGACTTCATCCTAAAGAGCGAGTTATGGAAATTGTTGGTTTTCCGCCTTGTTCTACTTTTAAAAATTTTCCATACCAAATTTATTGTTGCACTAGTAAAATCTTTACTTTTAGTTATTTCAAACTAACATACACACCTCGCGTGTGCTGTTCTTCTTATAAATACATCTCTCTCTTCTTTCCCTTCCTTACGATGTGTGTTTAAAATACGCATTAAACGAATA
>SOPF01027880.1:32731-244182 GCA_012979155.1 Hypericum perforatum
AGAGAGAGAGAGAGAGAGAGAGAGAGAGAGAGAGAGAGAGAGAGAGAGAGAGAGAGAGAGAGAGAGAGAGAGAGTTGGAGGTGAGGCCAGAAGAAGATTGGGGAATATTTCTACTATATTTACACTTACCAAAAAAGATATACAAGTCAGATATTTATACCCGAAAGAAAAAGAATGAATTTTGTAATATAAAAAACCTAATTTGAAATACAAAAGAAATTTGTGATGTCATCAAAATCTTCCTAAAAATGTGGGATGCTAATCATTTAATGGCCAACCATTTTTGTTCTTTAGTGGGAAGCAAACCTTCTTCGTGCTTTGTGCGGTATAACTAGTGCATCAATTTTCTTGTGTAGGAAAGTGCACATGATACAGGTGTGGCACAAAATGTTTGGGCTTCGTGTTGAGCTTCTCCGTGGACGAGCCCAAAATCTTTTAACAATATCCCTGGTTCCGATCTTCCTCTCCCTTTGCGGAACCGGTGGCTATACCCTAAATTCCTACACAAGCGTCTCCCTAACCTACTAGCACTGGTCGGTCTCCCATGGTCGGCACCTGTATGGACTAGACTTTACCTCGCCGAGGGATTGGACAGCGTCTCGTAGGCAGTTGAATGTCTGAATATTATTAAGAAAGGCCAAGCAATTGTTTATTTTTATTTCGATTGAAGGAAAATTTACTCATTTACCGTGCTTCCTTGTCTATGTAGATGCATTTCATTGAGATAGAACTAATTCAAACTTAATGAGGTTAAAAGTTTGGCCTCTTGATGTCAGATTTCTCATTCATGTCACTCAATATGCCAATAGAGAAAAACTTTGCTTGGGAGAAAAACAAAGTCATCTAAAATCCCGGAAATTTAAACCAAATAATTAAACTTAAAATTTACCAAAAAAAATGTATGCCGGACTTGTGGCATATCCGAAATTAGTACCAAATATTCATACAATTGACTAATATAGATTTAATCAAGATATAAAATTTGAAAATTTGGAAGAAGCTATCGCTAAAAACTGCATTTGGGATTTAGGAAGACTTTATGGATTTGTATGTCCTCCCCGATGAAGCCTATGTCAGAGAACTCGGGAACTAAATTCACTGATCATTTAAATATCCATTCAGCTCCGATGAACATATACATGACAACCAAAGACAGATTTAATTCGAATTATTATATACTCAATTGTGTCTCGCAGGGTTGCCTCGCCCTAAGTTAATTAGAGGAAGCTTAAGCATCATCTTCAGACGTTCTTCATGCTCCGGGTCCAACTTTGGTGGGGAATAACAACCATGAAGATCTTCCACTATGTACACCTGCAAATTTTACAAATATCAGTCAATTGTCCGAAAATCGCCAATCCAATCCCGTGGATCCTCAAATCCTGTAATAAATACTAAGGATGCAGTTGAAGTGCTTACTTTTGTAAGCTCTTTCTTGGCAAGGATATGATAATGCCTTTGCCAAATCTTTTGAAAAGTCATAGTAGCCGCCAGGAAGCCGTAAGGTAGGCCAAGAATTGCAAAGACGACTGAAAAAATCCCAACCAACACACAAGCTGCTTCTATGGAATCAGGACAACAGTCACCACTTCCCCCTCCGTAACAGCAAAGATGGGGACCGGCCGTCTCGCGATTATCACTACAGAGGGATGAAATATCCATTACCAGCCCGACGACGCCGATGATTACGAAGAACACTAGCACCCCTTGATGATTTTTGCGCCCCAAAAAAGGTATACTATCAGCCAATTGCATATGAATATGTATAGAAAAAATAGAGATGAGAGAATTTACCAATACAATAAAAGAAGGGTATAGGATGCTTGGAAATTATGCGATTCCAATTATCATCGAACGAATTCTTGAAAGCTCCATTCTTGACTATAAGATAAGCAATGCCTCCCATTACAGCTATCATCGGAAGACAGACAACAACTAACTTCACCACATGAAATGAACACATTGCATGCATTGAGCAAAATGCAAGGTTCGGAAAGACGAATGGGAAAGACGAGACGAGACGAGAGCTCACGATTTGGACAGTGACGAAGACAATGAGGACATCGCGAGTAATGAAGAGCCGGAACTTGGCTTTACGCCAGGAGGAGTTGTTGTCCTCCTCAACCGCCACTCTCAGATGGAACTGGGCCATGCATGTGGTGCAATTAGAGAACGCAAACCCTTCCTATTTCCATCCCCCACCAAAAAAAACAATAGAAACATTATTAAATATCACTAATTTAATTCCCCCACTAATTAAAAACATAGAAAAGAGTTCAAAGATTAATACTTTAACGGAGCGCCAATGATCAAGACATTGACGGTGGACGAACTGCTGGGTGCCCTTAAACATGCACGGGGATATCAACTCGTCACCTACACCAAAAAACGACGTCGCCTCGAATCAATAAACATAAAGTAAAAAAAAGATCAAAACTTTTATGTTCAATATGGTTAAAGAGAAAATAGAAACATATATTACCTGGCTCGCAATTGGACTCGAGGCAAATTCGGCAGGTAGGGACGGACCCGCCTTCCACGTCATCATCGTTGTACTCTTCATCGGCGCGGCTAGTCTCTCTCTCCGGCATGACCTGAGGCTCCGGCGAAGATGGGCGCAGGAAGAGAGGGCCCCGCCCGGCGCCGGCCGCGTCAAGCTGTAATTGTTCCTTCATTTTCAGTCATCTTTTGTGAAAAAAAAAATTTAATGGGTTTAAAAAACAAAGAGATTGGAAAGAGTAATTTAAATAGTGGGAGAGTTGTTAAATTTTAATCGTTAAAGCTCTGTTAATAAAATATGTTTTGGTAGTACGGCCGCGAAATATGCATAGCGCGTTGGTTATAGTTTATATGATATTGTTTCGATAAATTTCCTCTTAGGTCCTGTTCTTTACCAAAATAATGAGTAGGATTTTGTCCTTTGAAAATTTTTAATTTCGATCCTTCATTTTTATGGAAATATAATTTGCAGGTCCTTGATTTCGATGCCGAAAAAAGCCCGAAATTTTTTTTTTCCAAGGACCAAAAAACTCATAAGTTTAAAAATTAAAAATCCCCTCTCCCTCTTCCTTTTTCATCTTCTTCAATTAATAATAATTTGAAAGAAGAAATGAAAACTTGATTTGCCAACTCCCCTCGTAATCGCTACAAGGTCGCCTTCCTCTTCCTCACCAACATTGATTTATACTTCTCCCCTCAATGGGTGTATTTTTCTAGCACCGGAGTTAGAGACGTGAGAGCTGGGTGTATTTTTATAAAAGTGAAGTACAAAAGTAGGAATTTACAAAGGGCAAGTACCATGTTGGTTATTTCGTTAAAGAACAAGAATCTAATAGTAATTTATTCTATTTTTTAATAAAGATGCTTTATTAATACTATACCACGATATATAACTTTTGAAAAGGTGTACATTCCAATATCAAATGATAATAAACTAAAACTAGATATAGTAGTGTTTCATTTTTGGATTGTCTACGCTGGGCTTTTCTCGCTGCAATAAAATGACCTTGGGGCTTTTCTAAATAAATAGCGAGTCCAGTCCATATAGATTTCCTAGTGATAAAACCAAACCATTTTTTCTGGTATCTTTCCATTTGCATCATCTCCGGATCCTGATGTTTGATGGCAACCCATGGAAAACTCCACTTTAATTACCTTATGATTTGACATATTCCCATCGAGATCCTTATGATTTAAAAAGATAGAACTAGTCCTACTTTATCCAATATTCTCAATTGAGTCTGCTCCGACCAATTCAATTTTGTTTTTACAAAATGTTGCATTTAGTTGGTGTGAAATGTCATGCAAAAATATGTGTATCCAGTTAGTCGTCCTGATGTGGTGCAAGATAAATTACTTTATTAGTGTTTAACCTCACACCTCCTCCTGCTCTGTTAAAATCCATTATTACCGCCACCAAGAGGAATAATTGTGACCTCTAGAACCCTTGCATTACTTCGTCCTCCTCTTCCTCTTCCTTTTTTTCCTCCCTATCTGAGTTGAACTACCTCTCTTCCTCTCTTTGTTCTCCATCCTCGGAAACCAGCTCATACGCACTAGTTAGAGGCTTTCCCTTAACAAGTTCCTCTTCATCATTGTCAGAAGAAGCGAGCATCTGCTCCAGCTTGATGCACGTGCAGAGGCTTTCTTGATGATCATGGATAGGTCGGGTGTGAAGCTGACATTGTAGAGCCACCCCGAGGCAAAGCCTGACGGTTGTGATTCTAGTGTTGTGGACAGGAAGAGAAGGCTCGAGAGCGACGGTTCTAATGTTGTGCTAGGGAAGAGAGGGTTGGGGAGCACCGCCGCTGTCCGCTCTCCTTCTTGTTCTCTCTCCATCTTCGTTGGATAAGGGTTTTGGGTGGGTGGATTTTAATGGAGGAGAAAGTGTTGAGTGGTGGAGGAAGAGAAGGTGTTGGGGTGGAGGAGGAGGAGGAGGCGATGACTTGGGATTTAAAAAAAAGTATTAATTTTTTTTGTATTAATAAGATAATTTATCTTGTACTACGTTAGGACCGGCCATTTCGATAAAAAAAATTTGCGTGGTAGTTCACATCAGCGACAGAACGCAACATTTTGTAAAAAAAATTGAATCGATTGGGGCACACTCAACTAAAAATATTGGACAAAATTGAATTTGTTTTTACCTTTTTAAACCAAATATACCTAGATAAAAATCAATCAAACTACAAAGTACTTACAATTTTCCTTACTTGAAATTTGACGATTCAACCACTCTCCGTTAATCTGACTATACCAATTCCAATTTTTCTATGGTTGCTTATACGGTTGAATTCCGCACATTGTACAAAAATGGACTGTTTTCCATCGTATAATATAAGCTGTCTGAATTTTAAATTATAATATTCAAACTACCTATGAAAATATGCCAAAGTCAGTAACTAAACTCCGAAGTTTGCTAAGCTTCTTTTACAACCTCTAGTATTTAGTAATATCGTACTCATATTAGAGATGATTTTACTAATAAAATCTTAGATTCTTAAGATTTAAATCTGAATTTTTTTAAAAAAATTAATCAAACTCTCTTCTTCAAACAACTCTCTTTGATAAATTTATCGAATTTTAACCACTTGGTGTGCGGAGAATATCAAGACCTTGACCCGAGGCTTTTCCAGGTTAAAAACTTCGATCTTAGTTCTGCCCTATATGAACTCCGGAGACTTATCTACTTGGAGAAAAATCAACCACCGCATTCGTCACATATTTTGACGTGCAGAGGAAACGTTACATATAATAACGAAGGAAGCAACCAAGAAATAGCCGTCCCAATCTACAAATTAAACCATCTAGAAGCTAAGCTTCGTACGTCTTTTTAAATAATTAATCACTCCAACTAAAGTGACAATGACATTATAAGAATGCAACAATCTATAATTCCATTTTCATCTAAAATCCATACATCGATAATTCTAATTAAAAAAGGGATCTAGAAACAATATCTAATTACTTATAAAAATTATATATATACTCTAAATACACCAATGATCAAATTACTTCCATCGTGAAGTGATTTCCGGAAATTTGCGTCAAACTCATACCCTGCATCGAAAATTCCAAAAAAAAATTAGTAGACAATTCTCATACCATTAAATTCCAATTATTGTTGACGTCAACGAAAAAGCCAAACAGCAAAACAAGGGAAGGCATAGAATTTTCCAAATAGTCCAATTATTGGGTCAACTATTACTTTGGAATAAACAATCTGAGTAAAAAAATACTCTAATTAATAAATTCTAAAATCTCAATCTTTATTAACAAGGTTAAATATTTTGTTGAAATAATTTTTTAGTTTAATGATTTTAAAAATCTGACTCGTGCGGATTCTAAGTTTCTAACACAAAAGAGGGAATGGCGTAGAGAAGCGTTAGTTACTGTAGGAATTCGATGTTGATGTCGGAGGCCGTTGAGTTGGCAATGCTGGAGAAGGCGGTGAAGGAGAGGACGAGGGTGGTTCCGTCGGAGGAGGGCGGAGACACGAGGCTGCCGGCGTAGTCAACGATCTCCAGTTGGATGGTCTGGTCAGGTATGCAAGACCCGGCCACGGAGGCGCTGATGCACCTCACCAAGTACTGCCGCCCGCACGATGCCCCGTTGTCCCATATCCCGTCCCCGGCCGCCGCGAACAGGTTGCTCGACGGTATCTGCGACGCGTCGTTTCCATAACACGCGGTCGCTGCATTCATTCGACCAACGGACTCACTCACAAACGAAAGTTTATCGGGCTAAAGTTGTAACGAGTCGTTGAACGGATGGACTTACGTAAGTAGGGGGAGCTGTATTGAGCAGCGGTGCCAACATCTGCCAGAGAGAATTGAAGAAGCTGCAAGAGTATTAATAACGAGGGAAAAGCCGCCCGTAACCATATGAAAGGAGAAGACATTTTCCCGGTTTGGGAAAGAAGAGGTTGGAACCTTCAGGGTTTGGTTTGTCCTCGGGTAAAGATGCTGATCGGGAGTCCTCTCGTTTCTATTTAATAAGTGCAGGTCACGTACATGATAGAATTAATGGGCGTTGACCCAAGTCAAATTGTAATTTTGTAATAATTGAGTTGCGGCCTCGCTACGAAAACACTCTCGAAAGAGGCCTTTAGAATAGTCAGTGAGGCCTTTAGGGATAATGAATTCCGACAAATTTTAAGTTATGAAATTACAATTCTTATTTGATTTTAAAGATGAATTTATTCGAATCTGAATCAATTACTCAATAAATCGAATTAAATATAAATCATGGTTTTTATTCATTGTGAACCTAGGCCCATCCCTCTCGTAGATGATAAAAATAAATCGTCGTTGAGAACTACATGTGCCTAAATAGGAACGCGCTTTCTAAAGTACAATTGATGTGCATCTGCAGAAAGATATGGCGCAGCGCCTACCCTACCAGGCTGCCACCAACCTAGACGCGTTCATCCCTATTTTTCGAAAATTATCCGATTTCTGGACACTAACTCGATCGATCGATAAAGATTCGAATTGAACGATGTTAATTCCAGTTCAAGGGCAGCATACCAGTTTAGGCTCATAGTTACAGAGGGGACTGGCCGGACCGGGCTACATGGAGCCTTGACTTGGTGCTTTGGTAATTAGGCACCACATTTACATCAATAGCAAAAATAATAATAATTGTTCAACACATTTTAAATAGGCATATGGCTCTCCTAGTACCATGCGCAAATAAATGCCCTATCCGTAAGTTTTGACTTTGGAAGGTTTTGATGGATTTGTGATAAATATAAGATACTTCCAGAACTACTTGCAATAATTGATCGTGCCCACTTATCAGAAAAAAATATTCATTGTTCCCCTTGACATGTCTTTGTGTTCACACGCTGCAACTTTTCCCCAAGATTTTTTGCATATTGTTCAATAAGAATGGAGAACTAGAAAGAACACAAGTGTAAATCTAGTACATCCATAGAATCACAAATGAAGCGAATAGCAGAATTTCCGGACAACAGAAATAACAGACTCGTCTAGGAACCGTTTACCATTGGTTTCACTTGAGAACGATAAGGATGCCTCACAATAACTTGCACGTCAACTTACCGCAACGGATGGGTGCGATAACCAGTGCGGCAGGAGTCAAAGAGCAGTAGGACATGTTTCTAGTTCGCGAGGCGAGTGTTAATAACAACATAGTTTGAACTCATTTCCAGAGCTTGCGCAATGACATGTTCTTTTCAGTATCCTTCTTCATGACCTTTGCCACTGCCATCTCAAAATCTTCTTGCGTCACATGAACTCTCCTCTCTCTGAGAGCAAACATACCAGCCTCGGTACATACAGCCTACGGAGTACAAAGAGATGTCATGAGGAAGAAATCCTTGAAATTCAGCATTAACATTCAACATTTTTTTCACCTGTTGGTGTTCTAAAGTGAAGTAAACATATAAACTGTGTAATTAAGATAGGCTGGACGATGCAAGTAGAAATTCCAACAAAATCAATAGGGAAGAAGGTACCTTAAGCTCTGCACCAGATGCACCGTTCATTTTCTCTGCAATTTTCTTCAGATCAATTCCTCGCATTAAATTCATTCTTCGGGAGTGAATTTTCAGGATGTCTTGGCGTGACTGCACAAACAGTAGATGGTTTAAGCATATCGACAACTGAATGATCAGAAGAAAAGTGCAACCTAAACTTACCTCTGCATTGGGATTCGGGAACTCGATCTTCCTATCGATCCTTCCCGGCCTGAGTAGTGCTTGATCAAGAATATCAATCCTATTTGTGGCCATCAGAACCTAACAAAAAAACAGTGTGATAAGACAACTTAGCTTAGGAAAGTGCCACGCCATGGGATTGCATGAATTTGACAGCAGAGAGTACCTTGATCTTGTTGGAAGCCTCAAACCCATCAAGCTGATTGAGAAGCTCCAACATAGTACGTTGTACCTCGCTATCCCCATTACCACTTCCAGATTCCATACGAGCAGATCCAATACTATCGATTTCATCCATGAAAATGATTGATGGAGCATGCTCCCTGAGAATAATCAGATAACAAATTAAAATATGCAACAGCTCTTTCTCCCACATTGGTCTTTTAATAATCGATAATAATCACTACAAGTTAAATGAGAATGCATTCTTTTGAAACAAATTGATCCAGAAGCATTCTCTGCGGTATATTTCCAATCTGACACTCAAAAGGCTAAAATGGCCATGAACAGAGGTAAACAGAGCATTAGAAAAGGCGGTGCAATCCATAACATTCCAAAATCTCTATGTAGAGGCTTACTCTTTAAACAATCATACAAAATGATGGATGATTTTCCTATCAGCCGACATTGGAATTTAACAGCAAAGGGAGAGAATCGCACCTTGCCATGACAAAAAGTTCTCGGACCATTCTGGATCCTTCTCCAATGTACTTCTGTACTAGTTCAGACCCAGATACCCTGATGAAAGTACAGTCTGTATGATGTGCCACAGCCCTAGCCAACAAAGTCTTCCCAGTACCCGGTGGACCATACAGTAGGACACCCTGAAACGCGAACATAGTTGTTTCAGCAAGGGAAAGTTAACCAAGCACATACCACAGAGTCACAGACATCAGAGACTTCCATACCTTTGGTTGAGCAATTCCAAGACTCTCAAAGAGTTCTGGATGTTTGATTGGCAGCTCAATGACCTAACAACAAAAGCAACAGAAACGCGTTAATTAAAACCCCGATCAAGAATGTGGCTACAAATTTGGTAAACGAGACACGGGGAACTCTTAACAAGGAGGGAATTTTCCACCTCTTTGATCTCCTTGATTTGTTGGTCAAGACCACCAATCATATCGTAGGTGGAATCCGGTACTTTCTCGACCTTCATGAGGTTGACGAGGGGATCAACTTTACTCGGCAGGACCAAGTGAAGAACATAACTGTCGTTGCGCAAAGCAACCCTAGTCGAGGGAGTGATTTTCGTGATATCGATACTCTTGTCAATGTCAACAACGTACTTCCCTTCCGGGTGAACCTGAAAACCCGACCAAAAGTCCCCCAAAACTGTCAAAAAAAAATCCCCACACAAATCGTCATCTCAAAAGTTCTGAATCGAAGGACATCTAACGTACCTTAACAAGAACCTTATTCTTGCCCATAACCTTAACAACCTCGCCGACATAAGACCCGGGCTCCTGAAGCAGCTGCAACTCCTCCCTAAGCATCCTCACTACATCCCCCGAATACAAAATTAGGGTTTTCGATCCAATCCCAAAACGAAACAATAAGAAAGAGCAAAACCCTAGGTGGAAAAGTTGTTAAAAACGAACCGCGAGAGTTGAGGTCGTTCCGCTGGGCCTCGAGGCGGTTGAGGTTGTGGGTCTTCTGGCGGATCTGGAGTTGAAGCTCATGGATGTGTTGGAGATAGTACTGCCTTAGCCCTTCCCCTTGTTGCTGCTTCCCGATGATACTACTGTTGCTGTTCGCCGTCCACGTGTCCTCCGCCTTCCTCGCCGCTTCCACTTCTACGGCCGCCATCTCTTCTCCTTCTCCGATTGGACCTTCTTCTTCTTCTTCTTCTTCTACTTGTTGAGAAAGGGAGAGAGAGATTTCTTTTCTTTCAAGTCAGAAGACGAAAAAATTTTGGTCCAATTATTTTATTGGCCAATTTGGGCTTTCAGATATTAAATTAGGATCAGGCCCAAACTTTGATCCGGCCCAAACTGGTTATTCCAGCCCACGAAAATATAGGTCTTAACTTTGAAATTATGAAATAATTTTAATAGGGAGCAAGACTTTTTTATAACTAATCTTCTCTGAATTAAGGAAGTTTAATTTGGGATCATATGCTTAGCAACTTGTTTGGAACAATTTCTTATTGTGCTCAACAAAGATGAACAAAGCACCACAGTAAAGGACTCAATGGACCTTATCATTTGCATAGTGAAAATTAAACAATTGTCTAATTTGTAGAGATAATTTATCATATTACTCTACTTAACTAAATAAGCTAAATCCACGTGGTTATATACGATCTCTAAGACGACAAAGAGTAGATGGACTAACTTGATCAATCACATCACGTCACCACACTCTTTTCCACATCTTATCATCGTTTTAATCTAAATTAGGTTTGACTTCTCCTGTGACTCTCACGGTGTTATAATGATAAAAACCAATATTATCGAAATGTCATTGGTTCGAGGCTTCTTCAAATAGTTTTTAAAGTCCTTCTAGAAGCTGGTGGGAAAATTAGTCCGTCAGGACATCTAGACCTGACCATGGTTCGAATTCAAACGAATTTGACTCGAATTTTTTCGAATTCGAACTATCAAAATATTAAACCATATTCAATTCGTACAAGGACGAATTAAATACGAATTATAAACCTTCAAATTCGAATTGAATCAAAATCGAATTCGAATTGATTCTTACATATTAAAAATTTAAAAATAATGAATAAATGTTTGACTTTTTTTAGAAAAAAAATAAACTAAAGTTTGAGTTTGCACTTAATGTGCCAAAATAAGTTGTCTACGATTTAGGTTTAAGGGTTTCATGATTTAGGGTTTAGGATTTAAAAGTTTATAGTTTAGTATATAATTATGTTTAGGATTTTAGGATTTTAGGATTTAAGATTTGGGGTTTAAAATAATTTAATAAATAATTTAGTTAGAGTTTTATGGGTGTTTGTGATTTTTTTACCCGAATATATATATATATATATATGAATTTTAATCAAATTTAATACAAATTTAACTCAAATCGAATTCGAATTAAATTCATTGGTTTGACGAATTATAAAAATCTTATACCAAATTCAATTCGTACTATTATGAATTCGAATTGAATTATTGACGAATCAAATTATATACAAATCGAATTGAATTGAATTACAAATTAGATTCAATTCTTGCCTAGGTCTATCGACATCTAGGTTGATTGATCTGATCAGTTGGATTATCGGTCAGATCAAAAGTTTATTTTAAATATTTTACATATACAAAGATAAATAATGACTATATATCTTAAAAAATTGTTAATAAAAAAATAATCCCAAAATAATATCCTCAATTAAAAATCCAAAACAATAAAACCAATTAACAATTTCGTGAAATCACACCTAAACTAAACACTACAACTATTTCCTATACCCACCTATTTCATTTATTTTATTTCCTATACAACATTCTTCTTCTTTCCACGAGATGAACCACACTTCTTCTCCTTTTCCATTTTTATTTTTTTAAATCTAAATGTTGTTTACTCTCTTCTTTCATCAGACTTGCAAGGAAATTGTTGCGCTTGGGTTTTTCGTGTGCAAATAAAAAGAGATAGAAGAACCAAGTTTCCTAGGAACTTATTACTCACAAATTTCCTAGTTTTGCTTGTCCCATGAACAACCAAGTTGGTCATATTATCGATCAAATAAACTGTCAACCCGAGCATGTAGCATATATTAAGAGGATGCATGTCTCCATATCCTACAGTTGTAAGAGTAGTAATAGACCAGTAAACAACATGCCGGACTGACCCTTGTGTGCTGCAGACTTCATCCAATAGAGCGAGTTATGAAAATTGTTGGTTTTTCGCCTTGGTCTACTTTTAAAAAAATTTCATTCCAAATTTATTGTTGCACTAGTAAAATCTTTACTTTTATTTATTTCAAACTAACATACACACCTCGCATGTATTCTTCCTCTTATAAATACACCTCTCTCTCTCTCCTTTCCCTTCCTTAGGATGTATTTAAAATATGCATTAAACGAATAAGATTTTGAGTCTATTTTTGTAATTTGTCTTTAGTTTTATATTATTTTAGTTAATATTTGAGTTTTATGTGTCTAATTAGCTCTTTGTACGAATTTAAGTGAAATAGATTATTTTGGAAAGAAATTATATGGGAATGAGGATTCTTACATGAGCAGTTTACAGGAGGAGTTTCAGGTGTCTTTAGTTTTCATTTTTAGGTTACTAAGACTCTTCAATTCAATATAATTCTTTTTCAAAATTTTGTTTTTCCTATAAATTCGTACAAAGAGCCCATTAGTCACCTAGAACTCAAATGTTAACTAAAATAATACAAAACTAATGACAAATTAGAGAAATAGAAACAAAATCATATCCCTTTAATGCATGTTTTAAACATACATTACCCACCAAATGAACAAACAATTATTCCAACAAATCGTTAGTGACATCAAATATTTTAAATTCTTAATTTTTTACCAGTTGGGTCTTTTGTAAAAACATGTACCACCATTAAACATTTAAAGTTCACAAGCTTCACCGTAAAATCAATCCATGTAGGCTGTAGCTTCACTAGACAACCAGAATAATACAAATTTTTTTATAACTAATGATTAATAATTACAAATTCAAACGGGCAAACACATTCTTTGCATGAGGCTCACCACCTGTTTGGTCAAGGTCGGTCTAAAGGGTATAAATAGAGAACTCTGGGTGACCAATTTGAACTTTTGCCACTCTAGAACACACTCAGAAACGAGAATATCAGTTTAGTCACTGATAATTTTGGTAGATATACGGATAGGTCCAATCGTGGAACCCGAGCTCCGATTCAATTTGTTCGTGATCGGACTTTGACCGGCGACTCACCAACAACGTTGCAGGACTTTGCGTGCACACGTTTCAACAAGTAAGCGAATTAATTTAGCTTAATTTATGTTTTAATTAAGCTTCATTAATTGTATAATTATTTGTTAATTATGCATGCGAAACCAACAAATAGTATTATGATGAATGATCACAATCTTCCTATTAGCCCACTCTCTTTCCAAACCAAAAAATTATGAAATTGAGATTACATATCGAATCTACGAACAACGAACAACAAATAAAGATTAAACTAGAGCTAAATTGTCATATATGCTCTATTAATAAGGTTTAAACTCAAAATATTCTTATCAATAAGATCCAGTCTTTTTATCAATAGAATTTTATTTCTAAAAAATCAAAATATTCTTGAACCAACTTCCATGTTAAATTATACGCACTAAGTCTTGCGACCATAGTAAAGTTTTTCCAATCAATAGTACAATTGGAGAAGGAAATAGACAGACAATTAAAAAATCATCAAAGCCAAGAAATTCTATGTAAACTCTCATCCAAGTTGATTACAACGACAAAAAGGGATTAACAGAAAGCTCCATTTCCATACAAACAGATGGATACAGATGATCATAAGCTCACAAGAGAACCAAACTTCTTCTACAGAGTTTCTCACCTGTTGATTCCTCCTATTAGAGACCATTCTTCAAAAATTCATACCCAAAACCAAATGGTCCCTAAACACCCTTAACATGTTACTAAAAGTGACAATTCCAACCAAGCTACAATCTTCCTCAATGACCCAGACATGGTTCACCATGTGTGAAACTGCTTGTATCATGACAGCAACAAGTGAGCTTCTTGGGTGGCAAACAATGGCCTCCGATCTCCTCGTTATTCGAGCCGAGTAGCTCATTGACCTGCCATACTTCCGTCCCCTGCTTCCACCACTTCCACTTCTCAGTACACTCACGGGGGAGCTCCCTGAGTACTCCTCATGGGAGGACAAGGATAAGCTGGAAGACAAGCTGATATTGGTACTGTAACTAGCACTGACAAACTTCCTCAATGCAGCTTCATTCCCGGCTTCTTGCAGCCTCTCCATGACCACCCTGAAATTGGTACTGTAACTATAATTCTTTTCCAAAATTTTTGTTTTCCTATAAATTCGTACAAAGAGCCCATTAGTCACCTAAAACTCAAATGTTAACTAAAATAATATAAAATTAATGATAAATTAGAGAAATAGAAACAAAATCATATTCGTTGAATGCATGTTTTAAACACACATCACCCACCAAATGAACAAACAATTATTCCAACAAATCGTTAGTGACATCAAATATTTTAAATTCTTAATTTTTTACCAGTTGGGTCTTTTGTAAAAACATGTACCACCATTAAACATTTAAAGTTCACAAGCTTCACCATAAAATCAATCCATGTAGGCTGTAGCTTCACTAGACAACCCGAATAATACAAATTTTTTATAACTAATGATTAATAATTACAAATTCAAACGGGCAAACACATTCTTCACAATTATGGCTATTGACATGCAATTGAGAAATAATTTTTTTAAATAAGATTTATATTCCTCATCAAAAAATCACTTGCACCAATTTGTACAAAAGTACACCCAACATATCGTACCAAAGAAATTATAAATGTTATCAAAACATCTCCAAATTGTCCCCTAATAACAGCAAAGAGTCGAAACCAAAAGAGAAACCAATATCACATGGTGAACTTCGTAATTATCACCATGTGTACGTCGACCGCCACATTTATGATCAGTAGATGATATGAGTTATATCTTTTAGTAAACTTGCTATGGCCGGCTAATACATTTGCTCGAGACAGAAAATTGTCCCTAAATATGATGGAACAATGCTCGACTATGATACACAAATTATTCGGAAAAAAAAAATGACGAGATTCAGGTCACAGAGTGGTTGTCCCCAACAGAAAACGATGCAAGTACCGGAAGTGGTGGTGGGGTACTCTAAGGATAACAAATAGAAGCCATGGTCAGAAATGATTTACGCTCCTGCCTAATTCATTTGGTTTACACTTTGGTGCTTCATTTATTAAAAATCATAGGACGAGAACGTTATTTATTTCACTATATTGTAAAATCCACAGTAGCCCAAAAATGTAGCTATTTTCTCGGTTTCGGATCCGGCCCATAATTTTTTTGCACTGTTATATAGAGGACTCTTGGCCTTGGTTACCACTGGATAAAGACAGATGCTCTTTTTCAGGCCTCATACAAAAGGGGGAGAGAGAGAGAGAGAGGGGGAAAGGATTTTGACACTACAATTCATGAGATTACATTTATTTTGCCAAGGAAACGGCCTTATCTATCAAATAAGGCTGCAACAAAAATGTGAGTGAGGAAAGTCATGAATACATTAAACCCTTCCTATAAGGATTTTTATTGTTTTTTCTTCAAAAATAATAAAATTAAATTGTGATTAATAAATGCATAAATAAAAAAAATATTTTGTCTATATTCAAATTACCTGAATTTTGTCTTATTATATCATTTAAATTATATATCTGATAGAAATATTTTATTATAATAAAACAACGATCACAAATATTATCATAAATATTTTTTAAGTTGTAAAAGTATGTAAAAATATATGTATTAATACAAAATATTATTTTATGTAAAAATTGAGATTGGATTTACTAGTATAATTTTTTTAAAAATTATCATTTAATACGATAAAAAGGTTATCACATTTTTTACTTATGTGAGAGCTTATCAATCTAAAAAAATTACTTTACCCAGATTTTACTTATGTTTCCTGAGCTTCTCTCTTCTTGTCTCTCCCCGGCAAGAATTCCTTAACGCATGAGAATGTTTAACATATATATATATATATATAGTGAAATATAAAAAGAAGCTAGTGGACACCAACAAACAATTAGATTATCTATTGATGAAATTATCATGATTTAATTAAAAAGTTGTGTGCTTAAGTACAATGTTAAATATTTATAAACACTTTGTCATTTTGAAACAAATGTATGATTCAAAACTTTGATTAACTATTTCAATAAGTATCTGATGTTGTATCAACCAAAAAAAATTAACGACCTCGCCTAAATTAATAAATTGGGTCCCTATATTTAGTAATACTCTTTTATTTGCGGCCATTTTTTTCCTACTAAGTTTCGTTGCAGTAAAGTTTTTAACGGAGTTTTTGAAGGTAACCCTCGTACTATGGTGCAGAAAAATTATACACCCGTATCTTGTAGATATTACATATAACTAATAAAAAAAATTACCTATAAAAAGAAGGAAGAACTTAATATAGGTTGTAGAGCCTATACTAAAAATGTAAATGGGATAGAGAGCTGGTAATTAGGCCTGGGTTTTGATTGCATGCGAGCTCACACCAAGTGCTGCCCACGGCAACCATTTCATAGCCTACAGGTTGGCCGGCGAACCTCGACACTGAAAGCTACCCCTCACTAGCTCATCACCTGCCACCCTCTTCCCCTGTCAATTTTGTCAACAGATGAACATTTGTAAAATTTCAGTTTTAATATATATTGAAATATTAAAATTTTACTGTCTAGAGTTTTACAGAGAACTTACACGGTTTTCATTTTCAAGGAACACAAGTAAAGTAACTAAGTTTTGCTAATTTTCGCTGAATAACTTCATTTTATATAATTCTAAAAGAACACCTCGTTTGATATGATTTCCACATGAATTACAAAATAGTATTAGGTTTTGTCTATAAAAACATTCCTACTGAGTTGGAGATTTGAAGTTGGATATATAGTTTCGTAAATAAACTATTAATTTATAGTTGAAAGTTTTCTCTGTGGCCCATGCAATACAAGGAACGAAGCTCAAGAGTCAAGACCTCATATTTTTTTTGGATGCAAAAGAAAAAAAAAATCAAGGCCCATTTCACCAGTGAATGAAGGTGATAGATCATGCTTGAAGCGACATAAACATCGCTTCTTTGTCTAGTTAGTAGGATGTCATTACCTAGCTAGTATGTTGTCTACTTGGACTGTTCGTCGCCTAGTTCTTGTTCATCTCTACAGCCCTCGACATATTTTTTAAGTTCGAACTCAAAACATGGTCTACATTACATGAACTATTTTTAATTAGTCCAGATCGTTGCGTGCCGTCCGAGTTGAACCATTCTAATTGAGTCATTGAAGACAATTGGGGTCCCCGCTGGCACCACATACTTGGCTTATACAACCAAATATTTTGATCAACTAATATTTAATGAGATATGTTGATATACTATTATATCTTATCTAAATTTTGAATTTGAATTTTTCAAAAATATAATATTATTAAATACTTATTTGAAAAAATTAATCACCTTTCAAAGTTTAATTAATTATTTTGTTGAGTTCGAATATATACAAAATGAATTGCAATCAATTTATTGGGTGCGTGTAATTATCAGTTTAGATGTCTGTCTATGCAAAAAAAAAAGCTTGTTCTAATACGACACAGAGATGGATGGGCACCGGGAATTTGATGAAGGCCAGGTTCCTTCCAGTCCCGGCATGAATTGACTACTTAGATTTCCAGTCCAGGTTCGCACCTTGTATCGCTCTTGCGCGACAAAAAATCCCCAATCAAATTATGGAAATTTGCAAGTGCCCATAAAAGGTTAGTCCTCGAAAACTATCTATAAGATACTTCAGAATTAATGAGGACCCATTTAATCCCACACAAATAGTTTTCGTACATGATTTTTTTTAGTTTATCAAGTAGATTTATTCATAAATGCTGAAAATTCATGTACTAAGTATATTTTGAATTAGATATCACATCAGCTTCATTTTATGTATGTTATTTTTCCCCACCCGTTTCATTACACAAAGTGAATTTTAACAAAAACTTTCCAGGTAATTTTTTTTATTTTTTAAATATGCGGATTTTACCCATATTTTTCAAAAGTATATCGATACATATTTCATCAGTAATACGGGAACCATTCATTTTCATTGAGCTGAAGGTACGAACAATCTCCCCCAATTCAAAATTACAAAATAGCATGGCATTATGAAGCGAGCTTGATGATAATTAATTGCAGCGGACAGACATGGAAAATGACCCAAGCTTAAGTCGGCATTGGTGCGTCCATTATCAAGTTGGCAAAGTATAGAAGACCAAGAATCCCTAATAATGCTCTGCCTCTCCCTTCTGTCCCAACGTCCTTTATGATTATTGTCCTATCCTATCTTTCTTGCTGGAATTTAAAATTTTTCCTTTGCATTTTATATTTAACAGAACAAAAATCATTTTTTTTTCAATTATCAAATTTTAATGTTTGAACCAACTTTTATTAATATTTTAATTTTCAGTCAAATAGATAATATGTATAAATCTACACACAAAAAGGTGATAGGTATAAATGACTCTCCCAAAAATCGTTAGTGCGTGTATCAAACATTTCTTATAAGTAAAATTTGCTAATAATAATATTTACAAATTACTTGGTGTGTAATTTCCTCTAACATTGTATTCCTCTATGGTTCGCCTCAAATTTAAAGATTCCTTGGGTTCAAAATATCAGAGCTTAAATGGTGCCCCAAAAAAGTACATTGAATTCTTTCACTGGCGTGGAACTTACGAAGCGTAAATGAGGAGAGCACTTCATATTCCATGCCATATTGCACACGTATATATAATCCTCAGATAATCACTAGAATTATTTAATGAGCGTTTGAATAATGATTTGCTATAAACATTAAGAATGCAATTAAATTCCCTAAAATTGCAACGAATGTTAATAATATGACTAATAACCATGTACTCGAAAGAATTCTACATGTAATTATAAATGTTAATAATATCCATAAATTTCTACCGTTTAAAAAGGTACATAAAGGTTAAAATAGGGTGGCGGTGCCAGGATGTTTGTTAATGGGACTCTCGAGTCTCGTGAAGACCATATTGTAAGAGTTGAAAATTATTAAATATCTCAAGTCGGGAGAGTCAAAGGTGAACAAAATTTGTCGCCCCCCTCGTACGCCGATGGGAGGCGAAGAGGTGCAGGTGGGAGCAAAAGAGGGTCAAGATTAGGCGATCTTGGGGTTGGATGATAGCTGTTTATGCCTATGTAGCTACACCTGATCTCTCTATTTTTTCTGTGGACGCAGCTATGTCTAGTAAATGAGGGCAATAGTAAAGTGTACTTCCAAAAGCAGGGCACCTCTTAAAATAACCTATTTTAATCCGAAACTTCTAAAAATAAAACCTCTATTAATCCTGACCTCCTGGGTGGATGTATATTTATATCGCCCCAAAACACCTCGGGAGAAGTCGGACCATTACAAAGATAACTCAAGACATCACATTATATATGGAACAACAAAGGTGGAATAATTTGATGACATTGAGTTCGTGTGCGAAATAATGCCATCGAATTTTATTTTTATTTTTTAATTCAGTACGTTATATATCTCAATATGTTACTATTATATTTTTATTTAAAATATAAGAATCTAATTATTCAGAAAATCTAAGCCTTAGTTATTAATATCTCACTTTTTGCTCCTCCAGTGTCTAGGCATTTTCAGCCTGCTTTCAACACCCACCAAAAACCCACTTTCTGTTTTTTGGTTAATTCAATATTTTTGGTTTATAAATGTGGGAACTAATTCGATCAAATAATTTATATTTAAATTGGACAATATTTTTGAAAAATAACAAAATTAATCACACAATTTTTAATAATGCTGCATTTTTAGGATTTCCATTAAAAACTTAAGAATAAGTTACACTTCCTGTCATAATATTGTTTGTGGTAAGATCCTTATCTTACTAAAATAGTGTATGAAATTCTTGCTCTTTGGAAAAATATTGATATAAGCACTGAAGCCAACAAATTTTTTTTTCATTAAAATGATGGATATGCCCTTAAACAAATAAAGTTAATCTTATTTGACCTATAACTACCATCTTCAACCTTCAAATTATACGTAAATTCTAACCCAGGAACAGCTAGCTGGGAGTTGGATTTGGATAATCGGTGATGGGCCTTGGGTGTTGTTGATTCATGCTTGATTTTTAACTTATACAGGTGAAGAATTCTGGTGCTTATGGAGGTGGTGTGAGCGGCGATATTCGCCGAAGAAGAAGATATGGTCTGAGAAGACAAACCAAGGGGTATAACCTTTTTGTTTAAGGGCATATCCGTTATTTTCATAACAAAAATTAAGAAAAAGAAAAATACTTATGACCTTAGTTAGGAACTTGGGATGAATATTTCTTCAAATAGTAGGGATCTAAGATATTATTTCGGTAAATTAGAGACTTTAACCCAAATAATTTTATAAATCAGGGACCTGTTTTAATATACCCAAAAATTAAATTTGTAACAACTCTTTCCTTCCTCAATTCTATAGTCCCCAAACTTCATGCTTTTCAGGTTAAACTTTTTCACAGGTATTCAGGGAACTGTTGGTATATTTTCAACCCCATGGTGAATTAAATAATGATTCCTGAATAAAAATAAATAAATCAAGTAGTTATGAATATAACAAAGATATTTTAGGAAAGATGACGTTTCAAATAAGTATCACCAAAAAATGAGGCAATCAATCTACCGGAATTGGCATCAAGATCCACAATTTTAAATTCTAATTTCTGTTCAACGTAATTATATAAACTTTTAATAATAAATAGGAAATTCTAAGTTAACTGGTTAGTCTAATTCTTTATAAATTCAATGCAACACGTATTACTTAGAAAAAAAATAATATTTTTAGTTATGATAACAAAATTTGGAATTTCTCGAATAAGCTAGTAGATTTTTTTCCTACCCTATCGCATGTTTAGAGTGAATAAACCTAAGGGCTACGGTGTCATAATTTCTGAGTTTATTTGTTGTAACTTTTTACAGATCGGTATATCTATTAATTCATGGTTACATAATTTGAGCAATTAGAATTCGTCATTTCATAATTGGCGAGGAAGTTTTCCTGCCAAGATGTATCTCTCTCTGGTGTTGATTAATCACTAATCAGAGAGCTAGTTGCTCTTATGAGAAGGATCTTCTGTGGGCTTGGAAGTTAGGCGTCTTGCAATTCTATGATTTGTAAATTTTTTTGAGGTTGGATGTCTAAAGACACTTTCTACTCTGTACTATAGGAGGTTTATTAATAGAAGGATGATATATAAGTTTAAAAAAAAATAACTAAAGATTTTTGAAATGCCTGAAGATATTAATTTGAGAATTTCTTGATATTTTTCCATTAGATTTTTGCACTTAGTACAATATACATCTGCTGGATGTTTCCATATATCATATGAAATCAATTGCCCTTTTCATTAAGATGAAACACTGACGGTTTCAATAACAAATAATAGTATCATATTCGACCAGAAATGTAGTGTGAAAACTAGTTAAAATGAATTTCAGTGCCTACGTAATTCCAAAAATCTTTAACCCTAATTAATTCAATTAGCAGTTACCGAATGCCGGGTAAATTTGTTTCTAACTGATTTTTCTAAGAAAAAAAATTCCTTTTTAGTTACTCATAGAAAATAGTATAAAAAGTCCACTCATAACAACAAAACATTGATTGAAACCAAGAACACTTTAAATAGTATAGAAAAGGGTGAAATTTAGCTCCTAGTGACCAAGAATCAAATTATGTAGGTGTAGCAAATTCTAGCTATATATTGAATAATTAATTTATGATCAATTATCTAACTTAAGAGAAATCTTGATATTACACTCAGATTTTCTTGACTTTTCAATCGTTTTTTAATTCGAAACTTGATTATTTAATTTGGTATCTTTTGAATTGTGCCCACGAAAAACTTCAGATTTTTTTTACGGTTTGATATAAATCTCAGATTTTAGACAACATCGAACGTTGTAAATAAAGTCTTTCCAATTGTACAAAGATGACAATTACTCACCGATAATGGAGTAAGATCTAACACAACAAGTGAGTAAATATAAGCCAATTAGCTATAATCTCAGTTGCCATCCATCTCTCACCCTTGCCAAGCATTATATATCTGGTGGCTGGTGCCATACGGTTTACTGTAGTGAGACAATACCACCACCGGAAGGGTATAGAAGCAAAGGAAACGAGAATAAAAGCTCTTTGCTGCTTTCTCTCCCTTTGTCCAATTTCCTACAGACCTCTATTGTCCTCTTTTGTTATATATATCTGTCTCTCTGTCTCTCTCTTCACTTCCTCTCCTCAATTATCACCTCCTTCCACTTCCTCCTTCTCCTTCTTTAGTCAATCTAGCTTGCTTTAAAAACCAACACCGATCATGTCTAGCTGCATCGAAGTCGTGCCCGAGAAGCTCTGCTATATCCCGTGCAACTTCTGCAACATCCTTCTCGCGGTATGACCATCGTAATTATGTACTTGGATTCTCTTAAAAGGGTCAATCTCGGGGCCTCTAATTCTGCTTAATTGTGTATATTTAGTCTTCTCTCCTTTCTTTGTCACCAGATCCTCAAGTTGAATGATCATGCTCACATCTTTTGTGGCTAATTCTTTTTAGAATATGGTTTCCCCTGGAGGGTTATGTTTTCTTCTCTCCTTGTTTCTGTTGAAGTCTAGTCTCCATCCTTGGACTTTCATCTTCATCTTTTTGACCATCAAAAAATAGAAAAAGAAAGTCATAAACTCTTAATTAAAACCAAAGCAACTTCGCTCTCTATACTATTTTTTTGAGTAAATTTTTTACAAACTTTTCAAGGCTTGAGAAATTAGAAGAGAATGATAGATATTGAGAGGGTGAAAGGCAAGGTTTTCAAAAATGACCCGAATTTCGACCCCCGGTTTCTCACTGAGGGCTAGATGTAAAGATAACCACAGAGCTTCTTTTCCACTCCTGGATCTACACCTTCTTTGTATAATCTTCCATTATTTCCTCAACCCAGTTCAGATTAGCCATTTGTGAAACGAATAAGGAAGATCTTGGCACAATTCCCTTTCTATATTCCTTAATTTCTCCTGCTTCATCAACCTATATCACCTTTGCCTTCCTTTCCTTCTCTTTTTTTCCATTTCTGGAAACTAGACAATACAAAATTAGTTGAAACTGATAATTAACCGGTAATTAAATGGTTTCTCCAATTTACAATTGAATATAATTTATTGGTTTCTGATGGGAAAAGGGATTATGTGTGCAGGTGAGTGTTCCATGCAGTAGCCTGTACGACATCGTGACCGTCCGATGCGGGCACTGCACCAATCTATGGTCGGTGAACATGGCAGCTACCGTCCAGACCCTTTCCTGGCAAGATGTCCAGGTTCTACTTTTTTTTTCAAAATAACTTTTTTTTAGAATTTAATTTGCTGTTTCTTCTATAAATATACAATTCCCCATTTCATGTTTCAGCTTCTTTTTAGGGAGGGTCTCTTAAATTTCCTTCCTGAAAACTTGTAGCCTCTGAAATCTAGGGTTTTCTGTTCTCTCTGACAGTACACCTACTATAGAGTCCTAAATTATTTTTATCAATTATTTCAGGGGAAATCGAATTACTCGCTAAAGAATAAGAGGGTGTATACCAACAAACACTTATATCCATAAAATTGTCATAGTTAAATTCGTCTGTCATAGATTTTATTAAGAAAACTCAAGTCAAATTATTGAAAAGACTTTGTCACATTTTTTAAAAGATCAACATACTCGAATTTATATTAGTCTTGTAGTTGAGACTACAATACGGTCTATATGTCTCATAGGGATAGGGGTTGGGTCTTTTTAAGAAATCCATTGTTTTAAAGTGAATAAATGACATAATAAGTTATTGGGTGTCTCTGCAAATGCTGGCTCCCAGCCGCCAATCACCACCATTAAAACCTATTCTTTACTGCTTTTTAAAGTGTGAGCAAATAGCTGAAATTTGCGGCTCGCTTGTGCACTTGTGTGCCTCGTTTGGGGGCCTAGCTTCTGCTTTCTCAATTATGGGTTCTATTCAATTCAAATAAAAATAAATTGTTTTAAGCAAGATTGTGGTCGACTTTTTGGAGATCTCTTTTAAAGATTGATAAATATGATATAAAAACACTTTGATTTGGTGGACAAGGGTCTACTATGTCTTGCTTTGTTAGGGTTCTTTGGAGTTCAGACATGACACTATCTTGTTATAGCCCTACTTGTTTCCGAGGACAAATCTTGTTAAGTTTTATTATCTAGATGCGTTAGCATTTGTTGTAGCGTAGCTAACTAAGTACAACATTGTTGATAAGATAAAAATTTCAAAATAAATACGTGATTAGGGTTCAAAACGTTGCAAGAGCTATAACATTAACGACTCAATGTACTATTTATCAATGTCAACATCTTGTTAATCTCATGTATTTCCCTTAATGACCTTACAGATTAATTTTTAATCTCTTTATTTGTTTTTGAATTAAACCAGACTGCTCCCAACTATGTCTCATCGGAGTATCGGATGGACTCCGGCTCCTCCTCTAAGTGCAACAACAAGCCCCAACTGAGGACCCCACCTAACAATGTCATCGCGGAGGAGAGGGTCGTCAACCGACGTAAGTTCTCCTACATTAGATTGCATATTTTAATCGAATTGGATCAAAATACCTACTCATGTACTCCTAAAGAAAATTAATTTTTAAAGAAGTTCTATGTTGTATTTGTCGTCTTATAACTTATGATTGTTAGTTATTATATTTAATTAATTTCTATGGATACTAATGATGTGCTCCAAAACGTGCGTGTGTTGTTGTTTTCTATTTCAGCTCCCGAGAAGAGGCAACGAGTTCCTTCTGCATACAATCAGTTCATAAAGTACTTGACCGTGTCTTTTCCCTTTGAATAATATCTTTCGTCTTTCCTAAAATGCATAATTTCTTTTGATTCTTTTAATTCGAGGAATGAGTAATATTTTATGAGAAAAGTTTCGTTATTTTTGTAGAGAGGAGATTCAGAGGATTAAGGCGAATAATCCAGATATTAGCCACAGAGAAGCTTTCAGTACCGCTGCCAAAAATGTTAGCGAAAAAATAAAATGTCACTAGTTATACAAAATAACCCAATATATATTAATAGAAATACTTACATATTTTTCGTCATAATTTTGTTGTGATTGCAGTGGGCACACTTTCCTCATATCCACTTCGGGCTGATGTTGGAGAATAGCAACCAAGCTAAGCTGGATAATGTAAGTGATGTGCGATGCTGATCTTTTATTTTTCTACTCGTATGTATGATAACTTATAAGTCGGTAAAACTTTATTATTTGTAAATAGGTACAATGCTCTAACCACTTTCTATTTTTTTTTTCACAGGCTTCAGGGAAAAAGCGAATGGTGTCAAGGGCAGTTATGAACAAGTGATAGTTTGGACTCACCACCAAGACTTGTTTATGGAAATGGAATTCCAGCAATCAAAGAGAAACCCTTTCGATCCATCTAACATAAGTTGGGATCTACATCTTAATATATATAACTATGAGTAACGATGTTTCTTC
Source organism: Hypericum perforatum (assembly GCA_012979155.1). Lineage (NCBI taxonomy): Eukaryota > Viridiplantae > Streptophyta > Magnoliopsida > Malpighiales > Hypericaceae > Hypericum > Hypericum perforatum. The sequence goes on from SOPF01027880.1 coordinate 58,223, forward strand.
TATGTATTTGTCCAAGCTGTTATAAGCTGATTTATCAAATATCTGAGTGGATCCATTTTCTTTTTCTTATCTACAATGTGAATCCTCAACCTTCTAAGTGGAGGAGAAGATTGAATAAATTTGAAACTCTTGCTTTACATATATATTTGAAAATTTCAAAGTGGGACTCTCTAATACGTCTCAGAAGACAAAACAACTCCAATCAAGTTTGCATGAGTTTACTTTCCTATTGTTCCATGAAATGAGACTCACGGAATAACATCGGACTACCAGGTTAATCTATTTTAATTAATTGGGAATATTTATCTACAATTTAAAACCACAAAACTATGAGAAGACGCAATTTCACAACTCACTAAGATTCTCCACACTGGCCATACAATTATGATAATTTTTTTTTATAAATTTACTTCCTATAATCGAATTTTGATTACAAATACAGTAAAATTATATGTCATAGTATCATTATTATATGTTTTATCTCGTATTTCTGGTGTTATTTTTGGTGTACATTTGGTGTTACGTTTTCGATGAATAATATATTTTACTTATAAAAAAATATAGTGAAAAATTAACATTTTGTAAAGTTATCTGAATTTGTCGCTTAATTCACCTGGTTTGTTAATTCTATGGAACTAACGTTAATTCTATCATTTTAAAGTCCAATGATGGTAAATCAAACAATGTTCCGGTTGAGGATTAATTCCAACTCCAATTAGAAGCTTTTGGTATTTGGAAAATGAAAGAACACTTGAGATATGTCACACCAGCTCCTTATGGAAGTTCTTTAACCCTTCAGAAACATGTTGACTGGGTTGACCCTACTATAAACCGGATGTCACCTCTCATCCTCGTGTATATTTTTACGTATATGATACATATGAAATCTTGTTACCCCCTCAAAAAAAAATCTTTTCTGGTTCGAGTCAATATCTGGATAAAACACGAGCTAAGGACGCAACAATGAATAGCAAAACCTTTTACGTAGGGCTTCTATGGTCCCGGAGAGGGTCATGAATACGAAAAGAAATTACACCGAAAGGCCAACATATGATACCATTTCCACGACAAAAGAATTAAAAGGAAGAAGAAAAAGTGGGATAGGAAGTGGGAAATCTGTCTTACGTAAATACCCCGCAGTTACACAATATGCATGAGGGGTTAATGATAACAGTCTAATGGCTTCATTTTTTTTGGAAAGGTATAATATAAGGTAGCAACAAAAACAAAACAACCTAGTAATATTCTACCTTCACCAATGAGACCCGAAACCTAGGATTGTTCTCCTCACAACACTGCAACGATAGGTAAAAATTGTATTAGTTGATCTCGTTAAAAAAATTTGTTTTTTGGAAAAATCCACAATAGAAAAAAGAGCACTATCAATAACACTACTTTTATACTATGGTTACATTACTTTTGCATATGAAATAGAGCACTATAGTGGCTTCATGGACATGTAATTTTTTTTTCATTTTATGTATAATCAATTTAACATACTTTGTAAGAGAAAATAATTATAGGAGAATTGTAATAATTTAATCAAAAATTCTATGATTTGAGTATTTATTATGTATTAAAATTTTATCATCGTTCAAAAACACTACACGAATAAGACTAAATTATTCTGTCACTCTCCCCGATAACCTCACTGGAAGGGAATTTCCAGGACCACCATCACATTATATCTCCTGGCAAAGGCATGTCCCCATCTTAAGAATCCCTTCACAGAAACCTTTAAAGATATAACGTTACAGAACTTTTGCATAATTCTTCAAAGTTTAACGTACAAGATGAAATAATTCGTCTACTAGCCTCGTTTTATTAGTTAATCACACTCGAACATGAAAATGTAACGACCCATCAAGGCGATTAAAAATATGTAAGCATGGTAACTCGGTTATTATAAATTTTCTCTTCAAAAAAGCCTTGATGTTATATTTTCGGGCGTTCATGATGTGTAATAATCCCGATTTTGAATGCGTAACACTCTTTCTTGGTGAATATGTATGCAATACTGTGTGTTGATGGAGATGCTCAATGCATTATTGGTAATTTGAATTGGGATATTTAGTGTCCTACATTCACGTGATTGCCTTATATATATGCTCTTCCATTATTTTATTTTATTCTTCTTCATCAAGAAGATTTTTTTTCTTCTCAGCTGCATGGAATCAAATAAAAGCTGGCTCCTGAAACTGAAAGTATATATTTTTTGGACTGACCTATTAATTAGGAAAAATATTTTCAGAGCCGAAATGATTAGCTATTGTCTTAGTCATGTGGAAATAATTAATTTTTTGCTGATAAGCCATGTGGAAATAAATAAAAAGGACGAGGATAGAATTTGTAATCATTGAATGTCCTCGGGAGGAAATGGATACCCTGGGGACAAATTTTTTAGTCCCTAAATAGGGACTTAAATCTCGGCCATTAGATTAGAATATATTCTAAAAGATTCTAATCTAATGGTTATTAATCATCAGGGACATTTAAGACTTTTGCCAAATCCAATTGATTTCTCGGTAGTTAATGATTCCCTCTTTTTAGGCAAAATATCATTTAATTCACTTTTTAAAATTCGAATCTATTAATTAGTTACTCAAAAAAGAATCCTTTCTCTCTCCATTAATTATCTTTAACCAACCACCTACTAATTAGAATTTTAAAAAACGTAACCACCCACTTTCTCTGTCATAATTATCTACTTTCTCTAATTAATCAAACAAAACCATCCATCTTCATCTCTCTCTCTAATTAGGACGTTGAACCAGTAAAGTGGGATGTTAAACCAGTAAACTAGGACCTTGAACCAGTAAAGTAGGACGTTGAACCAGTAGAGTAGGACGTTGAACCAGTAATGTAAGACCTTGAACTAGTAAAGTGGGACATTGAACCAGTAAAGTAGGACCTTGAACCCATAAAATGGGACATTGAACCAATAAAGTAGGACCTTGAACCCGTAAAGTAGGACTTCGACCCAGTAATGTACGATGTTGAACCAGTAATGTAGGACCGTGAACTAGTAATGTAGGACCATGAACCAGTAAAGTAGGACCTCGACCTAGTAATGTACGACGTTAAACCAATAAAGTGGGACCTTGAACCAATAATGATTTTCGTTTTAATGGCATTTAGAACTAATGATGCCTTTCTGGGAAAAAATTGTATTTAGAGAAGAGAGAATATAAGTAATTAATGGGATTATGGCTGATTAGGTAGGGAGGTTATGATTTAAGCCTAATTAGGTGGGTGGTTATTAATAGAGAGAAAAAATCCCTCAATTTGTGGATTAGATTAATTGACTATATTAACCTTGTCCTTATTTAGGGACAAGATATATCTCCCCAGAGTATCCACTTCCGTCCTCGGGATTAGGTAGTGGATTATAGTGAAAATTACAACCTGGAAATTATTCTTAAAAGATTTTCAATTGCAAATTTAATTACGCTGGTACAAAACAAAAAGGACAAGGGGAGGACGGAAAATGAGATGGGAGTAATGTCGGTCGACGGAGTACGAGGTAAATTCCAAGTGAAGATAATCAAGTTTAGACTTTACAAGAATAGCAAATATTGCCAAGAAATTGATTAGTGAAGAAAATGGGGTATATTGTTGAAATTAAGAAGGTGAGGTGAGATGAGGAGTATGATGAGTGAATACGATTCCAGAATAACCCGTTACTATATCTGTAACTCAAAATCAATTAAAATGTGACTCGATATGTGGTTACAAGTTATCTAAAATACAGGACCATCTCGAAAGATTTTGAACCAAAATATTATGTGTTAGAAGTTAGTACTAATAATCGACCTGTGGCCACCCCCTAGGTACGAGGGCAGGTGGCGGTCAATAAATAAAAAAAAATGTGAAAACAAATCTGACAATTAGAATCTGAAACGTCAATATCATGTCTCTGTCAAAAAACAGCATTAATTTCATTACAATGTCACTTCAGCTACTGACTTTTTAGTCCCCCACTCCCCCCTCTCTCCCGGAATCCCACTTATTGTATTCATCTATCCATCCCTTTTCTGTTTTTGTTGGAGTCTGTACCTTTTTTTTCCTCTCGATTTTGGCTTTTGGTTTCATAGTTACTTTGAGGGGAATTCCCCCTTTACCTGTTCTATTTGGAACAGTATTTTAACTATTGGACTATAGTGTAGCTCTTTCTAATTATCTCCTATGTTTATTTGAATCAGAAGTGTTACAAGTAAGGGTGAGCAAAAAATCCATCATCCGTAATCCGAATCCAATATCCAATTTTTTTTTCGGATTTGGACTCGAATAATTTTATGTTCAGATTCAAATTCGAATAATTCAAAAAAATTATTCAGGATTCAGATTTGGATTCGGATTCAAATAAAAATAACTTTGGATTATTCGAATATCCAAAATATCTAAAATATATATATATATATTAAATTATAAAATTAAAAGTGTGTGTTTCTAAAGGACTAGACCTGTGGGCCAATTCTTTATTAAGTTAGAAAATAAATTAAAAGGTCTAGTATTTTTACTAAAAGTTAAATTAGTAGTGAATTAGTGATCAAGTCTTCAGCTCTAAATAAAAAAATACTTTCAACCCTAAAGTAGTATATCCCAAGCTACCAGCCAATGAATAACTTGAGTATGATAACAATTTTTTTACTTACAACTAAGCTATTTTAATCTCTTATATTTTTATTATTAATAATTTATTGCATGTACTTTTGATTATAGGTTATTTATCCATGAGAATAGATGTATACAAAAATTTTATGGATTCCAAGAGTCCATATTGATCAATGATGATCTACTTGATTTTCTAAGCGATAATTTTCTTTAATGCATCAAAACTATTAAGTAATATATCTATTTTTATAATTATTTTATTATTAATAATAAAGTAATCTTATTATCATAACTCTTATATAGTAGTTAAGATTTTCCTATTTTCAAGAATTTATGTTTAAAGTTGTGTAAAATATTTTAATTTATTAACATTTGAAGGTAAACATAGTTTAGGAAATCAAATCAAACCCCGTGGAGTCTCCCGATTTTCTTCAAATACATCACAACTCTCAAGTAATATATCTATGTTTATAATTTTTATAATTTATTTATTATAAACAATAAACTTATTTTATTATCCTAACCTTATGATATTAGTTATATTCCTCTATTTTCAAGAAATTATGCTTAAAAATTATGTAGAGATATGAGCTCCTTGATTTTTTAAGCCATAATTTTCTTTTAACGCATCACAACTATAAAGAAATATATCTATTTTTATAATTTTTATAATTATGTTATTAGTAATAATAAATTAATAAACTAATCTTATCATCGCAACTCTTATATAGTAGTTAAAATTTTTCTATTTTCAATAATTTATGTTTAAAGTTGCGTAAAATATTTTAATTAATTAATTTTTGAAGGTAAATGTAGTTTAGGAAATCAAATCAAACCCTGTGGAGCCTCCAAATTTTTTTCAAATGCATCACAACTCTCAAGTAATATATCTATTTTTTTAATTATTATAATTTATTTATTATAAATAATAAACTAATTTTATTATCCTAACTCTTATGATATTAGTTATATTTTAGTATGTCATTTTGAAAAGTAATGTTACGTTTGTTTATTACAAGTTTGTCTCAAAATAAAAATGAAGGTGGATTTCCAATTATTTGAGGGTCCAAATTTATCTACCACCGTTGTTTATTACGAGAGTCTGAATTTATGTTGTTGTTATATTTGTTAAAAATTTGGAAAAATTAGATTATTTGAATCCGTATCCAAAATAATTTTGGATTCGAATAATTCTTTATTTGGATTTGGATTCAGATCAAAAAATAGTAATTTCAAAAATTTTGGATAATACAAATTTTGGATAATTCGGATTATCCAAATACTCACCCCTTGCAAGTGAACACCAAATGCCTTTGTGGGCTTTAACATCAATTTTTATATTTATATATCCAGTTTGGTTCACATTCATCATAAGTGGAAGAAGGACAACCGTCTAGTTGATATATCTCCAAGCATGCTTTGTCATTTTTCTTTGATTATGTTTTGTTCAATTTTTGTTGTGACTGATGAAAAAAATTATGAGGACCTTATATCCCTCAAATGTTTTTTCCAAAAAATAAATATACAACTTAATTCTAATTCGAATTAGTCAATTTTTTTTACTATCCGAAAAATCGAGTACTTTTGGTATTTTTAAGGCAAGGTTGTGACCAATTTTACTAGGAGCGATGCACAGGGTTCCTGGTGTTTATGAATATGGGAACATGTGATTCCTGGCATCATGTTCCATCTTATTGCAGCTCTGAAACATGCGATCGAAATTCGTTCCACGTGGTACGATACAGCTATTATTATCAATCGGGTCAATTGAAAGACACTAAACATCAAAAGCCAGAATTACCCAAATGCCACTTTTGCCTGTCCCAAATCTAGCTCTCAAAACGTGGGTCCCACAACAACTAGATAGATACCTTTGACCCAAATGGGCTGGGCTCCCTATTTCACTCCAATTATCAAAAGCCACTCGGCCCATGAAGCCCAAAAAGCTCGCACATGAAGCAAGATCATAGCTCTAAAGAGTGAAATACCATCTCCAAGCACTTAGGTTATCAGGAATTAATCCTAAGCAACTATAGTTTGGTCAAGAACCATCTCAATTCACTTAGGTTCCGCTGCAACAGTTCCAGAACGAAAAAATTTATGCATTACAGGTGGGACAAATGATGATAATAACAATTCGAATTGATATGGTACATAAACGTCACGTTGCAGCAATGAAGTAAATCTAGCTCGAACACAACTGAATCAAACATGATTCATTCGTGTTCCTGGACAGACAACAATCATCGCAGTCTGCAGCCGGGCTGCTATTTCTTGCCTAACAGTATCACATGTACGAAACAAAGGCCAGCGGTGAAGGACATCGTACGTGGTATTTGGTCAACAGCTAACGCCATCCTTACTGAAAGAACTGAAAGATAATCTGCCCTCCTTATCAGATCCAAATGTGAATATCGGATCGGTTGCATCATTGTGAGATGGGGAATTCCTTGTCCATGGAAAAGAGAAAACCAGTGGGGGAGATGACCTATTCAAGCCAAAACTGAAGGTAGGGATCGAGGAGACCTGCTTCTGGGGACTCAAGCCACTTGTGGAGAAGGATGGAACAATGGATGGTGTTGGTGGATCAAGCAGACCCCCAGAAGATGCAGAAACTGGGAAAGTGAATCCGGGACTATTACCAGATGGAAGAGCCCATTTGTGATCAGGCTTCCCAATGGAAATAGCAGGTAAAGCAGGTCTAGACCCTGCAAGAGGAGGCTTCTTGGGCAGAAAATTCAGCTCCGAGGAAGAAGCAATTGCTGCAGCCATGTGAACCACCTGCAAATGAGGTTTTTGAAAGACGATTCAGTGATGACTGATAAGAAAGGAGAAACCATAACTTCCCAATCTTCTAAACGTTAAATTCCATTTAAAGCTTATATAAAAATCCAAAGCTGAGTAAGTTGGAGCCGCAACTTTAACGCACACAACATAGAACGCTAGAATTTTTTCTCAACTCCAACCCTCGTGCAATCAGACAAAACTTATTACGGGAGACAACCCCAAGGTTGGCTGGTTGAGACTCTTTCAACCATAAACTTCATGAATGAAGGAAAAACTTAAAAGTATGAATGCAAAAGTCAGACGAAGAAACAATACCTCCTGTTTGCTCATGATCTGAGAATCACCATTCTGTCTTAAACCTGAAGAAGGTTCAGAAGTAGAAACAGTTGTGCTGACATCTGACTTTGCAGGGTGGTCCTGGAACTTAAAGGTCTCAGGTTTGGCACCAGCAAAAGTTGTTTGGTGGGGAAGAGAGTGATTTTCAACAGTTGGGCTATTTATTGGTTTTTTCAAATTCTGCTTGGAACCAAAAACATTCATGTTGGTAGCCAGAGAGGCATTATGAGCGTCAAAAGTCGCCCCCTTTTCGAGAAGCTTATAACTGGAGGGATCTTTAGATCCAACTGAATGTAGGCTGCTCTTATCAGGTGTATGAACTGCATTATGAGAAGAGGCATGCTTTCCAAAATGTAAGTTGCTATGCTTGTTTGGCATATTAATGGCAACATTGGAGGTATCTTGTTTTTTCCATGAAGTAGCTAGTTTAAGCTCAGCAGACTTCTCCTTTGGAGTGGGCGGATTTCTCTCAAGGTGTTCTAATATCTTTCGAGCGGTCTGACTTGAATGAGAGGGAACACCAACATCAGAGCTCCGTGGGCTCTTTTCTGGAAATGGTAGCTTTAATGAGCTACTTGATCCAGCTTCAAAACTCTTGTTTGCACCAGAAAACACGGAATGAGAACCGGCTGGGCTTTCTAACTTTGCAGGGGTAAAGATAGATGAAGAAAAGCTGGGCGACCCTCTTTGAGTGTCCCCGCCAAGTTTATTTCTGGTTCTTCTGATGGGCCCCACAGATCCGGAACCATCATTAAAAGCACCTGGAGACCAGTTAACCTAAGCAATGAAAAGTGTTCAGACAGAAAGGAGACAGCACAACAAAGTCTAGTGCATTAAAAAACGAGAAACTGCTTGAATACTCCTAAAAACATTAAGACAGATAATGAACTTTTTATGACAATCTTTCGAATCTATTGGATCATTTAAAGACACTGATGGAGCATAACAACCAAAAAGAACACAAATTAGATGAACCGCAAATAACTACTTTAAACAAGAATCACCTGTCCATAAGCAGGAAGTTTTGACTGCTCAAAGGAAGTTGAAGTCAAGTTCAAGCGCACTCCACTTTCACCTTGTAACTGAATCAATTAAACAAAACAGCTTGAAAAATCATAAACGTGAAATATTCTCCGGAACTATTATAACCTATAAAAACCAGACTTCCTGTACCTTGGATTTTGTCTTTGAATAGATTGAACGAGAATAAGGAGTTCGCTGAAAACTGTGATGCCCAAATCCTTTCCTCTCACTCAGCGGTGTCATTTCTTGATGCTGATCCTGAACCATGGCACCAGGCCAGCGGATAGCTGGAAGAGGGGAAGGCGAAAGATTAGAAACAAGTGCCCTCTCATCTTTTGTGATGCCCGGGGAACCAATGGGTGCTCTAGATGATCGGCTTCTCATATACGCCTTTGCGATATCAACTGGAGAATTGCCGACATCACACTGCATTGAGTTGCGAATAGGGGAAGCATGCAAACAAAAGTGCATCAAACTTCTTGCCCTTCAATAAGTACATCAGCACAAAAAAGATAAAAGACTAACCTCAATCATATCAAAGTGTAAAGAAAAAACCAAGACGGCACCCTGCACCCCTTGCAGTTCTCATAATTTTAAAATTACAATTTTCTTTCTCAATGGCACCTTGCTCCCTTAAGTTTCTCATCTTTCTCACAAATCCTTTCTGATTTCTGATGCCAATTATAGTTAATCGCTTAATGCCACTTATATTTGAGCACTTCATCTCAATTAAGCATAAACTCAAAGTTACAGCACCCTGCTGACACATTTAACTCTAGGGTACAGTTTAGGGGAAAAAATTAAGATATTAACAACTAGAGGCTTAGTCAATCATGCAAAAGGATTAAAGGAATCAAACTACAAAATGCAAACAGCTGAATACAATCACACAAAAAAAAAAGTTGCTAAGAATTTAGACAATCAAACACAACGGAAAGCTATGAAGTTTAGCGTGCGCAAATACTTTGGGCATTAACCCACTTACAATTGACTGACGGCTTGAGGACACGGTTCCACCAACTGCTGCATCCAGTACTTCAACCCTCTCATGAGATGAATCTTCCCTATCCACAGATTTTGAATGCAAGACACCAATCAACTTCTGAATCTCATCCCTAACAAAGAAAACCGTCCTCCACTCTCAGTGACATTGCCAAGGAACAAAAACAGAACCACAAAAAGAACCCGCCATCGTCAAGTAAACCCGTAAACAGCATATACCGAAGAATATGTTACCTAGAAAAACTTCGGCCAGAAAGAAGCTGCTCAATTTCAGAAACCTGGGGAGGTTGAGGCGGGCCAACTTCCCGCACTTGCTCATCCCTATCGGGTTCAGGACTGCTCCTAACAACATCTCCTACTACCGCACTAGTATTGGCATTCCCCTCGGCTGCAGGCACCGATGCCTGAGACAGGACAAAGCAAGAGTCTTTATATCAAATTCCCCAAACCCCCAAAATCACACAGACACAAACGCAAACACGAAATAGACACTTATTATCAATCCTCACTTCGATCGGAGATCCCCCATCCTCGTAACCGCCACCATCCTCCTCCTCCTCCTCCTCTTCCTCCAATTCAACTGCTCATGGTGGGACCCGCAGGGAAAAAAAAAAGAAACCAACTTCATTAAAATTCCCAGTCCGAATTAGTTAAATCAGACCAGACCGGCTTATAAACTGACCGTGGGGTTGTCGTCTTCGTACGGCTGACGGGGAGAACAACGAAGGGAGACCAGTGATGAGGTGGCGGGCGGGGTCAACCAGCTTCGAGAGCCACCGCCCGCGCTGCTGCGGCCGGGTATAGGGCGTCGCCGGCGGCCTCCGCGACGGCGGTCTCCTCAACTTCCCCCCGGCGCCTCCTCCTCCTCCTTCCTTCTCCATTTCCCCCTTTTTCTCTTCTTTCTAGTTTCTAGGTCGGAGCCGGGAAAGAAGTTATTTTGATAAAGCGCGGCTACTTTTTAATTCCCTTTTAATTTTTCTTCTTTTGAGTTTAGTCTCTTAATTGTTGGGCTTTGGACGCTTCTAAAGCTACTCAGCCCAATAGCATCGGTGGGCCTGAAATGCGATTGGGCCTTTTCTAGTCTGGTATTGGAGTGGAGGCGGGTCATAAATATTTTTCACTTATATTTTTGCATTTGTGTGCCTGCCTTTTTTAAAAAATATAATAGTTTGGGAAAAAAAACCTTAAGTACCATGTGGTTTACCGGAAAAACACTTTAATATCCTGTGGTAAAAAACCTTTCAATCGAGTCATACATCACCTAATTCACATGATCAAGAGTCGCATGACTAAGTCCTTAAGATGGTCACTTCCACTTAACAATGAAAATCTATTCTACGTAACACCTAGGATGGCTTAGGAAAGGACATGTGAGCTTACTCCAATGGACCCAAACAATTTGTAATCCAACTCTTTTTTGGGTCTGTTCGATCAATGGTTATGATTGGATGCAAATCAATGGTGCAAAATAATTTGCCTATAAAAAAAGTATTCACAATTAACTAGTTACCGAAAAACCCATAATTGAGATTAGAGAATATTATATCAGAATACATCATGATTTGTAGTTTAAATTTAAACTAAAGGACATAAGCGGGTATTGTGTAAGAGACCTACATGTGCATAGACAGCATCATGTTTTGCTAATGATGATAAGAGCTGGATCCACCAATATCTAGTCTTGATTGCTACAAGAATGGTGGAAATGCTGGATCTGACATCTGCTGGGGGGTAAACAACGACATCTGCTGGGAAGCGGTAGGCTACGGTTCCTGCGTCGACTGTTGTATCTCTGACAACTTACTTTGGTAGTCTCTCCACTGCATAGGCCGCACTTCGAACTCAAGTACGGGTGCATCCATCGATATCTTACTCCGCTTGCTGAACATGTTTTGCCGCCGCCTAACAACTGGAACTCTCTCTGACGCAGGTACATTGTAGACCATGGTTGGCGGCTGTGGTAGAGGTAGCTGAGACTGAGGTATTTCTGTATAACGTCGCTCCTCACCTAAAAATCGAAGCGCTGCCTCGGATAATGATCTCGTTTGTGGATCTCCCTGCATAGAGTGCCATATATGCTCGATAGCATCCGCCTACAAATGTCAAACGTTAAAAAACCTGTAATATGTTATAAACAAAGTAAAACATGTAAAAAATAATATTTTATATAGTTACATTTCGGTGAATCATGGCTCCAGCATGACTAATGAAGAGCCGTGTATGCAGCCTGTACCAGTCCATATAACTGTCATGGTAATGGACATATAAACGCTCTGTCGGCAATCCTGGAGGGCACACATAGTTATGTCGCAGTTCCTTCCAAAGCTTTACATGGAATGGGAAAACATCGTCCCATTTCGTGCGAGCTTGACCACGACCACCTAAAGATGCACTATGCGTCTCTTCATCCGGCTCTGGAGGTAACGGAATACCCTGAACATAGCCGAACTGTCTGAACACACGATCAGGGTAATGCCACTCCACGCAGTAAAACAAAAATCAGAGGCACTCGCACCAACCACAAGTGCCGATCTCGATGAACTATAACTGGCAACTTGTCAATAATGGCCTCGGTGTACGGAAGCCAAACCACCTACAATAAATTATTTTGTTAACATTATTTAAAATGTTTGTGAAGTCTAAAATTATAAGATTTTGCTAAGCTAAAAGGTTTGTTTACTTACATCTTCGTCTCTAAGTTTATCCAATTTGCGCCGATTTTCTGTTACAATCATACATTTCTTCGAGATGCGCCGATTTATTATTCCAGCCCACCTACAAAATAAACGTTTATATATTAATCATATTTCCACAAACAAAACAAGAAAATAGCGAGTCAACCCATGAAGAATTTATTATTACCTGATGCCCAATGCTTGACCATATTCTTGGACCATCGGATTTTTTATAACAACTCGAAGTGGAATGATCCTCTCAACAGCCCACATACAAACAAGCGCAAGATCTCCGGAGATAGAAAATGCAGTCTGATCAATGGCCCGACACAACTGGTTATACAAATGGGACAGACAAGCGCTACCCCAGCTATATGTGACTATTGAATCAAAATCCAATAGCATCGATAACCAGCACATACTAACCCTCGATTCGCTAGTCTCCGGAAATAATATGCAGCCAATTAGGCACATTATGCTTGCCCGGACAAACTGACATACTGTCTCATCTGTAGCATCATCGGGAAGATCCGAAGGGTCGTAAATATCCTCGAACCATCGGAGGACAATAGAGTTGCCTACTACACTACCCAGTGTAGATTTCGGATTCCTACCGAAGCACTGCATACATAACTCTTGCCAGTCAGGTGGTGACTGCTGGCCTGTCAATGGGATGCCATCAATAGGAAGCCCATACAGAACAGCTACGTCCTGAAGTGTAATGGTCATTTCCCCAACTACATTTGAAATGTATGTGTCTCTGGTCGCCAACGCTCCACCAAAGCTGTAATCATAGCTGGTTCAATCACAACATGACCGATACGCCAAACATCCCAAAAACCAACAGCCTGCATGTACCCTATGAACGCCATGTTCTGAACTGGCTTCTGCTTCCATCGATGTCGATAAATCTTTAACACAGCATCCATATCAAAAGAATCATCGCCACCAGATATCTCAGCATTCCAAATGGCTTGCGACCGATGGACTTCTTGCCTCTTCAATAATGTCTTATCAGAAGGACCTCCATTGCCTAAAATATCTTTGTGACACTGTGACGACATGTCTGAACAAGTATTTAGTTAACTCGTCTGTCACCAACTTTTGGACAAATACATTGCAACAACCCTTACTAACAACAACAAACACATAATTTTACTATATATATCACCTAACCAAATGAACAAATTCACTAGCAACCCTAATTATGACTACTAATTATTCACAAAGCTCTAATCAACATAATTAACTACTAATTATTCACCAAAACTCTAAAACACATTAAACAAAATAACAAATCATAAAAATACATAAAAAAATTTAAAACTTACATAATGTTCGGGTATGGGAAAGAAATGGAGCTAGGACTGGTCGGGCATGAGGCGGAGCATGCCCGGGCCGAACCTCGACAAGGGGAAGGCCGGGGCGAGGCCTGGGAGAGACCAAAAGGGTCGGGGCAAGTCGGGGTGAGGCCGGAAGAGGGAGGAGGCAGTAAGGGGATGGAGGAGAAAGAGAGGAGCGGCAGGGGGAGTAAAAAGAGAGGAGGGTTTGACAAAAAATAGGTTTTTAACCAGTCTCTCGTTTTTAATAGGGAAGAAGGCGTGATCCGACTAATAGACAAGTTAAAAACCCATTTATCGAACTAAAAGACCAATTTTTTAACCCATCTAATTGTTTAGATGGGTTAAAAATCTGTCTTTTGGTCGGACCAGCCAAGCTGGACACCAAAATGGGAATTTCTATTTTTTGGGTACCATTTTGATAACAGCATTTTGATAACAGTAACACGAAACTAAACAATAGCACCAAGAGGGGAAGGTGAAAGAATAATACCACTTGAAGAAACAAGTGCTCTATCATCTTTTGTGATGCCCGGTGAACCAACGGGTGCTCCAGATGATCGGCTTATCATATGAACCCTTGCGATATCAACTGGAGAATTGCCGACATCACACTGCATTGAGTTGCAAATAGGGGAGGCACGCAAACAAAAGGTGCATCAAACTTCTTGCCCTTCAATAGTACATAACCACAAAAAATATAAAAGACTCAACTCAGTCATATCAAAGTGTAAAGAAAAAACGAAGACGACACCCTCCACCCCTTGCAGTTCTCATAATTTTAAAATTGCAATTTTCTTTCTGAATAGCAACCTTGCTCCCTTAAGTTTCTCATCTTTCTAACAAATCCTTTCTGATTTCTGATGCCAATTTTAGTTAATGCTACTTTTATTTGAGCACTTCATTTGAATTAAGCAAAAACTCAAAGTTACAGCATTTGGCTAACACATTTAACTCTAGGGTGCAGTTTAGAGGAAAAAAAAAAGATATAACAACTAGAGGTTTAGTCAATCATACAAAAGGAATCAAACTAAAAAAATGCAAACAGTTGAATACAATCACAAAAGAAAAGTTGCTAAGATTTAAACAATCAAACACAATGGAAAGCTATAAAGTTTAGCGGGTGCAAATGCTTTGGGCATTAACCCACTTACAATTGACTGACAGCTTGAGGACAAGGTTCCACTAACTGCTGCATCCAGTACCTCAACCCTTTTATGAGATGAATCAACTGCTGCATCCAGTACCTCAACCCTTCCATGAGATGAATCTTCCCGATCAACCGATTTTGAATGCAAGACACCAATCAACTTCTGAATCTCATCCCTAACAAAGAAAACCGTCCTCCACTCTCAGTGACATTGCCAGGGAACAAAAAAAGAACCACAAAAAGAACCCGCCATCGTCAAGTAAAACAGTAAACAGCATACACCGAAGAATACGTTCCCTAGAAAAACTTCGGCCAGAAAGAAGCTGCTCAATTTCAGAAACCTTGGGAGGTTGAGGCGGGCCAACTTCCCGCACTTGCTCATCCCTATCGGGTTCAGAACTGCTCCTAACATTATGGTCTACTGCACTAGTACCGGCATTCCCCTTGGCCGCAGGCACCGACTCCTGAGACAGAACAAAGCAACAGTCTTTATATCAAATTCCTCAAACCCCCAAAATCACACATAGACACAAACGCAAACACGAAATAGGCACTTATTATCTATCCTCACTTTGATCGAAGATGCCCTATCCTCGTAACCGCCACCAACATCTCTCTCCTGCTCCTCCTCCTCCTCCTCTTCCTCAGATTCAACTACTCTTAGTGGGACCCGCAGGAGAAAAAAGAAACCAACTTCATTACAAATTCCCAGTCCGAATGAGTTAATCAGACCAGAACGGCTTATAAACTGACCGTGGGGTTGTTGTCTTCGTACGGCGGATGGGGAGAACAACGAAGGGAGACCCTTAATGAGGTGGCGGGCCGGGTCCACCAGCTTTGAGAGCCACCGCCCGTGCTGCTACGGCCGGTTATAGGGTGTCGCCGGAGGCCTACGCGACGGCGGTCCCCTCAACTTCCCCCCTGCGCCTCCTCCTCCTTCCTTCTCCTCCATTTCCCCCCTTTTTCTCTTCTTTCTAGTTTCTAGGTCGGAGCCGGGAAAGTAATTTTGATAATGCGCGGGATACTTTTTAATTCCCTTTTAAATTTGAGTTTTGTCTCTCTTAACTGTTGGCTTTTGTGCGTTTCTAGAGCTACTCGGCCCAATTACATGGGCCCTTGGTTTGTATCTCATTGGTGGGCCTAAAATGCAATTGGGCCTTTTCTAGTCTGGTACTGGGCGCCGGGTCATAAATATTTTTCAATTATATTTTTGCATTTGTGCGTCTCAGATTTTTTGTAAAAATATAATAGTTTTACCATATTTAATGTGATTATGATCAGGGTTTTAAAAAATGCAGTTCGACCGATGGTCTAACTGGTCGGACCACAAATTGCCTTCAATATCGTGCCATTTTGCTCAAAAAAAATGCCCACCTTGTGAATTGCCTGAATTCTAGTTAAATTAGATGGTTCGCCCGGAAAATCTAGTCGGGCCACGATTGTTTGACCAAAATATATATATTTTTATGTAGTTTTATCTTCAATTAAAGATTAGCTTGCTAATATGGATATTTTATTTGGTATATTTTAGAAAATTGGTATGTCTATATGTTATTTTTTAATCTATTATTTTATTAGAAGTTTATTACATAAATTATTTACTTATATATCTATATATATATTTCAAAAAATAGAAAAAATAGAAGAAAAAAATACCAATCTAACCAGCATTCTGACCGGTCAGACTGGTCGACTCAGAGAACGTACCAATTTTTGGGTCGACCTCTGGGTATTTTTTAAAACCTTGATTATGATGGTCTTGCCTAGTTTGTGAATGTCAATTTTTACTATTTTTTAAAATGGAAAAATTTGATAAGAAAGAAAACAAAGCCTAATAACATTAAGAGATTATTAATTTAAATCAACACACCTAAATAATCGTAGAATAGTTTAATCCGGTATTTATCTGGACAAGAGCGTCGTATGAGCAAGTGTTGTGATCAAGGTTGCCATGTGGGTATTGGATTCTTACCCATCTCTTTAAGCTGGTCACTTCCACTTAACAGTGAACATCTATCCTATGAAACACCTACGAATGGGTTAGGAAATGACATGTGAGCTTACTCCAACGGACCCAAACAATTTGGAAGCCAACTCTTTTTTGGTGTATTCGATCAATGCCCATGATTGGAAGCAAATCAATGGTGCAAGATAATTTGCTGATAACTCGGGTCTGAACCGGACAGTAACTTAACCAACACACAAAGAAAAAGGGTAATCGTTGAATGTCGTCGCACCACCGCCATCCATTTTTTGTCCCTACGAGGATAAGTTTTTCTCGTAGACTCATATGGTTCCATAATGATATAAAAAAATGGAATGATTCCGTCACGAGCGTTATTCTGGCTAGTGTTAGCCACTTTGGATGATGAAAAATTAGAACTCCGAATTTTTATCCGAATGGAATTTCATGATCAATTCCGACATCGTCCTTGGTTCCACATTGTCCGTAAGATTTAAGCCAATCTGGTGCCGATATGAAGTCCAGCCATGCAGGTAGAGGACATATTTTTACTTACAAACGAATCATGTTTACACTGATCGGAGAAAATTCGACCAAATTAGTAGGAAAGATTTGGGGTTCACTTAAAATATCACGTTCTTACCGAATCAGTCATTTATTAATGAACTAAGACAATTAACGTTTAAGAATAAGCTAACAAAAAAAGACATGTTTCGGAGTAGGCAATAAAAACAAAAAGAAAGATTGGCTTATTCAGTGATTTCAAGCATTATCTTTCGATTTATTAAATTTTATTGGATACAGGACAGCAATTTCGAATGTTCTTCTGCTTATAGATACGGTAGGGAAGCGTAAAACGTACGAGAAAACAGATGTAGACTGATATTGTGTTTTTTATTAGGGGGTTAGTTTACCAAATAATTGTCACATTAGGACTCCCAAGGAAACTATTTTTATGTATGGGATTGATAAGAAACACCTGGCAATTCTGGTTTCTACGATAGCGCGTGATTTTTCACAATTTTGAGAAGAAAAAAAATGCATGATCTCACGCAGTTTTGTGCAAAAGACATTTTTTTTTTCTAAAAGTTTGCACCAAAAGTGTATATCATGCAATTTTGGGGGAAAAGGTAAATGTTTTTCTTAAAAAATTGCATAAAAAGTCACATCATGCTCTTTTGGAAAAACGATAATTTTTTTAAGTCTTATCATGCATTTTTTGGAAAATAATGGACTTTTCTTAAAATTTATATAAAAAAGCACCGTATCATATATTTTTACGAAAAAAATTTCTGAATTTTTCACACAAAAAATGCCATATCACGCAGTTAAGACGTTAAGGAACCCAAAATTTTTTCCTAAGAATTTTTTCAAATAGAAATAGAGGACAAAATAACTAGAAAGATTATTCTTTTCCAAAGCATTTCCCAATCTAATTTAGAAAAATCATCTATAAAGCGCATTATTTTGAATGCATTAAATTTAAACTTTTCAACCAAGGGACTGACATAGATATTATTGGTATGAGGGAAAAGGTGGATTTTTTTCTAATTTGCCCAAAAACTGTCACATCATGGATTTATAAGATAAATATTTTTTTTAAAAATTTACACAAAATGCACAACATCATGCATTTTCCGAGAAAAAGTTGATTTTTTCTATAAAAAAGTATCATATCATGCATTTTTGAAAGAAAAAGTTGATGTTTTCAAAAAATTTACAAAAAAATCACATCATGCATTTTTTTAAAAATAGATTTTTTAAATGTTTTTAATGCGTGATACATTTTTGGAAAAAAGTGGATATTTTCTATAAAAAAAATTCAAAAAAAAATATAACGTCATGTATTTTTTAGAAAAAAGTTATTTTGCACCAAATGTGCAGAGGTTGGACGGACCTTAGGAAGACAACCATCTGATAATTGTCTGATAAACTAATCCTAAGAGAAAAATTTGAAACAATTTGGATAATCTTTTTCTCACTGAATTTAACCATGTATGGAACTGAAACGAGAGAATTCTACAATAGTACACATGTAACGTGAAATATTACGGTAAAATTCCATCTAATTTCCAGAAAGAGCGAATTTGCAGAAGCCTGGCCGCCAACCAAAAGAATCGTTTATTCTACATTTTCCGGAAAAAAAACCAAAAGAATCGTCAACTCTGTTTCTGGCCCCTAACTGTCTAATCAAAACGACACCACCACACCACCTTTGTGTGATCGCCACCTATATGAGACGACCCTCGTGCAGCTAGGCTACAAAAATGCAGCATAATGCAGAAAATGGAAGTGGAGAAAGGGAGTGAAGTTCACCACCCTGAGCCAGTTGACACTTGTAGGCTTGGTTACTTGATCCATTTTCTTCTTGGTGCAGGAAACTTGCTTCCCTGGAATGCATACATCACAGCCATGGACTACTTCGAATCTCTGTACCCGACCAAGCACGTCGCGAAGGTGTTTCCCGTGGCGTATATGGGTTCTTCTTTGCTCATCCTGCTCGGAGTCTTGAGCTCGGGCAGATGGGGCACGAAGCTGACCTATAGGACGAGAATGAACGTCGGATTTTCGATGTTCGCAATGTCATTGATGGTTGTCCCAGTTATCGACTGGACTTGGCGCGATGACAGAAGTTATGGAAGGCTCGATCGATCCTTTGCGGTAGTCGTTGCATCGGTGGTGGTTTGTGGTTTAGCAGATGGCTTGGTTGGAGGAAGCCTGGTCGCTTCATCAGGAAAGCTTCCTAAACAATATATGCAGGCTGTTTTTGCTGGAACTGCATCTTCAGGTACCATAACACTCAGACATCTGCACTTTTTAAGACCGGTTTTGTCTGTATTTTTCACTGCAATTAAACTTAGTAGAAGCTGATGCAGTCTCACAGGTGTGTTCTATAATCCAAGTTCTCTACTGAATTGCAGGTGTTCTTGTTTCCATCTTAAGAATTGTTACAAAAGCATCACTACCACAGAACCGTCGAGGCCTTCAGACAAGTGCCCACTTCTATTTCATAATTAGCACCAGTGTGATCCTCTTTTGCACCATCTGCTGCAATATCCTGCACAAGTTACCGGTTATGGTACACTACAACAAGCTTCTTCCCGACGATTTCTCTTACCCTAGACAAAACCTCTTTGCTGCAGCGAGGAAAATATGGTGCTCAGCAATTGGGATTATGACGACTTACGTGGTGACCCTATCGATCTTCCCGGGATTTATAGCCGAGAATGTATCATCCAAGCTGCTGCAGGACTGGTATCCAGTGTTGCTGATAACGGTGTACAATGTTTCAGACTTTGTAGGGAAGTCTTTGACAGCTATATACATACCAAGGGGCATCAGAAAAGCAACATGGGGTTCCTTCGTCAGGCTTCTGTTCTATCCGCTATTCGCAGCTTGCCTCCATGGACCCCAGTGGCTCAAAACCGAGGTACCGGTTGTAGTTCTGACCTTCATGCTTGGAGTGACAAACGGCTATCTGACGAGTGTCATCATGATCCTGACTCCCAAATCCGTGCCAGTAGCCGAAGCTGAGTTATCTGCCATCGTACTTCTCGTGTTCCTAGGATTTGGGCTGGTTGGTGGGTCAGTACTAAGTTGGTTTTGGTGTATTTAAACCTTGACGAGCTCTTTGAGTTTGCTGCCCAGGTTGATCTGCCCACGCTGCATCGTCGAGCAGACGCAAAGGCAGAGAGAAAATTAGAAGCATGATGAAGAGTAAGATTATCCATTGTTTGTTTAGCAATTACAAATCTAGTTGGATCATTGTAATCATCAGTCGTTCCATTTTATGCTAAACTTGCTTCAAAGTTTTGTTATCGATTAAATCATCACATAACCAACAACCTGATTCATATCTTCCCAAGTCCCAGCTGCAGATTCTGTATCTCTTAATTTTTTTTGAGGGATGATAATTTACGATGCAGGGGAAAGTACAACATTAGTGAATAGTGCTTGTCCCAAATTCCTCATCCAGCAAGAATCACTTGTCAATTCTTCTTTGTTCATGAAATATCTGATAAAAGTGGAATGGGACATACTTTCTTTTTTGTCTTCTCTTTCTGGTTACTGCAAGTGCAATAGACAAGATGCAACCGAAAGAGCACTCTCCAGGCCGAATCCAAGCACCCTCGGCCGATTTCGGCATCGGCAGCCAGATTCTTGTTCTCAATATAAGCTTGTCTCTTGTCTCTTATAGTTTCCATGAATGTTTCAGTTACCAGAATTTGACAGGCATGTCGTCTTCTCTTTGGAAGAGGATTTTCACAAACATTAAAAATGCATAGAAAAGAGACAGGAATGATCACAACAAAATTCCTTCCATTTCTTATTCGTGTTTCTACAAAGATAGGCTCTCCATTCCGAGAGCAAAGAAGGTCAATACATGGCAATCGGTTAGTACAACTCATATCAGAAAGGGGAAACGGTCAAAAAGCAGGGGAAGGAAAAAATGAAAACGAGAAGAAGTATACACACAAACTGTTAGAACTTAGTAGCTATAAGCGTATATCTAACATATGGTACAAAAGACATCAACCGGAGACTTGTTGAGCCTCAAGATCAAGACGCAGCAGTTAACGAAGGAGAAAGCGGAGGCAGCCCCTGACTATAGCTTGGCTGCAAAAATTCGCTTACACCACCTTGTCCCACTTTCCCACTGATCCCTTCCTCTTCATCTTCCTCCTCGGAATCCCAAAGAAACCGAGCATAGGAAGCTAGCACGAAACTGCACCAAAAGAACACAAACACTAGCGTTAGGACAGAGAGATCCACCCATACAAGAAAACATTCACTCCTCCACTGAACTCTTACACTTACCAATCATCAGGGGCAGCCTTAACAGCTCGATCAAAGTATCCCTCAGCTCGAGAAGCGTCCTTGTGGCTTTCCCATATCAAATCAGCGTACATGGATAGAACATTCCCATCACTTGGATCAGCCAAAATCGCTCTCCCACAGTATTCCTCTGCCTTCAAGTAATCCCCACGAACCTGCTCCAGCCAAACACATCACATCATTAATAAAGCACGAATCTTTACACTACCAAGTAAGTAAATATCGAAACTTTAGACTACCCAGCAAGTAAAAATCAAAATTTTGCACTACCCAGTAATTAAAATCAATTATCTACACCACCCAGAAAGTAAAATTAAGCAACTAAACTAACCTCTTTCAAGAACCGGGCGTAGTTGGCCAGGAGAAGCGGGTTCCCCGGGTTAGCTTCGATCATCTTCAGGTAATAATTCTCCGTCCCATCGATCCCCCTGTTAGAATTTCCCTCGTCGGAACCGCCGCGGTCCCCGGCGCCGCAGTTCCTTCCTCTGCCACCGCCACCGCCGCCGCCAACCGCACCATCAACTTGAACTCCGAAGGGCACACTGTCGTATACTCCGCACCCGATCGAGAGTAAAGACTCGGCATCATCTAAATCCACCTCCTCGAGGACCGGGGGCCCCATGACCCGGGAGCTGACGTGGCACGGCGTGGGAGGCCTCCGGAGATCGGTCTCGGAGAGGGTCCTCTTGATCCTACGTGGCGACTCGTCGGAGTAAACAGACGAGGATGAAGGGGAGGAGCACGAGGCGATGAGGGATGTGGATCGGGTCTTGTGTAAGGGGTTCGGGTTGAAGCTCTCCGGCTCCGGCAATAGGTCAATCGCCGGCTTGACCAACGAGTTCAGTCTCGGCGTCGATGCACTCCTCATTAACATCTTGTCTTAAAAGTTTAATTTGATGTGGTCTTTGGGTGCAGTTAGGAATATATAACAAGGATGGGGAAACAGTGTGACGCACGTGATTGGTGGTTCTGTATTAGGGTGGGACCCACAACCCATCGTGAGTTTCCACAGTTCGACTCATCTTCTTATTTTTAGAACCAATTAGAATATGTTCTATAAAGTTTATTATTTCAAATTTTGAAATATAGCAAAAAAAAAAGTTAGACTCATTTTCAAAGAGTCTACTACTAAATTTTGTTAAACTAAAACAATTTTATCAATAGTTGATGTAAGTGTTTACTGGTATTAGACCCATCTTCTTACATTTTTAAGGTCTCGGTTAAATTTTTTTACAACTTTTTCTATAACGTTTTAATTTTATTTATAAGATCAATTACATATGAAATATTTTTAAGGTCTCGGTTAAACATTACGCATCAATTTTCAGTAAATTTAAGTTACGTCAAATTTTGTAATTTAATAAAATATTTTCAATTGATATTTCCAATACATCAGCAGTTCGGCTAAAAATAACAGAGAAAATTTTTAATGGAGCAATCTTTAGGTCCTTTAGCAAAATCAATCAAGAATATTATCGTTACACAAAATTCAAATTTTTAACCAAATTTCAATAGAGATTTATTGTTAAAACCTAAACTGGCAAATACTAATTTTGCAAAATAACTCATCACAACTTCATTTTAAACAATGCATAATTATTGTCAAAATTTTCTTAATAAATACTAACCAAAATTGCTTCAAGTAGAAGAATCATATTTAAAATAGGATTCAATAATTTAGCAAAACGCTTACAGACAAATATTGTCTTGATATCTTATGTTACCACTTACCACTACCAGTTGGCGGCAGCCGGAAATTATAGTAGGCTGTTGACAGTCCATGATAAGGTGAAAAAGACCCCGCTTCGGCAATATCACGTGAGATGGGACCCATTCTTCACCGTTCGATTCTTAGCCGATTGTGAATCGACGGTTCAGATTTGCCTGACCGCGTGACGACACTCTTTGCAACAACTGGCACGGAAAGTGAAAGCGCAGAGGATTTTTCCTTCTGCGGCTCTTAAGAGCGATGATGATAGCCCACATATATTTGCCTTATTTACGAGTTTGCCAGCGTATACATAATTAGTGGCTGGCAACTTGCGTGGACCCCACTTCGGAATTGGATGGTGTACTTGTTTGTACCCAGCGTGGAGCCCATGGCTTGATTCAACGGTGAGCCTTGAAGATACCAGGTCGGGCCCGTCACATCGTGGGTTTGGCCCGTTCAGCCACAAGGGAGGTACTTGCGGAGAGTTCGCTATCGAAAATTATTCATGTATTAAAATTATTAATTTAATATACATAAACAAAAGTTTGTGGAACTCACCATAAAAGTTTCAAATTTGTGAAATAATAAAAACCAAATACAAAGTGATATGTGTGAAAGAATTATTGTAAATTGTTTTAGCACATTCAGTTTCTATTTGTGTATCGAGTAGAAGGCAAGATGTAAAACAACTGTTATCCAAGTGTTTTTTTTTGGGTCACGAAGTAGACAAGTTGTTCTTTGGAAAAAAAAAAAAATAGGTGGACAAGTTGAATTTTCAAGGACAATATTGTCAGCTCGCATGTACTATGGTGCCAGTAAGATATTTCTTTGATGGCGTGAGAATTCTTTCCTTGGTCATTGTAATTGTACAAGTCTTTCTCGGTGCCTGAAAAAATAATATTAAAATGTTACTTTTTTTTTTGGTGGAAATATTAAAATGTTACTTAAAGTTATTGTAAATACCAGGGCAAGTGACCCCAGCACTTTTGTCTTCATCAACTGTATGATCCTTCTAGTGGTTGTGGAGATATGGGCACTCGTCGTTGGACTAGAGCTGACTTGAGAGAGAAGGTTTTGTTTGGTCTATGTGGAGGTTGATTCGTCTTTAGTCATCTTCTTAGTCGTCGCAAAATTGACCATATGCATCCTCTGACAAGTCTAACATCACGTGTTCAAGAAATACTGACGAGGAGTTGGGAGGTCTACATTCAACATACTTGGCCCAAAAGCAACCGGGTGAGAGATGCTCTCTCCAAACGTAGCTTGAAGATCCCTTTTAAATGTATAGTTTATGATATAGCCTTTGACTTTTACCTTGACGTGTGTACTAATGTCATGCGGGGAGTTAGCTTCTACCGTGGTACTCGTGCGATCAATAATGATTCATCAAGGTCAAGGTGCTCTTTCTCTTCTGTGTGTCTTTTCTCTTTTGTGTGTGACTCCAAGTTCGTGATAGAGGATCCTACTTATGAGATCACTAACGTTAACTTTCGCCGTTCTTTAGTGAAAGGGTCGCCCAACCCTTGTAATAGTTTTTTTTGGCTATGAATATTAATTTTTATTATGAATTGTTAATTGTGGATGCCATTTTCCCATGATCTCTATTCATCACTTTCTACCACTCTCTCATTCACTTCACAATTCTCCACTTCTCCATAAAGTTAGTGGGTTATAGGTTGATTAATCTTTTAGCCTATAAATAGATTCATGTATTACTATTTGATGTACACATTTTTCTTATATTAATGAGAAGTTCATGTTTTCCTCTCTTACTCTCTTTCTCTCTACACTTACTGTTATTATCTAATTCAATAAAGTTCACAACACTTTTGTTATTTGTACTTATTATTTTTCTTAAACTATATAAAGGATCACCCTACCTTTTTTTAACAAAAAAAACTATATAACCTTGCTTCCTTGAAATTCTAATTTACAAACTTGTATTTTTTTTTAACCAAAAAATACATTTTAAAAATAAGGTTTCTACCTAGCTTACTAACTCCAGTTTGGTTATACAATTCTCGCATTCAGACTTGGATATTATCTTACTATCTTTCACTACTTTCGAGACAATTTTTATAACAATATAATTTATATTTATAAACTGAATTCAATAAATTATTAAGTAAATTTGAATCTCTTTGTCTTAAATTTTTGACCACTCTAAAATGTGAAAATGGCAATAATTGTGTACTAGGGCCAAAGGAAACTATGAATTAGACTTGTCCATTATTAAATTGAATTTATCATTGAATTTAATTCGATTCGTTAAAAATTCATTTTGATTTGTCTATAATTCGATTCATTAGAATTCAATTTGAATTTGTTTGAAGACAAATTAAATGCGCTTCAAATTTTTATGTAATTCGTTGAACTCACTAATTTAATTCGATTTTAATTTGATTCAAGTTTTGCAAATAAAAAAGTAGAAGCAATAGAAAAATAAAAATTGAATTCTTCGGTGAAACTTGTGCCCCCTCCCCTTTGGTTGATGCTTGAAATCCCATCAATCCTTTAATCACGCATTTTTTAGGCTTTTTTGTGTTTTGCTTTTTTGCCTTTTTCTATTAAAATTTTTAATTGATCCCAATTTATTTCAAAAGGCTAAAAGTAGAAATGACAATGGGCAGGATTCGGGTAGAATTTATAGGACCTAGATCTTTATCCTCTTTTTTGAAGGTGGACCCAAATCCTTATCCTTATCTTCTTTTAAAAATAAGATTTGGGCAGGATATAGTTCCAAACATATCGGGTAGGATAATGGTCGATCCGCGAGTCCAAGATACATAAAATTATTTAATTGAAAAAATTAAACCACAATCTCAAAATTCATATAAATGAAAAAATTAAAACACAAAATTTCTAAATTATTTAATGATAAGACTTTTATAGTTATTAATTTTGGTCACAAAATTAATAAGAAGTTTAATGATAAGACTTTTATCGCAATTAATTTAGGTCACGAAATTAATAAGAAGTTGAAGATAGTTTTTTTAGGTCACAAAATTTTAGAATGTTTAATTTAGATGTTTTTGGACTTTAAATAAGAAGTTAAAGATGGATTTTTGGGTTAAATTTAGGATATTTAATTAGGTATGTTTAATTTAGACTTTTTGGTACTTTAAATAAGAAGTTGGAGATGGGTTTTTAGGTTAAATTTAGAATATTTAATTAGGGAATTGAAGTTAAAAATATTTAATTAGGAAGTTAAAGTTGAATAGGGTAACCTGTTATTAGGAAGTTGAAGTTAAATAGGATATTCTGTGTTACTGATTTACTGTTTATATTCTAAAGTACTATATATATATATTACATAATTCGGGTAGGATCCGGGTAGGATCCTATAAGTCCGTATCCATACCCTTATCCTTTTTAAATATCAGGATTCGGGCAGGATTCGGATCTAGGACCCGGTCAAAGTCAACAGATCTTAGACCCTTCAGATTTAAAACCGGGTAGACCCTTAGGATGAGGGTCCAGTTGCCATCCCTAGCTAAAAGACATTCCCTTTCAACTATCCAAAATTCATATAATTCAAGCTCAAATTTCTCAATATGCAAATTGAAATTTTGATACATTCATTGTTAAAGTTTACAATTGGCTATATTAATTATATTATTGGCTGCAATATGAATTATAAACATTGTCAAAAATGCTTAAAGTAGTTAAGGTACATTCTCATACTTAATTGACTTGTTACCCTACTTGATTGGAATATTAAAATTTTCCAATTTTCAATCTCTGTTACACAGATTTTTTGGAAAATTATAAAAAAATTTAAAAAAGACACTAACACTAAACATGAATCATAAACCCTAACTCTAACACATTAACCTTACACAAACCATAATCCTAAATCATAAACTCATAACCCTAATTCTAAGCACAAATACTAATCATAATTTGGTACGCAGACAACTAATTTATTATATTAGGTGCAACATAATTTTTAATTAAAATCATTTTTCAGAAAATTTAAGCGCTTTGAAATTTTTCATAAATATGATTTGTTTTGAAACTTTTTTAAAAATATGATTTTTTTATATTTTATTTATCAAAAAATTAATTCAAATTCAATTCGACTTTAATTCGAATTCGATAATTCACAATTTCTATTCAATTCATCTAATGACGAATTGAATACAATATAAAATTTTGATTCATTCAAATTCGACCCCGTTCGATTCGAATTAGAATGGTGGCCAATTAATTCTATTTGCAACCTTCCGGTTAAATGAGTTGAAAATCCAATACTGTTGGTTGCCCACGAGTTTAATACAGACAAAATATAATGTGATGGGTTGAACCTGATCTTGTACCACATCAAAAGAAAAAACGAAGATAAGATACATACATTTTGGAAGATACATACATTTTGGAAACATGGTGGGCGAAGGAGATTCCATGCGATATGGGAGATGGAATGGGAGCCTCAAAGAGCATTGTCATGCCTGATACAGATTTCACCCTATCTAAATCCTGTATAAACTTTCATTATCTTCGGTGTCGCCTGGCGATTTTGAAAGATCCTTTCATTGTAAAGAGGAAGACGTCAAAGAGATTCTTTTCTAATGATACATACAAGAGAAGAATTGGATGAGAAGTGACCACAAAAATCCTGGTTACAACAAAAATCTAATTATAAAAACAATGTAAAAGAGCAAGGCCCAAAACTACGATAGGCCCAATAAGGTTCAAGTCCAACGAAATCCATCTCTGGTCGGCCCATTTAAGTCATTCACGTAGCCTTTCCAGCCCATAATGTATTGGACCATCGGAATTCGGCTCACCACCTTGTTGTTAAGGATTCACCGCGTTGACTGTCAACGATAGACTGTAAATGCAAAATGGATATTGATGCATCATTTATATCCGTTCGATGATATGATAAATGACTATATTATTTGCATTTTTGAAATACAATA
The DNA here is from genome assembly GCA_012979155.1 of Hypericum perforatum. Lineage (NCBI taxonomy): Eukaryota > Viridiplantae > Streptophyta > Magnoliopsida > Malpighiales > Hypericaceae > Hypericum > Hypericum perforatum. The sequence goes on from SOPF01027880.1 coordinate 86,585, forward strand.
TAATATATATTGATTTGCTCATATCGGTTGATTATTTCATTATTCGGTAAATCTTATCACTTTCGTATATATATATATAATGTATAACCATAGGGAAAGACCTCTCCTCTGTTATTTCTGTATTAAACAATAGATGCAGTGATGAGATGGAGACACGAACAGGTCACTTCTTAGCTGCCATTTCGGGAAAAACAAAAGATTTTACGTAGGAACGGCCTTAAACCAGGGGACGGCCCCATAATTGTGATAACATGTCAGTGAATAAAAAAAATAAAGGCGCTCGATAAACATATTGATATTACTTAATGATTACCAAATACAGTCCTGACTTTTTAAAGTAATATCATTGAAATGGTATAAAACACTTACATTTTTTCTTAAAATTTTCAGTTTTGACAATTAAATACACATATACCTGTTGCAATATTTAAATTAAATAATATTTTGGCACGTTATGATAGCAAAGTTATTAAACAAATTTACAAACAATTATCTTAAACTTCTCTTAAATTATCATGTTATTTAGAAATACATTAAATTGTTCTAAAATATGGTGAGAGGTCAGAGACAATATGACTAAATTCCAAGCCCCTGAAGTTGATTTGCCCTTTTTTATATATTACTCTTCGGATAAATTTGACAATCCAAATCAATATATTGAACGGCGGGGTACCGTGATTAGTGACTCGGTAACGATTGCCAAGATTGAATGCACTCCAAACCATGTCAGATCTGAAGATCGACGGCCTGGAACCGGACACGTACAAGGATCAATAACGTCTTAAAATCACGAAAATAAGATTATTAAATGTTTTATGTCCGTCAGTTTCTGAATGTGGGAGAAGAGAGAGAAACTCACAAACTGGTCTGTTAATGTTTTAAATAAATTTATTAAATTTCTACAGAAAACGTTATTAAATTATATTGAACTTGAAGATGGGTTGAGAAAAATATATTACACCACCATAAAATATATAAAAGTATACAAAATATTTGTCCGCAAAATATCATTCTAAATTATAAACATTAAAAAATAGTCAAGAAAAAGGAAAATTTCAGGAGTAAGATGCAATAAGACCCGCGTGATTAGGGTTTTTGGAAACCTAAAGCACCCGCGCCGCCCTAAATTGGAAAGAACACTAATTATAAGTAGCTCGTAAGAACCCGTCGTAACTCGCATCGCAAGATCGAACAGGGACGAAAGAAAAATATATATTTTTTTTAATTTGGGGGCGGTTCCTATATCGAATAAGGGAAAATGCAAGCCTAAGAGGACAAGGGTGAAAGAAAATTCGTATCGAGTTATTCATTCATCCGTGTCCTCTTAAGGTATGCATATTTTACCTTAAGCCCTTGCTTTTTTGCCTAAAATGCTATACACCAAATGCCAGTTTTATATAATCATGTATTTTGTATTGCATGGGAATTTATACTCAAGCTATTGTGTACTGATGTTCTTCGCATACATGGCAAGGAAATTTGTCTTCGATCCTTGACATTTGAAGTTTGTATGTTGAAGACAATGGAGTAGATAAATTTGCTGGCTATGTATGCCAAGAATGACAGGGCACATTTTATAGTTTTTTTTAATGCTATGATATGATATGATATGCAGATTGCCCTGTTCTTAATGTGCATGCTATTAGATATAGATATTGATAATTAAAAAGGAGGGGTGTTACTACAATATGACTCCTCTGAATCACCCTAGTATGAATTTGATCATCAAAGTTGAGGATTTATGTCTTGTTCTTCCTGTCAAACATGGCTAGCCAATTTATTCCTTTTCTCACTTGATGATTACTTTGTTAAAGACGGTTATTTGTATTAGTCTTTTTTTCATGTCTTTGAAAATCTGATGGAAGTGCTGTATTCTAAGGTGCCTACTTTGATATTACTATATAAATTTTACATTAAACATTGCCCACCTGACAATTCCTATGAAATAGGCTGAGACTAGGAATGTATTTAGCTTATGTCGAGTATTTGTGAGTGTTCACCTTGTGTGTGCAGCAACGAGATTATGCGAAGAAGAGATGCAATTATTGTTTTTTCGCAATGGATTGTCTAATGATATACGATGTTAAGTGTTAGGTTTTTGAGATGCTTAACATCGCATGTCATTAGGCAATCCTTTGCGTGAACGGTAGCAAAAATGACAGTCCCAGTGTTGAAGGTTGAGATCATGCACAGAAGTTGGAAGAAAACATGGAATCAGCTTACTTTGGTTGTATATTTTGTTTCTTACTCCAATGAACGAGTGCTGTAATAATAGTTTTGGTTGGGGAACACAGTAAAAATTTGTTGTGTTGGTTTCATTCTTTTTTATAAGTAGGTTCAATTTTATGAAATGCTTAAGCCACAAACAGAGCTCAGCACCTCTTTTATCAAGCAAGTTGAATCGACAAGTTGCAAGTGGCTCGAAATCTAATGACGAAAAAAATTCACTAAGATCATTACGAAAAGAAAGATCAAATGCGAAAATCAGTCGCATTTATATTCTAATGACTTGAATTAATGCAGCACAACCGGGTACTGAGTATTTACTAATAGATCATGAAATTTGTAGATGGGAAAATAGGAAGGTTAGAAGGGATTAGCGATAAATCAAAGGTGTTGAGAAAAAAGACAAAGAAGGTATGGTCTCTAGGCAAGCTTCTTTGCGAGGCTTGCTTAGAACAATGACTTGCTGATCCAATTTATTTGGAATCGAGGCAAGCAGCTATAGCCTGTAGGAGATATGATACTTAGGCAATCCACGAGTCAAGCCAAGGATGTCTTCATGATAATGTGTCTCCATACATATGTGAATTATATTCGCATAGACAATAATCAGTCGTCCAAGGAGATATGATACTTGCCATTGTCATTGTTGACACCAGGTCCCAACTTAACCATGCAGGTACTAATTTAGATAACTCTCTGAGAGTATTTGTTTGACTCGAAAATTCGTATATTAAAAATCGATAACTATCAAATCAATTTTCGTATTTTTAAAAACTTTATGCTGCTCTTCCGTTGTCGACATTGAGTGGTGGTGGTGGTTCCAACGTCAGAAATTTACGGTAGTCCATAAATTTAGTGAATTAAATGTGCCTTCTCTTGACCCTCCACGTCCAACTGAAGAGTGGCATAAGGCTGTCATGATCAGAGCCACGACGGTAGAACACATCAAAGGTCGTCCGGACTGGCAACTTTTGTCTTTGCATCTCCATCATCTCCTTCTTTTGTACCGCTTACGGGAAACTGTAGTGATTCCCATAATCCAAATAGCAGAGAGGGAATATATTCGAGAATCAAATGGCAGTGGAACTAGTTTGTGGGTTAGGAGTTAGGACATATTTGGTCGTATGATAGCGAAAGAAAGATTATTAGTGTTTGATTCGAACATATAATTAGTTGATTAGAAGAATTTTAGAATACTAATTAGAGCCGTATAAATTCGGCTCAGTTGAATAGAAACTCAACATTAATAATCAACCGTAAACAAACATTTAATAATCGAGTACTGCAACACCCATCGTTCTCCAAAAAGAAAAACTAGCTTACAGTGATATTACACCAGGTGGCGATCATTAATAATCCGAAAATAAACAAAAACAATTATAAACTTGAGCAACATACGTACAATATTAATCATAATTACCCACTTAATAACAAAGTAAGCGCTGTAATGATGCTGTGAATAACTGGAGTAAGGAGTAGTGACAGTATTAATTTGAATAGGAGTTAGTTTACTTAATTAATTAATGACATACAAAGGTAATGTACCTATTTTAATTACACTTTCACGATCTCTTTCATGGCTGGTAGTACCTATTACCGCATTTGCACTTCCATGCAAGAAGATAATAGCCCTCGTCTTCGTGGGAATTGGGAGACTTAACGTGGTGAGGTGGAGCAACCAGAGCCGCCATGCACGGCCGACACCTCGAGCACCTGTTCCAACAATTTTATCCGATATTTAGTGCTTAACAATAATATTAGTGTACTTCACTCTTAACAATAATATTAGTGTACTTCCTTCGTGTACACAACTTTTTGATGGGTGATAACAATTTACTCATAAAAAAATACCTGTTTAAACAATGAGGCGGCCTTGACCCTATTTTATTACCACTATAACTTGTTCTTGAAGGCATCATTCCAACTGTCGAAGGAAAAAAAAAGAACAGCGGTTGTTACGGATTCTTAGTCTTAAGAGAACAAGATTATTCTAAAAAAGTTGTAAGAGAACAAGAGCTTAGTGGTATGTAAAAATTGCGAGGTTGTAATTAATTACCTGGAAGATGAGGGAGGACTAGAAGCAAAATAACTGCGATGCATATTAGCCCATTGGTTGGATGATATGTCAGGGAAGCCATAGGTGTATCAATTGAAGGAGGAGTAGGGGAAGGGTATATATCTAAATAGGAAGATAAAAGGAAGTTAAGCTTTTTGTAGTTTTTCTTTTTCAGAATAGCTTTTTCGTGATGGAAGTCACCAAATATTCAAACATCCATCTTGGCTAATCTAACCTCCAGCTTAGTAATATTTTCTAAAAGCGACAAAGATTTATATAAAAAAAACTTAATAATGATATATCTTCAAAATTTTAAACTTAAAACATGTTGACTAATATATAACAACTACTTCTGACCCCTTAAAATTGTCACAAGGTGGCAGGACGTAATGAAGCCAAATAATATGACAAAACCCAGTCTATTATTTTCTAATCAATGACTGTGTTTTGTCTTTTATTTACCCTTCTCTCTCAAAGTAAAAAAAAATTAATATTTGGTGGATATGATAACAATTGATCTTATTTCCTTTTTCTAAAAGTTAGAAACTTTTATGGCTTCAAATAAGAAAAATCTTGTTTAAAAGAAGAACAAATCAAAAAATCCTGACTAAAGCTTTAAAAGTTTAATAAGATAAATGTAAAATTTTACAAAAATAAAATAAAACAAAGGAGTGGGTGAGATTGGGTAAGTAAGGTGGTCCTTGACCGGAAGAGCGTAGGTTAAGGCTTTTGTTGTGAAGTTTCTTGTCAAGAAATAGTAGCAAACTTTCTCAGGCGCTGAATGATTTATGACAAGCCTTCATATTTTCAAGGCGACCATGACTTGTCTATTTTTTTACGACTTTTATTTGAAAGAACGTACATTACAATGCATGTATTCATTCACATGTTCATTTCAACTTTGTCCCGTATATGATAATAATGTATTAAATTAGCCGATGGATCTTGGATTTGACTTCTCATGAACCGACTATGAAAAAAGAAAATGACTCTATCATAACAATGCAATTTAGATTTATTGAATGTATGATAATAATGGAAAAGTTTTACTACCTGAAGGAGTTCAAATCTATTTTAAAATTAGGAGTATCTAGATATCGCATAGTTTATTAAAGGACTTGGTAGGTAAAGATATAAAGTTAGTCTCGCCAATTATGCTTCAATAGAGAAAAAAATAAGCTTCAATAAAAGGAATACGGAGCCAAAACCAATGGATCTTGAGAGTGGGAGCTGACAATATCTGCCCAAATCCTTAAATGTAGAGTTAATTAACGCCGTACCATTACACAAGCACTGCACCTACAAGCCAAGGGATTTAAAGTTGCGAACCAATAATTAAGTGTAGGCATACGGCGAAGGTGGCTGGAAACACTAGATATTTTGATCTGAATCGTTCATCGACTGATTGAAATTTGATTCTATTAAATGATAAATTTTTTTAATGAACATTTAATACCAATGTTTTCATCTAACTCCAGTTATTCGAAACACTATTTAAGTCGGTCACTACGGATAACGCGAGGAAATTGGCACATAGGCTTTCAGTATCAACAGTAGAGTCGTGGTACGAATTTGTAATTTTCAGTGCCAGAGAAATTTCGGTGACCAAAACTGCCTTTATTTCACCAGACAAATGATCATCCATTGGGAACACAAGATAATATGATGATATTATCAAGGACAAATTACCTTCAGGTCCCTGGTCTTTACATTATTCTCCTATTGAGTCCCTCCTTTGTCATAAATGAGTATTAAGTCCTTGTTTTATTCAAAAATGTTTGTCTCGGATCCCCACCGACCAAATCTGACTTTTTTTGATTTTTTATCATGTGAAATGACTATTTTACATTTCACAAAACGACAAATTTCATCATATTTTTGTCGTTTTGTGAAGGATAAAATAGTCATTTCACATGACAAAAAATTAAATAAAAATTTCGATTTGGTCGGTGGGGACCCGAGACAAACATTTTTGAATAAAACATGGACAGATTAATCATTTATGTAACAGGAGGAACCCAATAGGAGATTTCGATAAAGACCAGGGACCTGAGAGTAATTTGCCCTATTATCAATTGGTGTTGACAAAATCGAAGGTGGATTCACTCGGATTAAGAAAGGGTGTCTCTATATAAAAAATAGCTATATCATCAGATATAGTTTTAAAAAATTTAGATCTAATACTCAGTAACTTATCAAAAATGTTTATAACTTTTGGGTGAAAAAACCTTTTTTTAAAAAAAATTAGTCATCACAACTCTCTCATCTAAAAAATCTTTTAGAAAATCATCTTATTTGTGATATTATTTTTTGTTGTGCGTGTTATTAATTTGTATTTTTATTGACACTAATTTGTATCGTGCATCAAATTGATTTGTGTTGTGTGTGCATTCGATTTTTGTCGCGTGTGTCATTTATTTGTGTCGTGCATAACATTGGTTTTATTATGTGTTTTACTGGTTTGTGTCATGCGTAAAATTGGGTTTCTTAGTGCATGACATTAGTTCTTTTGCACATGACGTTAGTATCGTACATAACATTAATTTTTGTTGTGTCTTAACATTGATTTATATGGTGCATAATATTAAATTTTTGTCGTGCATTAAAATGATATGGATTGCATTTGACATGATATACATTTCGCAAGAGAGTTGATGGTGATGATAAAAAAGAAGAAGAAAGTATGGTCTATGAGAGGGTTGTGATTTTATTTCTACCCAAGTACTTAATTTTTATATTGGATCTCTTTAATTTCTATATGAGAACAATATGTCTTTCCCCATAATCTACTTCTCATTGGCTCTCTGCTGAGTGTATCTTGTATACACTCAGTTGCCCTCTCGACTTTGTCTTGAGGTTTTCTTACCGAACTTTGTTTCGGCAGATTTCGCCTCGATCGATGGTCTTGGGACCTTTTCGATCGCCCTTCGTCCCCGTCCTGTGCCTCCTTGCACTTGTTGGATCGGTTTCTTTTTTTGATCGGCTATCTTATCTTGTGCTTGCGATCTTTTTGTATCGCCTTGTAATCTCGTTTATAATATAATGTGTGTGTTTTACCCCCTCAAAAAAATAATAATCTACTTCTCATGAAATCATCTATTACCAAAATGGAGTATTCTCTAAATGTTTTATCAATTTGGTATTGGGCCTAAAACATAAGTGTCTTTAACGTTCTGCATACAAGGAAAACAATCATTTGTTGCTACTTTGATGATAAAATGGTCGCCATTTCTTGTCAAATCCGTAATTTCTAAGTAAGTTTTGAACCCTCAAAAAGTTCTATTCCGACTCAAACCGATTGAAAAATTACCATTGTTGATCATCAATACCCATTTCAAGTCAAGTAAATAATAAAGGTACTAATTTTCAGAACACCAATTCCGAAAATCATCCAAGATAATAGTCGCCTACTTCAGCATCTTCACTATTGGCCTACGTCTCTAGCCCTTGCTGGATCAATAATTTTGCCATATCTTTTTGATGAAATCTTAAATGGAATGACAGTTACTTATATGAGAATCAAATATATTTAAGTATATAGTCCTGTGGTTCATCATTGTGATGGCTATTAACTTATTATTATTCCTAGAGAACGTAAAATCTCCTCTTTCCACTTGGGGGCTTTTAAAAAGGCAACAAGATCTTTTATTTCAGTAACCACATTACAAAAATATACGTATTCGTCTTACATGCCAAACACAAAACATGTAGAAATGTGTTAACAATTAACTAGACTTAATTTAGTTAGTCTTAACCAATGTGTTCTTAACAACAAACTGGAAAAATTTAACTGGCAGATTACATTATATAGAACTGGCACAGCGGCATAAGAAATAAAAAAAAATCATATATGATTATATGGAAGGCGCCACTCGAGCTACGATACAACAGATTCAAAACCAGAAATTTACAGTACTGAAACAAGTGGCAGACACCAAGCAAACCGGTGTATGCTGCATTCAGTGAAACAACTCGACAAGGATGGCGAAAGCCGCGGCTTGGTGTCTGTATCCTCTAGGAACTTTGGCGATGGAAGAAGATCCCCCCTGATCGACGGGGTGTCAAAAATATACATCAGACTTTCTGTTTGTGAGAAGAGCCTGCAAAAAATGGGAGGATCGGTATAGTGATCTGCCAAAGTCACCTGAAAAAAACAACCAAGCAATTGCATTGCCATTACTAGCAGACTTATTGCACTACGATGGGTCGAAAACTTGCTGTCCGCTGAAACCCGTGCGATCAGACAAGGATGTCGCATCTCCAGATAGTTTCCACGAGTAACTCAACGGCGCTAGAGCTGATTGAACCGCAATGTTGAAGGTTCAATCCCACCAATGTCTTCCCCAGTTTCTTCAGACAAGGGAGGCTTTTGTCTGATACTCCTGAACAGCCAGATAGACAGAGGACTTGGAGATTCAGTCGATCCGCGGCAGAAAGCACGCCAACACCTGAATCGGTGATGGCACAACTCGAAACATCAAGATCGGACAGAAACAAACAACTCTTGGCTATTGCAGCCAAGCTAGCATCGGTGATCTTCCTGCAGCCATCCAGATTCAGCAGCTCGAGGGTTCCGCCGTGAAGCAATGTTAGAACCGAAACTGTGGCGTCCGTCAAATTTAAGCAGCCACTCAGGTTGACCTTCACAAGTCCCGTCTTCGAAGACTCGAAGAGCGAGAGAAGGCCAGCGTCTGTAATCCCACAGAGTCCGCTAAGGCAGATCTGCTTCAAGTTGGCAGAACCATCGGCAATAGATCGAATACTCGCATCTGTTATCCCACGACACGAGGTAATAGTTAACGAGGACAATCTCCCCAAGCCCTGAGCTTTACCCATCACCCAGAAGCCCTTCTCGCTGACATTCTGGAGGCCTCCAAGGACTAAATTGGTGATAGACTTACCGTAGTGGCCAATTGCAGCGAGCGAAAAATCCGAGATGTTCAAAGATTGGAGCTTCACTTTTGATAGGACGGATGAAGCTGACGATACGAGGCTCGACACGCCACAATCCCCTATCGATGTGCAATCCCTGATTGAGACCGACTTCAAGTTGGAGCAGAACTTTCCGACAGCTTGCAAGCCCGCATTCGTGATCATTGAACAGCGCTCGATGTTCAGAGAAGACAAGTTATGGCAACTCTGAGCAATTGCCACAAGGGCTCTGTTGGAAATCGAAGGGCAATTACGCAGGTCAAGCTTCTCTAAAAGCTGACATTCTTTTGCTATTTCGAATAGGCCTTCTTCCCCGACAAGAGGAACGTTCCATAAGGAAAGAGACTTGAGGTTAGGACAGCCCCTTGCAATTGCTGACAAACCGAGATTGGTGACTCCACGAGAGAAACTGCTTCCCCTGATCAAAAGCTTGCCTAATCCGCCGCGGGCGCTCGTTCCCACTGCAATTGCAGCAAGTCTCAAGTCTGTTGCGGCCTTCCCTTCCAACGACCTTGTAACATACTCATCACTTTCAATTTCCGACATCTCCACGTCATCAGAATTTGTTGTTTTGCTCTGACAAAGTTCGTTGTGTCGGATGCCGCTCAACAGCATGAGCCAGCGCTTAGAGACGCTGGCACACGAGCTCCTCTCTCTGCCTCCAGGCAGACGCCTAAAGATCTCGAAGAGGCATCCATCCGGGAGCACCTCAATGGAAGGAAGATTACGTTGCTCGAACTTGGGAACATTGAACACGAACGGGGCAGTAAATCGAGCTCGCTTGCAAGGAGGAGCATATACATCCACATGGGGGCCAATTGTATATAATCTACTCGAATAGATGTCTCTATCTCCTGCAAAAATACCATTCATAATCATTCCCAATCAGCTCAAAGAAGATTAAAGAACCCAAAAACAATCGGATAAGTATGAATTAATTCCTTGCAACCCCTATATTCTTTCCCTTAGCCTCAATAGCAGCATATAATATGAAACCAAAGGTCATATATCTTAAGCTTCTAGCTTCAACACATGAAACCAAAATCATATGCCTGCTAAGGAAAACACTGGTCCTAACAAAGTTCCAACTTTTTTTGGTTTAACCATCAGCTTTTCTAATCCACTGATCTGAATAATTCATATTCGAACAGGATGTGATCTTTGAAATGTCCAAACCTCTTCTAACAAGTTCACATTATCTTGTTGGCACCAGAAAAGTTCACACTATCTCACCTAAAACACCAATCCACCATATACCAACATACAAAAATCCTAAAGCAAATTAAGACTAACAAAAAATAAAGGAACCCAAGTGAGAAAACCGCACAAAGATTGAAACTTTACCAGTGAAATTAACAAGGGTAGGCATGGCTGGGACTGGAACCCAGAAAAGAACCACAAAGTTGCAGCAACCCAGAAGAAACCCAAGAACAAGCCCAAATGCATCACATGGAATACAAACACATAAATGGGAACTTGGAAACCCCACTTAAGAAGCAAGGCAAAAAAGAATGTTCAAATGAAGAGATGAGGAAGGAGAAAGAAGAAAGAACTTCCAAGTTTTATGCACTGAGTTTGGGTTTAGAGACAAGATGAACTTAAATACATAAGACTACTGACTTGGAAGTGAAGGAGAAAGGAAGGAAGCAACTTGTAATAGTTTTTCTATGTTTTATATTTTATTTTCCATTTTTCTATAGCATGAAAGAGATGAGATACATCGGCACAGGAAGGCTAAGTGCAATGTATACTTTCCTTAGAAGCGGTTGTCGGTCCAACGGTCCACACCCAATTTCTTGCCCTTCCCGCGTACCGGATACTCACTCCCCTTCCTTTTTCGGATTTTTTTTATTGCTTTTTTTTATTGTTGCCATGGGTTTCTTATATATATATATATATACATTTTCTACTGTCCTTCGGTGAGTTAAATTCAAATCTTATAAACATAAAAAATGCAATTAAGGAAACGTATTTTAAATAGGGTTCGAAATTGGGGAATTCTGGATTTGTTGACGAAAGAAATTAACCAATACAAATATAGCTGCCAATTTAATAACTTGCGGCTGATCTATGTGTTGTCCGTCATTTGCACAACTTTTCGGTTTGTGTTTAATTTCGGCACAAAGAATTACAACTAGCGAAAATTAGTATATAATTAATAATTCGCTAGTAGATTGGGGCGTACATGGTATGATATGACTAATTCCCGAGCACAAACCACTCATGTGCTTGTTTTTTTGCCTTGTTTGGGCTGGCTTTGTACACTTGCAAAAATTTTATGCGTATAAAATGGTCAATTATGTTTTTTTTTAATTAAAGAAACACTGATTCTAGTGAATCTAGTCGTGCTTTGCAATCTACTAGGTGTAATAAAAATGTTTTTTTTTCCTTCAAAAGTTTGAATATTTCAGAATTGGAGTTGGACTTAGATGGCAATGAAGAAATGTTCTCGGAATTGTAACATTTCTTGAATTTTTATTTCTCGCTAGTAGATTGGACATAGTAGTATTTATTTCTTGAATTTTTCTTTATATTGTATTAAAACTCCATATCATGCTTGTACTTAATTGTAATTTGTTGGAGTGAAATATCGCTTTTCCACCGTAACTTATTTATAGAAAAGGTAACGAAGGTACGAAAGGTTATTAGACAATTGATGAGCTCTTTCCTTCTTTCATATACTGGTTGCGAAAAAGTATACATCAATATTTCATAAATTTTATGCAGCTTCTCTGATTTTTTCGTAAACATGTTTTTAAATTTTCGTCGCTTTCGTGTATGGTTACGTAAAGTAATCCAAGTCCTCTCAGTAGGAATTAGGATTCTTTTGTTAAAAAATATTTTCCGGTGAGAATTTTTTAAATTATAATTTTACTTAACGATGATGAAAAAGAATTGCGCAACTTTTTAATATAATTTTTTTCTGGTGAGAATTTTTTTTAAATTATATTTTCACTTAAACAATGATGAAAAAGAATTACGCAATTGTATAAAATATAATTTTTTTATGGACTGAAACTTCAAATAAATTAAGTTCTAGTTGTTCCCCTCAAGCAATTTAATCCATCGATACAATCTAATTTCCCGAAGTTCATATTTTCCACTTGTTAAGGAAACAAAAAATAAATTAAATTGTAGGTTTGAGATATTGTGTTTCATTTCATGTTGTCGTAGAATAACTTTTTTTTTTTGAAAGCGTCGTAGAATCACGTTTTGATGGGAATAGTTCCGACTTCCGAGGTACATTCATTTTTGCGCATAAAAACAAAACGATAAGGGAAAAAATTATGCCCAAATGACAAATTGGAATATTTTTTATATAATTGCAGACACTAAAAAGTAAAGCCTAAGATACATTTGAATTGATCAACAAGTTGATATTATATGGCGGGATTGCTGCAAGTTCAATGGCTTCACTTTTAACAAAGGCTCCCTAGCCCAATTGTGAACTTTCTGCAAATTGATTAAATAGGGCCGTGGCTCCCTAATAGGCGTTATTTTTAGTTGTAAAAAGGATGACTTTGTGTTATGAAAGTAAAAAAATTAACGTATTAATTATTTTAAAATGTTAGACTGGATTTCAAAATTCTAACATGATACATGCTATAATTTTGACATCCAACCTAATATTAGGCCATGGCTTCCTAATAGCTTGTTATTATACTTTTGACAAAATCAAAATATGTGCTAATTTCAGTATATATGATCTTCTTTTGAGGTGCGAACGTTTTGAGATAATCATATTACTAGTGACATGAGTGTTGAGTTTGTTTATAGATGTAGATATTTCATTAATTCATTGTCTTATAATTTTGGGTTAATATTAAAATACTTATAAGATAATAAATTGAAATGATTAATTATCTATCAAAATTTAATAGAAAGAAAATGAACTATTATAAATTTAAAGAATTATAAATATTAACAATCTAATATAAATTGCAACCATAGTAAAATGTTTCCATCAAATCATGATATGGACAATGGAGCACTTGGTTTTAGGGAAATTACACTGGAAAACCGTCTATTTTATTGCAACTTACCGATCAGTGTCAACCATTTGTTTATTTCAAAGTGGTGGACTGGTGGGATTAAAAGTGAAGACAAATGGGTTGTTTGTCTTAATCAACTTTGCTTAACGATAACAAACATCGTCTTGGGACATAAATGAGGCTAAAGTGGCTGTATTTCTATTACCAAATTGACAACTAACCCTATTTCAGAAAAAAAAATTGACAACTAACCCACTGGATAATGACCTGTTGGGTGAAAAGAAAAGATTTCTCCATTAATTAATCGGCACTAGTGTGTTTTTCGCGCACAGCCCATTTGAGGTAATTAGTTAGTGGCATTATAATTTTCTTTTTCAGAGATTACTGACTTTGCATTTGAAGATAGTTAATAGTCTGTCATTTTCGAAATTTATACAATTTCGATATTATTTTGTCACGTTTCCTTGATTTGAAGTTTTGATTCTGGAATACAATCTCAACTATTTACTATATATTTACTGCCGAGTTGAACTTTAAGGGTTGTACATATTTATGAGGGGGTTATTGCTATCACAGGTGTGGTATTTCTTTTTGGGGAGGGATAAAGGTGACTGTATTAAAACATATTACAGTAAAAAAATAAATAAACACATAGCCATAAGACAACAAAGTCAAAGAGAACTAAACTAATGACAATACGGTGGCACAGGGGAAGTAAAGGACGGTCGAAAGGCACAAAAGTCAACGACCGGGGCAAAAATTTGCCGAGACAAGATACGGCTAATAAACATGTAGTAATGTCATAAACGAAGTCTCGTGGGCATTTGGGTGCATACAAGATACACACAAATGAAAATCAAGGTTGATCGAAATCATCCGAGACAAAGTTCTCCACATACAATCATAAGAAAGACATCAAAATCAGAACAGATATCAGATCCGACCAAAACTGATTCAAGCAAAAGCACACTACAGACATACATAAACCACGAATAAGAGCACAAAAGTGGAACACATAAAGAAAGTAGAAAGCATGAGACTGGTGGGATTTTATTGGGGATGTTGAATGATAAAGCATGTAGTGATTTCTCTCACAAACTCTTCGATGTGAGGCGTTGCCGCCCCAAACCCCCCCCCCCCCCCCCCCCCCTTTACTCTTTCCTCCATCCTCCACCCCCTGTCTTCCTTCTTCAACCCTCCATCTCCTTCCTCCTCCAACCTCTCTCACTATGAGAGCAAAATCTCTCCCCTTGTGAGAGCAAAACCTACATGCCGCCTTCTTACCTCACCGCCTCACCTCCACGCCTCCTCTCCTCACATTTCCTCATCGCCCTCCTCTGCCTTCAGTCCGCCTTTCCTCGTCGTCCATTTTGCCCTTCCTATCCAGCGTCGACCGTGCAACCCTCGACGTCCAGACTATCGTCCAGCCCTCCCCATCGCCGTCCATCCCAGTCTCGCCCTCCTTAGTCCCTGCCTTCTAACCTAGCCCTCCCCGTCCACCATCGCCGTCAACAGCCCAAACTGCCTTGCCGTTGAACAACGACGTCCTCCTCGGTCTAGCCCCGCCTCACTGCACCGTCACTAGTCCAGTCTGCCTCACCGTCAAGAGTGCTGCCCTCCTCACTCTAGCCTAGCAGTCTAGCCCAGCCCGTCAACAACGTCGTTACTGGCCCCTTCGTCGACTAGCTTAGAGCAAACTCCGGTACTCCCCGAGGGGTTGGTCTCCGGCGACCTCCTCCCCAGCTGGCTGTATCTATTATAATTCTTATGCTTTCGTTAAGTTGTTGTTGGTTGCTTTTGGTTGCTTTTGTGCGTTGTTTGTTACTTTTGGTTGTTGTTGTTGTCTGTTGATGGCCGTAACTCTTTATTTCTTTGTTGGCTGCGGTTCTGAGACCATCTTGTCTGGTGGTCTCGTTGTTTGTTGGCTTTATTTTTTTGCTTGGGTCTTTGTTGTTCGGATCTGAGATCCCTTCAGATCTTGTTGCTTGTCTGATGTGTGCGGGTGGAGAATCTTGCCTCGGCTGATTTACGTCGGTCTTGGCAATCTATTGAGTTTACACTCAGTTGTCCTCTCGGCTTTGTCTTGAGATTAATTGCCGAATTTTGTTTCGGTAAAATGTCGCCTCGATTGATGACCTTTGTGTCTATTCGATCGCCCTTCGTTTCCCTCTTGTACCACCTTGTACTCGTCGGCTTGGTTTTGATTTCTGTTTGGTATGTTTGTACTTTACCTGCCTTTGCTATAATCCTTTTATTAATATAAGCTTCACGCCACCTTATCCCTAAAAAAAATTATAAAGGATGTACTCTTTTTTATTGTTTGTAAATTTTTGATTGGGTTTATCATAATAGTATTTTGATGAGACTTACGACCAGTGGGGAAATCATCACCAAATTTGTAAGTATTTAGTTACATATATAAAATAAAACAACCGTATCAAAATAAAATTAGTCCGATGGGTGCTAAGAATCCTTTGGAATCGAATATATGTTTAAAAATATTTTCCTATCATTTACATATTTTTTACACACATTAAACATAGATTAATCAATACAATAAATAGTCAAACCCCAAGTTGATTTTAAAAAAAATAATCAAGTCAAAAGGCCGACGACTAATGTATCGTATTCGAAATGCAAATTAGAATTAGTCAATTGTTTCCAGTCTCCGAACCGCCCGAAATTCCGTTTTATCCAATGTTTTTTTAACTAACTAATTAATTGACCAGGCTAAATCTCCGGCTTAATGAAGGGTGGGTCCCATATTCTTGTAATTAGCTTTTTGGCTTTCGCAACGGTCAGGGAAGGGCATTGAATTTTGATTCCGAAGCAATTAATATCATGAGTACGTATCTTAAGGTAGGCCCCATATTACACGTGGCATAATAATGTAAAATGAGACAGAAATAGAAAAGATCATCTATGGTCGGCCCACCAGGATGATGCAATATGGAAATTTTCTCATACAAGTAATGGTTAGGAGCAATGGATCTCGAGATGATGCTTTTGCATTTGTCTTTTTTGTCGAATTTAATATAAACATAATTATTCGTGTAATCAACTTGTTCAGTTATAGTTATAATATCTTTTGTCTTTATAAGCTGTTGGATGATATAATTAGTTATTTTTGTCGTGTTATCAATTTTTAGAATTAATATATTTTCCGTAAAAAAATGAACTAACACGTATCAAACCTTGCACTAGGTGTAGTACATTAAGAGAAAAAAACTACAATTACGATATTTTTTCTATTTGGAAGGGGTTACCCTAAAAAATATGGTTCAAGTTAATGAATTGACAGATTAAGGCAACTTGAAATTCAATTGCAGCCATTCTCCCCAACTTGACATTCACATACCAGAATCGTGACATGCCAACCATTTGCTTTGTTTTCTAGGTCCGGACTCTTACAATCTCGGAATTCGAAACTTCTTTAAAATTTGTCAGATTAAAAGTAAAACTGATTAATTTAAGATTTTGGTAGTTTTCACAGACAAATTTTGCATTAATATTTTATGATTTAAGTTACAAAGTGCTATTTGAAGAGAACCAGGATCTTGCCAATGCAAGATTAAATCCTAGAAAACCCTTTCCACAAAGCAACATTTCATATCCAGCCAACTACACATACCGATTCGGTAGGATTAATTCTGAAAAATCAGGCAGTCTGGTCAATCTATATATGGCAATGTTTTCCGTCTGCTGATAAAGTTGCCGTACTTAATCCAAGTCATAATCTCCTGCAATGGGACAGACCTCTTTGTGATCAAGGTTGTCAAAATCGGGATTTCACTATAAATCGTTTGAGAAAAAAAAACGTAGATCGTAAAATCGTAAAACAAATCGTAAGATTTTACATAATTGATAAATTATAACATAAATTTATTAATTTAATAATAAGTCACAAATACTCACTGTCTCAAACATTATTTTAAAACACAATTTTCTCAAACTCACAAAAAAAATTAAAAGCTATTTAAGAGAAGAGGAACATAACTAACTTGTAAATACGTGTAATAAAATAGCGATGCTCATCAAAAATAAGAACAAACAGTGAACATAAATCATGAACTAACATATGTAAGAAGTCATGAATATAATCGTGGGTCATGAACATACGCATGAAAAAATATGGATGAATTATATAATTGAAACGAACATAGATGAATTATATAATTGAAACAGTGAGCGTAATTAACTTATGGTATCTTCTTATTCTCCTTGTAAGTTGTTTGTAAGTTTGTTGTTTGTAAGTTTAAGTTGTTTGTATGATACACCAATATATACAAAGAATTAGGGTTAGGGTTACATGATAATTTATATTATAATATTTAATATCTATATCAAAATTAAGTAATAGTTTGATATTATTTTCAGTAAAAAGAATCTTTAATTAGGAAACTCTAACTCGTTTTAAATCGTAGATTTCAGGATTTTAAGATTTATAGCTGAGATTCTATAGATTTTACTCAACTTCTGATTTTGCAAGGATATATCTCTCTTTTCCTATTTTGAATCGTAAAATCTTAAGATTTTAATAGTTAAATCTAGATTTTAACAACCTTGTTTGTGATACAATGTACCAAAAATTTGGCGAGTTGTTCAAAGATGGAGAAGTGAATTGAATTTGGGTTCCTATGCCATTGAGAGAGGGGCATCTCCAAAATCTCTTTCGACTAGAAATTGAAAGAAAAACCATGTGATAATTCACATTAAATAAAGTCTCAGACCATAATGTTCTGTATTTTCATTTCAGCACCAGTTACCAATAAAGAATAAGGAGAAATGTCGATGCGCGTTCAGGTATACAACTGGGTTAAGTATGAAGTAACGAAATCTGTGATTTATTTTATAATGATAAATGTCAGACGGTAATATTTCAGATATTAATTTGTCAATAAAATTTGCCCAAGTGTTTAAGGTATATGATAAAAATCTACAGAATGCTACATTTTAATAATTAATTATACCGAATCATTCAAATCCATGATCATTAAAAACAGGTTAGCTTCAGCCTTCATGGTGGATGCTTAGTTAGAAAAGGAAGTCTAAAATAGTAGCCTGGGTTCCTTCATTGTAAAGCCGCAACCCAATTCCCAAACTTGAATCATTACATGTATTGTCACGTGATTTTATCGATTGTTAGTCTATTTTTTTATCGTACAAGTCAAAATTATTCTCATATCAAATATAATATCTTGTGATTTGACTGACAATTTTAACAGATTAATAAAAGTATTTTTTAGCGTGCTTTGTCCTTGTACGCACATTAGTAAGTTTTTTTAGTAGGACATCCATTCTGATCGTATTTCATTCATGCACATTTAATTAGAATTTTTTCAAAATACGTGTGAAAATAAAAATACACTTTATTCGTATGAATAATACTAATCAAATTACTTAAATATTTCTCATATACCATTAGCAATACATCCTAGGATCCTAGGATTGGTAGCCACGAGACCAGAGACCATACGAGTTCAAAGAACTTATTAAATAAGACAACAAGGAATCTCAAAAACAATTTCGATGGCGGTGTTAAGTCATCACTAGGATTTTCCCACATCCACTGCATCCTAGTTTGCACAGGATACGTACCATATGTTATAACTTGTTATAACTTTCTCTTTGGAGTCCCATGCGTGCAGATTAGCTAATATTACGACCAACAATTTTTCTGGTGGTCGTTTCTTGGAGGGCACTTCCTCTTATATAGAAGTTAATTCCCTCATAAAGTTGCCGTACTTAATCCAAGTCATAATCTATTGCAATGGGACAGACCTCTTTGTGATACAATGTACCAAAAATTTGGCGAGTTGTTCAAAACTGGAGAAGTGAATTGAATTTAGGTTCCTATGCCATTGAAATAGGGGCATCTCCAAAGTCTCAGACCATAATGTTCTGTATTTTCATTTCAGCTCCAGTGACCAATAAAGAATAAGGAGAAATGTTGTTGCACGTTTAGGTATACAACTGGGCGAATGGCATAGGCGAATGGCATACAACTGGGTTAAATAAGAAGTAATGAAATCTGTGATTTATTTTATAATGATAAATATATCTCAGACAATAATATTTCAGATATTAATTTGTCATTAAAATTTGCCCAAATGTTTAAGGTATATGATAAAAATAAACCGAATGCTACATTTTAATAATTTATTATACCGAATCATTCAAATCCATCATCATTAAAAACTGGTTAGCTTCATGGTGGGTGCTTATTAGAAAAGGAAGTCTAAAATAGGTAGCCTGGGTTCATTCATTGTAAAGCCGCAACCCAATTTCCCAAACTTGAATCATTACATGTATAATGCCACCTGATTTTATCGATTGTTAGTATATTGCTTTTTTTCAAAACGATATTATACAATTCGAAGTCATTCTGGTATCAAATATAATGTTTCGTGATTTGATCAACAATTTTCACATATTAATAAATATCTTTTTTAGCGTGTTTTGTTCTTATTCGTACGTATATTAATAAATTTTTCAGGAAATCATTCATTCTGATCGTATTTTCTGTCGTGCACATTTAACTTGGAATTTTTTCAAAATATTTATCAGAAAGAAGTGCATTTTATTTGTATGAATAATACCAATTAAATCACTTAAATATTTCTATATACGATTGACAATACATCCTAGGATCGTAGGATTGGTAGCCACGAGATCAGAGACTATGCGAGTTCAAAGAACTTAATAAATAAGACACCAACTTTTTTGGAAATCTCAAAAACTAATTCGATGGCGGTGTTAAGTCATCACTAGGATTTTCCCACATCCACTGCATCCCAGTTTGCACAGGATACGTACCATATATTATAACTTGTTTAAACTTTTTCTTTGGAGTCCCATGCGTGCAGATTAGCTAATATTACGATTAACAATCTTTCTGGTGGTCGTTTCTTGGAGGGCAGTTCCTCTTATATAGAAGTTAATTTCCTCATCTGGGACGAGCAACTTAGCTTGATGGTGAGTTAGTGGGTCCTGTCACAGTATCTGTCGTTGTAATCGTTGTTGTTTCACTCCAAATTGTACTAAAACTGTTTGATTCAATGAACGGCTTCTAGACCACTAATATTAAAAAAAAAACTTTTTTGCTTAGGAAATAATGCACACCTTTTGTACAATGGAAAAACTCATTAACCTATCGTCTCTTATTACAATTTTTTTTTGAGATAGATAGATTCTTCTTTTGCATAATAAACCAAACAAATTGTTCCAGTAATGAGTGAATGGATGGGACGAATTACTTGAGTACACAAGTAATCAACACCTCCTTTTGTTTTTTGGAGTACATGGTTGTAATTTGGTGTGAACATTAGAGAGATTTTGATTACAATTAAAATGACCTTTGGTATTGTAAAAATAAATCGCATTGGTTTGGTTTCTTCTTTAGTTTTCAGTTCTGGTCCGGAAACAGTCAAAGTTGGGCTAGTTGACGATGGTAATCTTCGATCTCGGGACAAAAGAATTGTTTTAAAAAATGCGATCAGACTGGTGGTCGGGCCAGTCAAGTCGGTCGGACTGCCAATTGTTCCACTAAGCAGTCTATTTTTGGCCAGAAACTTGCTCACCGGTCGAGCTGGACAAAATCTGGTCTGATCGGATGGTTTGTCTGAAAATCGATCCAACCAAAATGGTTCGACCAAAAAATTTTATTAATTTATGATTTTATTTTTGATTAGAGATTATCCATTTGTATAAATACTTATATTTAAAAAAATTGGTATGTTTATATGTTACTATAATTTATTACATCAATTAATTACATATATACCTATATATATTTCAAAAAATTACAAAAAATAGGAGGGAAAAAATTCAGTTCAGA
The DNA here is from genome assembly GCA_012979155.1 of Hypericum perforatum. Lineage (NCBI taxonomy): Eukaryota > Viridiplantae > Streptophyta > Magnoliopsida > Malpighiales > Hypericaceae > Hypericum > Hypericum perforatum. The sequence continues at coordinate 107,628 of SOPF01027880.1, forward strand.
TCGGCTGATTCAGAGGTCGGACCTAATTCCAGGTCGTTTCTGAGAACAATGCAAAATAGTCCTAGGTGTCAGCCGGCCTACAAGGTAGATGACCATTCATGGAAAAAAATGTTAAAATTATGAAATTTAGAATCCAGTACTCTTAATCTTTTTGACATGTTCCTACGGAACCAAGAAGTCTAAATGATTGAGAAAAACCAGAGAGAGTAACTTAAGACATGAATATAAATATCAACAGATTCTGAAATCATAGAGCAGAAAACAGATTAACGCATCTTTGTCATAAAATTTAAAGGCCCATGCCCTGATTTTGTTAGGCCGTGGTCTTGACCGTTACTATTCTACGGCATTTGTTAAAAGACAGCAGAAAAGAAAAACCAAAATTCACGTGCCTATGACTATTTGGTATTTACAGAACCTTCACCAGACACACATTTTAGAAATGAAAAAGGCACTCTCTAAGTATTTTGCAAAAGCTGGTACATCTCTGGAGTTGAGGTCTTCAATAGTACAATCCTTCGTGCTCCCATTCGTCAACCAAAAAACCAACCATTTCCTGCCAATAAAAATCCAACCGATGAATCGCTAGTCCTGTTAGATGCGGACTATCGTCCATGGACGAACATGGTTACTAAAGAGTACTTACCGTGAGAGGAATGGGACGGGGGAACGGGTTTCTGCTTCCGAGCAAGCTATCGTAAGTCGCATTCCAACTGCAAAATGGCAGTCTTTTATGTTAGAGCCAGACAAGGATCCGTCATCTGTCTAATGAAAGGGAAAGCCACCTTAATCTCGGTTGCCATCTCTGCTTCGTTCGATTTACAGGTGTGCCATCTCCAATCCACTGAAGCCTTTCCTGATGCCAACTAATAAGACCTACAGACGACAAATCTTACGTCGTTAAGAGTACTCAAAACACAGGATCCACAATTCAGACGGAAGATTATCCAAATGGTTTTCTAGAAAAAAAAGATTATCCAAACGGTAGAAGGAAGAGCGAGTGAAATGCTAACCATGATTTACAAACTCAGCGTTGCTTCCAATGCTACCGGCACTGCTGGTATTCTGATTTGATATACTGATTGAAGATACACTTCTTTGAGATTGAACAGCACTATACTCCAAGTCACATGTGCTGCTACTCCAAAAATCATCAGATAGGTCAGGTTTTGTCACCGCACGCCCTTGTATTCTCAACCCTTGCGACGGCTCATCCACTGCAGTGACTGGCGTTGGTTTGGTGCAGCATCCAAAACACCCTCTGTTCTGTAGCAAACCAGGTCAAACAAGATTTGCCAAAAAACACGCAATAAAAAAATCATAGAAGATACTTCAAAACACACACAGAGGAATCCGATATGACGAAACACGCACATCATCACAACCAAGAACCCTAAGAGCTTAATTACATGAAAGGTAGAAACCCAACAAAAAGCGAAGGGAGATGAAAGCCATTCAACAATTACTGGCTTTCTTTGCCTGCACTCCCAACTTATTTCCTAAAATATCAGAATTTTGTAAGAAGTCAACCTACAAGAAACTAATGATATAAATCCGGCCATAAACAAAGACAATTGCCTCTAATTCAAGTCACAATACAACAGCTTAATTTGCAGACTAAACTACCTTCATGGACGCGTTCAAAGACGAAACTTATATGATATAATTCCTACCAAAAACAAAGAAACTTGCCTCTAATTCATGTTCAAATTAGACAACTTAACTTTCAACTAAAACATTATCTGACCCTTTTCTTACTTGCACCACATCTGCGCACCACCAAGTCACCTTCTTGTTGACTCCATTTCAGTATTCACTACCTAACCATAACTACCTCAACCACCAAAACCAACTACACACCTATATATACCCCAAAACGCCCTGGTAGCTATAGAACAGGTCAAACCAACTCCACCCATAATTAAAATTTAAACCTAACCTTCATCAGAAAAAAAAATAAAGAGAGGCAATTATGCATGTAACCAACACGAGGCCAGTTGGGTTGTTTCAGGATCCCAAATTCCAGTATTAAAAAAATATATTTAATTTAAACTTACTACAAACATCGCAAAGTATCGAACTTTAAAGTAAAAGAAAAAGGTCGAAAAGAATCAGAAACAAATGAGAAGAGACGTTAAATTACCCCATACAAGCGAGGAAGCGGTGGATCCAAGCAGAGGAGCTGTAGCCATCTAATATCACCATTAAAACACCTCTAAAAGAGATTATTCTACTTGGAAAAAACCCAGAAGGAAAAGCAACAGCCTTTGCCCTCCTTAGGAGTGAGGTTTTTTAGTTAATTAATTTAATAAAATCCAAGTGGTGTTTAAGATAAAGTGAAGTTGTCTTTCTTTGGAAGGTGTGTAAGTTAAGTTGGCTGTCTCTTTGTCTTTTCACGCGCTTTGTTTTGAGTATTTTCTGAAATGGTGTTCGGAAAAGTCTGTATTAATTATCCTATAATAATAAATTTTTTTGCATGAAGCCTGAGTTTTTGCTAATGACGCGAATTTTTTTGTTATTTTCTCATGATTCAATAGAATAATAAATAAATCATATATATTTTCCCTTAATTTATAAATCAAAATATGTCGCTAATTTATAAACCAAAATATGATTCTTATAATTCTCTATAGTAATTTCATGATTAAATTGATTTCGGGATAAATAAGATCACATTTGAAATTAGATATTGAAACATTTAATATAATGGAATTTCGAAAAACAAGTCAAAATAATATTTAGTTTAAAACACAACATTATATGATTTGTTGATGGTAGGGACGGAGCTGGTGAGGCAATTTCTTCTCTACTTAATATTTTTTGGTTTGATAATTATATACTTGTCAATGTATATTCTACAATGATTAAAATGAAATTAATTTAAAAATTAGTTAACTTATAAATTAAAATGACCCCAAATTTTTTTGTTCTACTGTTAGTTGTGGTACTTGATTAACCATATATAAAAATCAATAAAATATATAGATGCATGAACATTATCCAACCATCATCCGAGGACAAAGAATGCGGAGGGAAAAGTCATTTTCAGGGAGCCAAGCCATAAATCTAGCCAAAAGCTTTATTGTGGAAATTTGTTTGGATAAGCTTCTGCCTTTGTTCGCTGGAAACGGCTAGTAAAGGCCGTTTTGATGTGCTGTAGAGCGGCCAGGATTGACCATTTTCCAACTAACATTAGATTGGTAAAAAATTTTCAGAAAACTTTATTTTCGTAATGCAGACTTTTGTGAACACTATGAAATAGACCCTTAGCTTTTCTGATATGTGCCTTCGATAATGTAGATTTATAAAAGTGGATAAGGATAAGCACAATGGTTCTACGATGCCAATGATTACTAATTTATTGTTCATAATAATTGAATTAACTATGCACGAAATTGTTACAATGTATCTTAGAATTTAGAAATATTTTGGGAAACTTATCGTATTTCGGACTGACAATGTGACCTTGTTTAACCTTCTAGATATTTGTAATTGCTTTGTGACTTTGGCAATGTTCGAAGTATTGCAAGCGAGGTTTGATTCTTTTGGGATGATCAAGACTAGACAGGACCCACAATACAACAAACTACTACCTAGGGTGTGAAAAATTAGCGGAACGGTTAGACTACACACTTCTTTGAAGTATGTATGTGTGCATGTAAATCGAGTTATCGGATTTACACTCAGAAATATGTAATGCAACTTTTTTCGAGAAATTAGAGATTTTGGCAAAACCTCGGTGGATTACATATAGCTAAGCTCAAAATTACTGTACTACCATCGGACTTGCGGAAATAAAACACACAAACGTAAAAGCATAGTTTTAAAAAACGCGGTCCGACCGGTGGTCCGACTGGTAGAACCGCGTTTCGCACACATAACCGTCTCGTTTTTACCAGTTAATACGTTCACCTGATAAAATGCTTGAAATCCGGTTCAACTGGCCGATTGAACCGGTTTTTTGACTCAGAAAATATTGGTTAGAACGGATTTTAAATTTTGAGGGCAAAATTGGAAATTAAACGCAAATAACACACCCGAGCGTTACCTATCGCGAACCCTACAGCTGCTGGACACCTTCCCTGCTCCGAAAAAACCGAAAAGAGAGCAAATCTAGAAGAGAAAGAGAGGTGAAGAAATTTTCGAGGGGAAGAAGCTGATCGTTGGAGAGAGAGGGAGAGAGAGAGCACGCCGACGATCCCTCGACCTCGACAATCCCTCGACCCCGACAATCCGTTTTCAACAAGGAACTTCATTGATTCCCTCGACCCCGACAATCCCGACCCCGACGACGACGACCGAGCACGCCGTCTAGCGAGGTTAGTTGCTCCCTGCTTCGTTTCCCTTAACGTCGTCTATCGAGATTACTTGTGTTGGAGGAGCGTTTTTAAGTAGGGGTCTGAGAGATTACTTTTCGTTATTCGGTGGAGAGTTTTCTAAGTAGGGGTCCGAGAGATGTTTTATGTTGTGGGGTTGTGAATTTGACGGGTCCGAGAGATTACTTGTGCACACTGACGCCTGTAATGAGAAATTATGGGCTTATTTTATTTTTGATGGGTGAAGATGGTAATGGATTTTATTTGTGATGCACACCGACGGCTGTTGTATGTTGTATTGTTATGTTGTTTGTTATTTCGTTTGCTTCCTTTTCAGATGGTAATGGATTTGGTTTGAGTTTGATGATTGGATATGAATATTTGGTTTGAGTTTTATGATGTTTGATATGTTTTCTTACTTATTGTTTAGTTATTTTTAGTTTCTACATAATTTTTTTTTGGGTAGAATTCTACATAATTTATTTAACTATATAAGTATATATCTAATATCTATATATACATATATATGTTAAAAAAAATTGAAAAAAAATCTAGTCCGACCAACCAGACAACCGATCGGACCGGTCGACCCGGATTTGGACCCTAAAACGGGTCGACCTCCGAGTCATTTTTAAGAACTATGGTAAAAAGGGGCTTATAAGCTCATGGGCCTAAAATAGAAAATTAAGATAACTTGATGGTAGGCCTTGTTCTGTTTCATCTACGACATCAGTTTTTAAGAAAAATGTTTTAAGACTTGCAAATGAACTGAAGAAGGTATATTATTTTCTATTAAGTGTAAATTTCTATACAAATATAATTCTCGCAAGTACCTTTATTGTTGGAGGCGCAAACAGAGTCGAACCTAACTTTCATTGTTCCCTTTACGAAGGTATGATTTCAGTTGCCACCAAATTTCCATTCTCGGAGAAGCTTGCACATTGCTACATCCCCAGTAACAATTACTTATCATCTGCAAAATCGAAAAAACGGATATACGACCATCGACAAACCTGCGGACAACTTGTATCAAACACATGTAGTTAACAAAAGTTAAGTCGATAGACTAAAGTTGTTTAGGTTCAGACGTCCAAAAGAACATAACAGTTTTTACAAACAGATGGAACACCTGCCAAAAAAAGTCCCATAGATTAGTCGAGAATGATCGAATGGCTAATCATCTAGTGAATCAAAGGGAAGCCACAAGTTCTTGATCCTCTCATCAATCATGTCTCTTAATTGCCCACGAAGATCGAGATTTAGACACCCCCGCAGATCAAGAGACTCAAGGTGTGGGCAGGCATCTATGATTGCCTCTAAGCCAGCATCACTCATCATGTGCCCAGTTATCTGTAGGTCGACTAGTCCGGGCATGTTTTCTGCAATTGCTCGAGCCTGTTTGTCGGGATGAGGCTCAGACTCAGTCATCTTTCGACGGCGTTTCAACTTAAGCGTTTTGAGTAAAGGACAACGACGGCCAAAGACTTTAATAGTGTCCGCGGAGACCCACCAGCATGACAACTCAAGCTCCTCCAAAAGAGGTATCTTCGCAGCAACCGAAGCCAACACCACATCCGAAAACTTACAGCAGAATGCAAGCTGAAGCCGCTTAAGTTGACTTGATCTAGTACAGAGAAAGCAAAATGCACACAAGAACTATCCATAAGTGACTCAGAAGAAAGATTCGGCGTATCAAAATTCAAAAAACCCAGCTTATAGTTCCAAATCACATTCACATCATAAATTCAAAAAGTTTCTCAACCCAAATGCAAAGGGTCTTAACACATTAACGACTACCTAGTTTCTGTTATGATTTTCTACAAAACTAAACATGTCTCCTTCTTGCACGCCACATGTTCGACAAAAGTTCATTATCATATAGGGACGTAATAGCAATAATATAAGTCCTTAGGTGACTAAATTATAATAAAGCGTATGATGCATGAATAGAGATAATAGAGAACTCTAAGAACCACACTCGACATTTAAAAAAAATCCCCAATTTCTAGGGTTCGTACATTACATTCCGCTCTTCCGAATCTAAATCATCAAGCAAAGAGAGATCAAAAGGGAGGTAAACCGCTTGGCGATGTAGAGGAGGAGGTCGTCATCGGCGAAGAAGTGAATGCCGACGCCGACAAGGCCACCCTTGGAGAGCTTAACGGCGAGGCGACAGACGCCGGCGTAGTCAATCCGACGCTTGAACTGCTCGAGGTCAATGCGCATGTCCACGTGGCGCCACATGGAAGGGTCCCTACATATCCCCCTCCATCCGGTTGACACGTACTGCGCGCTCGTTAGCACTTCCACAACCCCAGCCCTTCGCAGTATGTCATGCGCCACGTCACGCGGAAGGTCCACAAAGCTCCTCGCCGAACCGCACCTTCTCGAATCATCCATGGGTCCGTTTGATATTTGGTTTCCCTCCCTCTTTTTTTAACCCGAAGGTTCAATTTTTACTAGGGTTTATTTCGACTTTCGAGGAGTTTACTGGGCCCAAAGGTTAAATTTTTAACCAAAAGTTTTGGTTCAGATAATTATTCAATTTTTTTTTAGAAGTGGGTCATTATTTGATTAGTCCCATCAAATAAAAAGTGATATAATAATATAGATAATCGAGGCCTAGGGAATTGTTGTAGGCGGAAATTAATTTGAATTTCACTTTTGAGAAACAAGTTTTGGTGGTGGGTTAATTAGCGAGTGTTAGCATATTGTGTTTATAATACTTGGACCTTCATGCACTTAATTTGAATTTACTACCCTCTCTATTTACAATTCTGTTTATATCCATTATCGTCTCAATGGGATCAACTGTAAATATATTAAAAAAACTTACTGTGATATTCTCATTGAAACATGATTTCATGGCCCTACTTGTTGGTTATACACTTACATTGATATCCAATATAAAAAAAATAATACATAATAAGTAGAATGATAACGAATCCTACGTTTTTTCTAAAATGTCTGAAATTCAAATCTTACCATTTGTGACTAGGAAAATTTTTTGGCCGGGAGAGAAACAAAATTTTAAGTCATTTAAAATATAAAAAATTTAAAATTAATAGACTAAAACTAAAAAATTCACAAAAATCAAAATAAAAATAGAAACAGGAAAACAAATAAAAATAATTAAGGTCAACTCACATTATTGAGGTCAGACCAATGTGATCACAGCTCACTGTATATAGTAAGGGACAAATTTATCCGAATTCAGGCAAGTGGAAAGGGGTCGGACAGCAACTAACGACGAAAAGTGTTGTTATTAAAGTACAATGTATATGTACTTTTTGTCTCGTGTCTACCAACCTATATATCAAGAGGCTCATGCCAAGGCCGTCCTGAGAGGGGTGGGAGAGAGAGAGAGAGAGAGAGAGAGAGAGAGAGAGAGAGAGAGAGGGGTCGACGGCAACGGGGCAGAGGCTGGCGTAGTCAAACCACGGTTCGTATTGTTCCTCGAGCTCAATGCGCATGTCCACGTGGCGCCAAGTGGAGGGGCAGCCGACCAATTTCTCCATTAATTGTCGTTTCGATATCGGCATTACGTAAAAGAGAGACGGAGGCGAAAGACGATTCAATTTTAATGAACTAGTCCAATCGCTAATTGCCAGCGGCTATTTTTAGTGCTGAGAGAAAATTAAACGCTAAAATCTATTTTGGAGAAATAATGATTTCGTCATTAAAAAAAGTTTATACCACGTTATAACACATTAGTAAAAAAAATTACCCCATAATCTCATTTAATGTAATTGTGTTAAATAACATTTTTCCAGTGGAAATCCATCCGATAATTTTCTGAATTTTTTAAAAGTGACCACTTTACTAAATATTTATGACAACATGAACTTAAATAAACCAACAATTAAATTGTACTAACTTAATCAAAAAATATCAAATTTGAACATTTCCGAAATTGAATTAATATGCATACAAATTATAAGTTGCAGTTGGTTAGCGTCCTCTCTTAGCTCATATAGACACTGGCTTTTGTGAATAGGACCACCAGAAAATTGTAAGGGAACACAACAGCCAAAAAATTCTTACAAGTCATGTCGTCGTCCCAACCATCTTTTGTTAAAAAAGTAGAATTCAGAGTAAAACGTACGATTCTGGGCTTTCTAGTCCTCGCGAAGACTAACAAAAGCTATTATTGCCGTGGAGTTCCAATTTGTATCCCTTCAAAAGCACGAGGCACAAAACTAATGAATGCCCTTATTTGGAGAGGATAGAAGCGAGACCCATATTCCATCCATACATAGATGATGGTTCGTGCTTCTTCGGTACGAAGGAGGACAAGCTGACGCCCATCCTTTGAGCAGGTGCAATTAGCTGCTTGGAACTTGTCTCAGTAGTTGCTCCAGACCTGGGAGTGGAAAGGGAAAACGTGTTTCGTTCACACGAAGCATTCAGAACCATAGCAAGAAGCATCATCTAGAATCTATGCATACTTGCAGGCATACGAGTTATAAACTTATAAGAGGTATCTTACACAAGTGATATGATAAACCGAAACATATAATGCACAAGTTCTGCCCAATCCTAGGATGATCTTTAACTATATCCACTCAAAGCCAAGCGCATTATTGACACTACAACACACAACACCCTCGACCTCGTCCGATGCAGCTTTGTAGGCCATTCAACACTAAAACGCCAGGCCTTCGTCCTCATCGGGTGTAGCTTTGCATGCCCTAGGACGCACTAACCGTCTATATTCAGTAGTATCAGCGAAACTGACATACCAAAAGTGAACTAGAACCCGTGGCAAGGGCACACACGAGCACAGACAGACGATGCTCAATCGACAGAAACAAAACCAATGGCCGAATGGAGAGACGAAGAGAGTGGCAGCGATCTTACGCGAACCCTTGGGACGCGAAAGTGGCGAATCCCTGGCGCTGCTTATGCTTCGGATTGGCTGTGCAGACAATAAAAACACTCCCTCGTCGTTTCACAACCTTGCAAAACGCGCACATCTTCTTCACTGACGACCCCACCTTCATTCCTACTGAAAATCCACCATACCCGTTAGCTCATCTAACAAGAAAATCCCACCTTACCCATTTGTTACAACTGCTAAAGATCGTAACTTTACGAGCTAGAATTGCGTTTACTTAACCCAAAAAAATGAACAATGACAAAAACAGAGAGAGAGAGAGAGAGGTGTGGATATATTACCGGTGGTGGAATGGTGGCTCGGGCTGGAATCGGTGAGTTGGATGGGTGGGTTCAGGCCGAGCGAGAGGAACCGGGGTTGATGAGCTTGGGAAACGAACGGGGTTGAGTTCATCTTGGAATTTTGGGAAAATCAGGAAATAGGGTTTTAGAAGTTAGAAGTTACAACCGGGGGATGGGAAGTACTATTGCCAGTCCAATTTTTCACTATTTCCACGCTTCTCCAATGTGTAGCCAGCAAGTTCTCGAGCCGGTTTGGGCTGGTCTAGCAAGTTATGGGCCTAAGGATCCATTATACCGGGCCGAAACGTCTTTTGTGGGAGAGTTGTACGAAAAAAAACAGGATTTTAAAAAATGCAGTCGTACTGTATAACGAACATGAAATCAGGTCATTTTTAGGGTAAAAATGGAGTTGGTCAGACCCGACAATTTACATTGAAAATTTGATCAGATCGGATAGTTTGCACGAAAATTTGATTTGTTATATTTTTTTAATTACGTATAGTATTTATTTATATATATGTCACAAAATTACATAAAAATAAGAAAAAAATTTGGCCCAACCTGTGGTTGGGCTAGTCGGACCTGCTGACTCTGAGGTTGAACCCAATTACGGGTCGATTTCTGGATCGTTTCTAAAAACCCCGCAAAAAACATACAACGTGATCAACTCACTTTTTCTAGAGTTTTGATCATATTACTGTATATTTGAAACACGTATGGTAAATATTTAGTTTTGTGGAAATATATTTTATTTAAGTAATGAAATATTTTATAAAACAAGAGATATCATGTTGTTAAATAGAAATATTTTTTTAAAAAAAGCGCCCGTGTATGTGATTGCTAGTGGGAATTTTAAACTAATGAAAAGATGTCGTCATTTGATTGCTAATTGATGAAAAGGAAGTGCGTTTATATAATAAAGAAACCCATATGACATACTGCAGGCCAGGACAAAAGTAACGTTGCGGCCTCCGGGGAAATGATTGGGTGATTTTTTTCATTACATATACGTAATTAAACAAAAATATCAAAATTAAATTGATTACTTAAGTGGGTGTTGATCTTTAAAAAAAAATTATGACCAAGTCTACAATGCCACAAGAAACTGAGAATTTCCTTATTACATAATTTGAATTTCGTGTCTTGCACACTAAGAAAATTATGTTCACTATTCAATAAATATTAACCATTCGAAAGAGAAGTATTTCTTTAAATAATGCCATTTAACAAAAGTAGTAACTACTATTAGAAAATGGAAAGAAAAACTTCAATGTCTAACATCGAATAGAAATAATATTTTTGGTGACAGATAGAACAAAATAATAATTATTGAGTTCTAATCTATACACATTGGGTAGATCTATACTATATATATCCCCATGCGCTCAACAACATCTTATGCTCCGTTTCCTTGCACAGGGCAATCTTACCCAGTCTAACTGTCTTGCTGTCTTTGAGACCCTGCACATTTGAACAAACGTGTAAGTCACATGCAATATCTAATACCCAACAACCATAGTGAACGTATTTATCTCAATTGCAAACATACCTATCCCAGTGCCAGAAACACCTAGTGTCTTGTTCTCGGCAGCCAGAACCTTGCAATCTCTCTTCCAATGCCCAATCTGCTTGCAGTGGAGGCACACATCCTTGTCAACCCACTCTTTCTTTTGAATACCACCATTAGGATTAAAGAACTTAGACTTAGAACTATTCTTAGTCTTATTCTTCTGCTTCTTTTTGCTTTTAGATGCAGAAGAGCCCACCATGAGTACGTTTCTTTCCTTGAAAGTGGTGCTTTCAAAAGTCTTAAGCATGTTATGCAGCTCAGGCATAGTTGCTTCCGTCTTTTTCATATTATAGTTCACTATGAAACTAGAATACGAATCAGGAAGCGATTGGAGGATGGCGCACACCGAGACATCATTCTCAAGGTTAATACCAAGAGTACCTAATTTCTCGATGAGCCCAATCATCTTCAGCACATGAGGTGAAACATTTCCTTCTTCAGATAACCTACACCTGAAGAGATCTCTCATGACTTCATATTTCTCAGAACGAGATTCAGAATCAAAAAGAACCTTCAAGTGTCTCAGCATCTCGTAGGGATTCATACTCTCATGTTGCCTTTGAAGCTCAGGGGTCATACCCATCAACATAACACACTGCGCCTGTTTAGCATCATCTTGATGCCTCCTTTGAGCTTCCACGTCGAACATAGAAAACTGAGGAGAATTAGCCGCAGGGGTAACAGGGATTGGAGTGTCCAACACATACTCAATCCTTTCTTGCCTTAGCACCAAACGCACATTACGGTGCCAATCCAAAAAATTTGGCCCAGCCAATTTGTTCGATTCCAACACAAATCTCAACGACATGTTAGCCATTTCAACACACCTAAGAAATAGAATTACAACAGGAATCAAAACACATAATTCCCATGATCAATATTCAACAATCAAAATAAACACGACATTTTGTCTTATTTTGTCTCAAATATTTTCACATATGCAACAACCTCATCGGAAGAATACAAATTTACATCTAATATAAATCATAATGGACTAGGATCCACATTCTTACACGTAAATAGAATACACCAAATGGTTTCTCGGCTGGGTATATCAATACTCTCCAAAGTATCTGTGCATCCATCATGAAATACCTAGTATCTCGTAATTGTGAGAACCACTACATCTTTTAAGGATATGATGCAGATCGCACACCAATCTCCATTGCGTCATTGATATCCCATTCTCAATGATCATTGATTGGGACCATTTAAGAACTATGTTTATAATCTCATATTCTTAATGACAACACTAATTCATGGGAACACTTACATAAATATATGCAAACAATCGAACATTATATTCATTATAATGCCGAAATAGTTGAATATAATCAAGTATAATGTCCTCAATATGATTGTCTCTAGGACATCTATACTAACACTAGGATGCACTAACCATCTATCTTCAGTAGTATCAGCGAAACTGATATACCAAAGTGAACTAGAACCCGTGGCAAAGGCACAAACGAGCACATAGAGATGATGCTCAATTGACAGAAACAAAACCAATGCCTGAATGGAAGGACGAAGAGAGTGGCAGCGATCTTACGCGAACCCTTGGGACGCGAAAGTGGCGAATCCCTGGCGCTGCTTGTGCTTGGGATTGGCTGTGCAGACAATAAAAACACTCCCTCGTCGTTTCACAACCTTGCAAAACGCGCACATCTTCTTCACTGACGACCCCACCTTCATTCCTACTGAAAATCCACCAAACCCGTTAGCTCATCTAACAAGAAAATCCCACCATACCCATTTGTTACAACGGCTAAAGATCGTAACTTTACGAGCTAAAATTGCTTTTACTAAAAAAAAAGGAACAGTGACAGAGAGGGGGTGAGAATATCTTACCGGTGATGGGGTGGTGGCTCGGGTTGGAATCGGTGAGAATATCTTACCGGTGATGGGGTGGTGGCTCGGGTTGGATGGGTGGGTTCAGGCTGAGCGAGAGGAACCGGGGTTGATGAGCTTGGGAAATGAACGGGGTTGAGGTCATCTGGGAATTTTGGGGAAATCAGGAAATAGGGTTTTTGAACCGGGGAATGGAAAATACTATTGCAAGTCCAAATTTTCACTATTTCCACGCTTCTCCAATGTGTAGCCAGCAAGTTCTTGAGCGATTTTCAAAAAAAAAAAAAAAGCAAGTTCTTGAGCCGGTTTGGGCTGGGTCTAGCAAGTTATGGGCCTAAGGATCCATTGGAATACGAGTGTATATTTGGAATACGTATGGTGAATATTTACTTTTGTGGAAATATATTTTATTTAAGTAATGAAATATTTTATAGGGCAAAAGATATCGTGTCGTTAACTAGAAAGATTTGTATTTCCACAAAAAAAAAAACTAGAAAGATTTTTATTTAAAAAAAGCGCCCATCTGTGTGACTGCGAGGGGAAATTTTAAACTAATGAAAAGATGTCGTCATTTGATTGCTAGTTGATGAAAAGGAAGTGCGTTTATATAATAAAGAAACCCACATGACATATTGCAGGCCAGGACAAAAGTAACGTTGTGGCCTGCGGGGAAATGATTGGGTGATTTTTTTTCATTACATATACGTAATTAAACAAAAATATCAAAATTAAATTGATTACTTTAGTGGGTTTTTTTAGGGGAACTTTAGTGGGTGTTGATCATTACAAAAAAAAAAAAGTTAAGCGAAAACGTGGGATCCTTTATTGAATGCTTTTTTTTTTATAGTAGAAATGCGATTTATATTAAGAATCAATGTACGATTACAGACTACTATTGACGCTCCTTAGCAACCAACACAGCAATACAGGATGGTTCGGAGAAAAAGATTAAGGGGTGAGTCGTAAAGAGACAAGATGATTTCGCCAATGCATGGGCTACTTCATTAGCCGATCTGGGTACAGCCTGATGTCGTACCCTTTCCAATTTACTAGCAGCATCGCGGCATTCGTCAATTATCATGGCGAGGTCACTGCGATCCCTCAACGGTTGCAGCATTGCTTCAATAATTGGTCTGTAATCTGACTCCATTATTACTTGAGGTAATGCAATTGAACAAGCTAACTCCAATCCCACCTTATACCCGATAGCCTCCAGGAGGGTAGGGTGCGTCGTGTGGGGGAATCGTTGGACAGCTCCAGCTACAAAGATCCCTTCTGAATTACGAACCACGGCACTGACTTGACCTCCTCCATCTCCTGCGAGCCCAGCGTCGGTATTAATCTTGTACCAGTCCGTACCTGGTTTGGACCACGGCACCGAAGGACGGGTGGTCTCTTGTACTGACTTGGCATTAGCTTGCGAGAAATCCGCTCCGAGCTTGAGTGCAGTGCTGATAATGCTTGGCATATCAATAGGGCTGGACGCATCAAAGACATATTTGTTCCGGGCTTTCCACAGACTCCACAGTAAGCAGAAACGACGGCATCGTTCTTCCATTTCGCAATCCTTGATTAGGGCACAACACATTTGGGGAAGCGGAGCTGGGACTGGAGCACCTTCATTTATTCCATGTTGCGACCGTATAAGGTAAGTAACTGGGCATTGGAAGAAGAGGTGCATCACTGTTTCAGAGTCTTCTTGGCAGAGGGGGCATGTATCGACCACTTCGACCCCTCGCTGAAGTAGGTTGTGTCTGACCGGTAGACAGTTATCCATAATTCGCCAAATAAAGTGTTTCACCCTGGGTGGACAAGCAACCTTCCAAGTTAATCGCCATGCCTCCTCATTTTGCCGCCGCGACAATAGCTTCATTGGGATCTGAATGGTTGTTACGGAGATCATGATAATATCCGCTCCGGACAGTGTATATACCCGTAGTAGTGCCCGCCCATCTGATCATATCCGTATTATTACGTGGACTTAGTGGAATAGATAGCACTCGCCTCGCATCATCTGGTTGGAAAGTCCTTTCAATAAGCTCAACATTCCACTGCTTCGTATCTGTACACAGTAATTGGTCAACGGTTTGTATTCGATCCGAACCCGGGAAGATGTAACGTGGATGACCGCTGCTGAGTTTGGAAGCCACCTATCGCTCCATATAAGAATGTGCTCCCCCGATCCCACTCGCCATTCGCTTCCTGATTGTAAAAGGGAGAGTCCCTCCATCAAGCTCCTCCAAACATAGCTCGGTCTATAACCCACCGACGCTTCCAGGATGGAAACTCGTGGAAAATATCGAGCTTTGAAAGCTCTAGCAACGAGGGAATCCGGATGGATTAGGAGCCTCCATACTTGCTTAGCCAACATTGCGTGATTAAACGATACTAGCCGTCAAAAGCCAAGGCCCCCCTCTCGTTTAGATAAACCCATTCTATTCCAGTTTCGCCAATGTAATTTTTGCTGATTAGCTGTACTCCCCCAAAAGAAGTCACACATGCGCTGCTCAATCCGTGTACAGATTTCTACCGGAAGCTTAAAACACCCCATCAAATAGGTAGGAATAGATTGCAGTATAGATTTAATTAACACCTCCCTGCCAAGCTTTGAGAGGGATCGTTCCTTCCATGTTCCACATTTCGCCAAAATTCTTTGCTCCAGTATATCAAAGATGCATTTTTTAGAGCGACCTATTAGGGCAGGGAGTCCCAAATAGCGTTCATCCTCTCCAAATACTCGGAAACCCAATACAGCCCTCAATCGAATCTGGTCCTCTTCCGGTATGTTTTGGCTGAAATATACGGAACTTTTGTGAATGCTGGATTGAGAATCATATTAATGGCCACATTGAATGGCCATGCATTGCTAAAGCTAATAATAGTCGTCAAATTCGAATTCGAAGATCTATCAGGATTAAAAAACGATTTGAATTATCCTAAGTTACGGATATCTTTTTCCACGTGGTCCTGTCCAATTGGAAACCGAACATGTAGGGGACAGAGGTTGAGAAAAGATAAAGAACTACCAACTTGCCTTGCCTAAATAGTTTGTGAGAATTTGTCATTGGTAGTTTGTGTTTGGTCGGAACGCCTAAGAAAAAACAGTGGAAGTTGGCCATACCAAACGTTACGGAATTTGGTGGAAATTATGCGTCGTACTTGGAAGATGGAAAATCAAAACACGTCTATAGTGAGGTAAATGCTTTGTCGAGATTGGATGGCCATTCATGATTTTTTTAAAGGGTTAAGAATCACTACTTTTATTACTCCGTAGAATATTTGGTCCATAATAGTATGGAATATTAGTAATGCGATTATATATCTAGAATTTCTGTTAGGGGCGCCCCCTCCATCTTAACGGAATTTCAGAGCATGGCTAGGTATTCAAGTTTAGGGTTGAGGACAAGATTGAATCTGATGGTTGAAATTGTATACCAAATAGGGGCACACCCTAAAAAACAAATCAAAACTATATATTATTTTTTAAATAAGTTATAGGGGTATCAAATTTGTAGGCAGAGAATACAATGTACAACTAGAAGAACCAAAAGATAGAGAGATCTCACGATAAACGAGAGATTAATTGGCGATAGTATAAATACTATTTGAATACAACTTACGAGTATATTTGAGTACCGGTAATATCATATAAAATATAGTACGTATAAAACAAGCCCGCTATGAGGCTTGCCATGTCCTTCAAAGATTCCGCCACCAACTTTAAACAAATCCCAGTATTTGTCACACTCAAGAGAAAAGGAGTAGAAAGGAAACAAGTGTTCTGAGTCATGTGATATTTTTTCATAAAAAAAGTCATGTGATATTTTTATAATTTTTTTTTTTGGTAAGTAAAGTTTGTATTAAAATATAGGTAGTTACAACCGTAGGGCCATCCGCAAGGGAGGCTACCTAAAACCAGAAAGAAAACCAGAAAGTAAACAGGAAAAACATCAGCAAAGGCATCCCAGGAGGAACAGGCGACAAGCCTCAGTTGATGGAACTACAGAGACAAGGAGTCCAAAAAGAGGAGCAAGTCTTGGAACCCAATGTCCTTTGTAGATTTACTCCACAAAATCCATTCGTTTGCATGGAAGCAAATTGAGTGCGTGACAAGCTCTCTATTGCAATTGGCGTCATCAAAGATTGCACGATTGCGTAGGAGCCAAATTTCCCACATGACCGCGCCAAAGATAGCAAACCAGACCTTATCGAGCAAGCCCCCCTTTACCAGTCCTAGCCATTGAGTCAAAGAGGAACTCAATGAACGTCCCACACACCAGCTAATGCCAACCTTCTTAGCAAAGTAGTTCCAAACACGCGAGGTGATCGGACAGTGCAGGAAAAGGTGTGAGCAAGATTCATCCTCCCTTCCAGAAAGAGGACAAAGGCAGTCCCAATTATCCAAACGATACGCCCGTATAAGCCTGTGATTAATCTGGATTTAAGTTAAATAAAATTATAAATAATATAATTTTCTCAAATATTTTTATTGCAATCTCAATACTGAGTCATTGAATAATTTAAATCAATTGCGGGTCACCATGATCAATATGTGATGATCTAACAGTATTTTGACTGTTAATATTTCAATAAAATTTAGAAAAAAAATATATAAATTGCTAATTGATGAACTACAACAATATACAAATTAAAAGATCGTTGTAAAATTCTCTGTATTCAAGGGTGCAAATGAAGTCTGGATAGAACAGTTGATTTGGTCGTTGTCTTGTAGCCAATAACTTTAGTTGAAAGAGTCCTCTACCTTAATGATGCTTGGTGACTTCATCCTAACCGGGTCAACATAAGTGAATGCCCACATTAAATGATGCATAATTGATCATCTCCCAGTACCAATGAACCTGCCCCCCAGACGAATTTGATTGAAAACCCCAAATGCTCCCACTTGGTTACTTTCAAAAGAAAATATTTAATCAAATCCAAACATTTTAATGAAAATATTTGGGCACAGTTTACAAGTAAAAAACCAATCTTAAGAATCCTCAATAAAAAACGGACCACGATGACTACTGTCATTGAATCCCAACTGAGCAAAAAAGAATGGACTAGACAGCATTTTGACTAGATCTATGAAATTAACAAGGGAAAAATCAAAATATGTACAAACAATCCATCATTGAATTACAAAGACTACACAAACATGTACAGATCACACAGTAGCCAAATTAGTAAGGGAGAAATTAACTCCTCACACCAGAACTATATCATGTACCTCCTCCTCCTAACTTAGGACATGACGAAGACACATCCAATGAAAATGAGGGGGCCATGGAATCAATAAGAGTAGGCCAGTCGTTGAACGAGGCGGTCCCTGATAATACCGTTGTAAAGAGCCACTCTATTGGCCGGCATTCCTCTCTCTTTATTATTATTATTATTATTATTATTATTATTATTATTATTATTATTATTATTAGTATCATCATCAGTATTATTATAACTATTACTATTAATATTATTATGATTATTATTCATATTTACATTATTATTAATGGCAGCTTGCTGCTTCCTCCTGAACTTCTCCCCATCCCCTCTTGGTTCCACCACGTTCTTCGCAAACTGCACCCTCTTTTTGCTCTTCCTCGCCTTCTCCCTTTTCCCGCCTCCTGAAAATTTATGGCACGAATGATGAGACCAACTCGTTTTACCATGTTCAGACAAGAGAATTAATAATATAATACATGGTAAATTGCTTTCAGATTCCTTATTTATAGAGTTATTAGTGTTAAAATCTTTAATTTACAACTATTGTTTACGGGGTCCCTATTTTTTTCGAAATATTGATATCTAATTCCTAACTGATAACATCAATCTATTTTTGTTTTTTAATATTGGTGTTCCCAGGTAGAAGACTATTTAAAACAATAAGGGTATTTTGGCTAGTTTTGTGATTGAAAAACAACCATGGACATAATCATCAATCCACAATTTGATATATCGACACACTCACACACCGCCCTACCCCTCCTCGTTTGACCGTCGAAATTCAATCTGGCCACCGCACCATGTGCATGAAGATGAAGAAATCAGGTAGCCTCAATTTGGGTTTTTCTTGGTGTTACAATATAAGAAGAAAGTAATTCCTTTTCACGGATATTTTGGTTATTTTAATAAAAAATAAAATTTTTTATAACATAAGTTAAAAAAAATGCAAAATTAATATTATGAGAAAGATAGAGACATTATCACAAATAATATAATGAGTTAGAAACTTGAGAATAATTTATCCTTTAATATAACAAAAGCAATTTGACACACCGGTACAAAGTTTATAAGATTTGACATGGTCCTAAGTTCAATTCATCCAAAGAAGTGTACTTGGTATAAAATTTACCTTAAAAGAGACGGAGGATTAATATACTTACCCGAGGAGGAAAGACACGGTCTTAAGGGTTGGTTGGGGAGGGAGAGTTGGGACTTGTGGTGGCGAATGGCGAGGAGAATTACGGTGCCGGAGACGGCCACGGCCGTTGCTAGAACCGCTCCTTGTGAGCATATGGTAGAGGATGAAGACGAAGAGGACATGATCGACGATGGAGGTCCTCTCTCTCTCTCTCTCTAATGAATCATCTTCTACTCTAATCTACTTAGTTAAGTGTGTGTGTTTGGTTTCTTTGTTCTCGTAACGGGGAATATTCTCTTAGGGAGGGTGGAAAAGTGAGGACGAAAGGGAGTTTGGTTGGTTGGTAGGTTTAGTTTTATAATACCGTGTGTTCGTTGGTTTGGTTTTATTAGACTTTTTATTTCTAGTGTTGTCTTTTCTATAAGGTGATGGGATATAAATACCAATGTTTGGAGAAAAATATCGCAAATTATATATCTTAGGCAATTCTTGAACGAGTTAAAGAAAAATATTATAAAGGTAAATCTTGAATTCGAATCTATGTATCAAAAATTGTCAAACTTGGCGGAGAAAATTTCATAACTATCTAAGTTAATTATTTGGATAGCATGTTGTCTAGAGTAAGTAGGTGGGTAGTGTGCTTTCAATTTTAATAAAATGGGTAGTTTTATTTTTAGAAATATGAAATGGGTTGGTTGAGAGTTTGGCCTTTCAAGCGTGGGAAAGAAAAAAAGAGCATTGGATAGAGATGACCGCTCTTTTTATGATTTGCGTAGTGGAAAAAGACTAAAAAGGAACAAAAAGAAAACTGTGCTCGTGAAGCGCACGACAGAGGAAACTTCTTTTGGATGATGTCTGTTTCTCTTTTTTCATTACCAGATGTCAGTTTCTTATTTGAGTATAACGATCACAAATGTTCAGAAAAATTGAGATTCAAAGTTAGTTTGAAAAAAAATACACCAGATTACCATGTTACCGAATACTGATAAATTCTCAAAACATTGTTATTGGTTAATTCAAGGTGACGTCGAGAATTTTGAGTGGGTTGTAATAGATTCAAATAGATTTTGTAATATCCAACCGACTATTTACATATATTAACATATATTTTTCTCTAACATATTTTATTCTTAATCATACTCATCCTAAAAAATTCAAAGAAGTGATCCATATTAATCATACTGCATGAGTTTAATATCAGAGTTTAATTTTGTGTCAAAAAAGTAGGTAATGTATTTTATAAAACAAAATTGTACATATCATATACATACTATGAAAACTTTAATGATATTAACATTATACTCTATCTCCCTATTTAAAATTTCTCTTACCCATATTATAGTTGCGACGTAGGGATACCAGAAATTTAACATCCAGCGCGTAAATATGTACATAAAACTTCATTGGAATTTTTTATTATCTATATATACTGACACGTTGACATAAACCCATGCATTTTACCCAATACACTTTTTCTAATTTCTAGGAATATATTATTTTCAACTTATGAGAACTCGTGTACTTGGAAACTTCTCTAAAATAATACTATACTTAGTTTACCGAACATAAGCAATTATCAATGCCATCGACAATACCAACAAAAATATTTGAGATATGGTCCATTTCCACGTAATATATGAGCCAGAGCCAAACAATTAATACGACTTACTTGTCCTACTTTGTACGTTTTCTATGACGTACCAAAACTTTATATACAGCTACTGGCCACGACCTTCCATTAATTCTTTCGTTTCGCATGGTCTAGAACCCCAATTAAAAATGCTCTTTTCAATGCGCAGTTGGTGCAGTGGTGCCAGGGGCTGCACTTGGAAGGGCGAACTAAGGTTCGATCCCTCGCAACGGCGTTGGGAGAAGTTTAAAATTTTAACCCCGGGACCCGCCTCGAACAAGATTAGTCGGCCCAATTAAGAACCCGATAAACGGGCTGGGCCGGATACTTGGGTATTCACCAAAAAAAAATTAAAAATGCTCTTTTTTAGTCGTGCACTCTTCATCAACCACTAGTTGTGAAAAGAACTACATAACTTGGACCAAATTGCATTCGGTGGGACAAACGGTAGGTTTTCCCGACTAATTTTTTAACATGATACTAGTTTGGGATTATGATGGCATTAGTTGTAGTATGCATTGATATTGATTTCAAGTCTAAATGATAATAGTTTTGACTATTTTAATACCAGTTTTTTTAATGAAATGACACTAATTTTAAAATTTGATAAATATTGGTTTTGTGATACATAGTTACGTTACTAGTTTTATTATGATAAACCATTATCGTCAGATCCTAAAACAATTATTATCAAGTATTAAAACTATTGTCTATTCACGAAAGTTTCACTGTATCAATTGATATCAAAAGTTTTATTCGTTACTCGTGATGTTCGATCAATCGATCTTCCTTTTTTTTTTGTCAGTAAAAGTAATATTAAACCAGTAAGAGTTACAGGCAAAGCTTACAACACAGCCGGCGAGAAGCCAAGACAAGAGGTAAGCATAGTTCCACATAGGGGTGAGCAAAATTATCCGAGTCCGAAATCCGAATCCGATATCCAATTTTTTTTCGGATTCGGATTCGGATAATTTTATATTCGGACTCGGATTCGGATAATCCGAATATTTTATTTCGGATTCGGATTCGGATAAAAAAAATTAAATTCGGATTATCCAAATATCCGAATTATTAAATATATATTATTTTTCTCCATGGACTCTAAAAAGCTCACGTATTATAAAAAGCCCATCATCTCATGTCTCAGCCCATAAATAAAAAGAAGAAACTCATGAGAGTGAGAGAGGGGTAAGTCGTAACTCGTAACTCAGAGGTCTTCTTTGCCAGGAAGTTCAAGAACACCAAAACCCTAAAAATATTTTCCAAATAGCTCCGACTTCCGAGCCTCCAGCCTCCAGGAACTTGGGTTTTCTTCGCCGACAACGGAATCTGGTCATCTGAACTGAATTCAAATGGTATAATTTTCTTTCGGTCCTCCTTGGTTGCTGTAGGTTTTGGTTCTGTTGTGTGGATAGTTTTCTATAGACGGAGACGGGACAAGGATAAGCTCGGATTCGACTGGAAACTGATGTAGGAGATGCTGAATTCATGACAACTCAAAGGATTAAACGTTTCAAGAACTAAGAACTTGGAGATGGCGAAAGTGTCAAATCAGAGTTAGAGAAGTATTTGGGAGAGGATCTTGAAGACGACGATGGTGATGAATTTGACATTTTATCATGGAGGAAGGTTCTGAGCTCTAGATTTCCCATTCTTAGTCATATGGCTCGCGATGTTCTAGCTGTACCTATCTCTACTGTTGCTTCGGAGGCTACATTTAGTAAAGGAGGACGAATACTTGATGCATTTAGGAGCTCATTGTCTCCTAGAATTGTAGAATCTCTCTTATGTACTCAAGATTGGCTTCAAGGCATGACAACACATATCAATGTGGAAGAGGATTTCGAAGAAGTAGAAGAGCTTGAAGATGGTAATGTTTATATTCCTTAAGCTATTTCAATCATATTTTCATACACTAATAATTTATTACATATACTTTTCGTTATAGGTTACTTGTCCATGGGAATGGAAGCATACAAAAAATTTATGGAGTTGAAGAGTCCATATTAATTCTAGTCGAAATGCTGTCGAGACCTGTCAAACTCCTTGTCCATGATGTGCTTTTGGTCATTTTGAAATGCTGCCGAGACTAGTCGAACTCCTGCTCCTTTTAAGTTTATTAATTCTATGTTGTGAGGATTTGATAATGCATATGATACATGGCGAACTCTTTTAAGTTTAAGACCAGTAGCTTATTTTAGGATGACCAGTCGTTTTTATTAATTCCAGGACGTTTTAGGGTGAACTCCTTTTAAATTTCGGATGACTAGTCGCTTGTTTTTAAAATTCGGATAATTCGGATTATCCGAATCCGAATCCGAAATAATTTCGGATATTCGGATTCGAATAATTCATAATTCGGATTTGGATTCGGATACAAAAAATGTAATTTCGGATATTTCGGATAATGAGAAATTCGGATATTCGGATTCAGATTCGGATTATCCGAAATGCTCACCCTTAGTTCCACACAGGGAAATAACAGCCATCGCCCACAAAAGTGAGGAGAACATCGAAACACTATACAACTGATTCTAAAAATAGAAAAAGGTCCTCAAACCCGCAATCTTTCAAAGTGTTCATCCATCAAGTCCATTCGTTGACATGAAAACCAATAGAGTGCAAGAGTTGCTCCCTAAAGCAGTTTGCGTCATCAAAGATAGCCTTGTTGCGGAGTAGCCAAACACCCCACATTATGGCCCCGAAAATAGCGAACCACACCTTATTAAGCATCGCACCTTCCACCAACCCTATCCACTGCGAGAGTGAGGCGTCTAGAGAGGAGCCGACACACCAACTTACTCCAATCTTCTTTACAAAATGATTCCAAGTTTTCCATGTAATTGTGCAATGCATTTGTAGTAATCAACCCCTCAATTCACTCAATTTCCTCCGATTGAATCTCAAATCACACAAGCAATTCAATCTTAAACCAATTGAGCTAGAACACGAATAATTGAGAAGCGAAAAAACTCAAATCTTTATTAAAATCTTGCATCCTTTTATAAACAAGGATTTAATAAGGGAGAGATTCATAATCAATCTCCAATTCCTACTCCTACAAAGAAAATCAATCCTAATCGAAATTGGAAAAGCTAATGAGTTCCAATCGAACTCAAACTCTATCAATTCAGCTAACATATGCTTGAATTGGAAAGATGACAAAAAAAGGAAACTAGACAATCTACTCCTACTTAGCTCAATTGAGCTCATTTGTACTCAATCGAACTCCAATTTGAAGTTTAATGGTGCCAATCAGCAGAAATTGATCACTAACTTCAACAGCATTAATAGGTGATGCCCAGATTCATAATCTGTACCGCAGAATGGACATAGACAGTCCCAAGGTTGGAGCCTATTTGATCGAATCAATCAATCCCTTATAGGAAGTCACCCTTGCAAAGCGACCCACAGAAAGCATTCAACTTTCGACGGGATTAGGTTGGACCAGATGCGACCCAGCCCTACTTCCAACGCATTCGCTACCCCATTTGTTATGTACAGCTTGTTCCTTAATGATTTCACCGAGAAAATACCATTATTCTCTAGGCCCCACACAATTGAGTCTGTGTTCGTACTGGGCTGGAATGCCGAGATAGTTTGTAGGAGAGTGGTTGAAGTCTCTTCCTCCCATGCGCGCAATGACCTGCTCCAGCTTAGAGACCAAGTCCAGATACCATCGCGAAAACTTCCACACTTTGTGATGCAAAGATGCTTTTGATTAGAAATGTAGAACAGCCTCGGGAAGACCTCTTTTAAGGGGGTGTTGGATATCCAGGGATCATGCCAGAATAGGAAAATAGAGCCATCCTCAACTTTCAGCTTAGTTTCCTCCCTAAGGACATTATAAAAGTCTCCTTCTGCGGCCACTGCGAGTATTTCCGGCCAACACCCATCTCCGTGCTCCACCGGGAATAAAAAAATGCCCCAGTCCCTTCGATTATGAATGGCCTTTATCGTCCGAGCCCAAATAGAGTCCTTGTTCACCATGAGCCCAAATAGAGTCCTTGTTCACCATGAACCTCCATAACCACTTCCTTAATACATCATCAAATTAAAGTACTAATATATAAAATGATTGAAAATCCAGAATTTTAAGTGTTTATTGGTTTATCCACTGACCTTTTTAAGTGCAATATTTAATTTATTTTTCCTTTGAATAGGCAACAAATTTCTTATTAATTTTACTTGCTCGAATTGTTTTATCGAGTTAATTAAAAGGGTCTGAGTATATGACTCGCTGGGCCTTTCTCCTGTTTTGGGCCCGACATGCAAATGGCACAATGCAGAATTTAATACATCGTGAGACGCGAAAATACATTTTACCGTAGTTTCACAAATTTCATATTCACATTCACGTAGTATAAATTCAATTTAGTAATTTAGTCTCTGTATTTTTTGATTTTTTACAATCTACAGTACACTCCAAATGACGAAAACAAAATATCCACTGACTTTTCACGTAGGCTAATACGACGTCATTTTATTGTTGACGTGATAAGATGGTTGAATAAGTTGTATGTATCATTTTGAGTGTTTAATTACAAAATTGATCTCAAAATTTTTATACTCTCCCATCTCAAATTTCTCCTATTCCTCCCACCACATTCTTTGTTTTTATTTTGGAAACAAACATAAACTTCAATCATACACGGCATTCTCCAGAACCAAAATCTTCAACCAAACACAACAATTTCAAAAGCTTCAAAGTTCAACCAAAAAGAACAGCGAACAACGAAACCTGTTCCCTTCAAATCTGCTCCCACCAATCATCAACCATACACAATACAACTCTCACTCTAGCCCATAATAAAATCCCAGAAACAAAATTCAACAAAATTCAATAAATACCATTGCAAACCCTTAATAAAATAACTAATTCCCAAAACTAATCTTCACAATATCGCGCTGTTGAAAGAAATTGTGCTACTCCGGGACGAGACAGGGTCCAACCCATTCTCAGGTCCTAGGGTATGGGGTCCACACGAGCTCGAACCCGAACATGAACCTGAACCTCCAAGCAGCGTTATTTTAGACATTTTATCTTCATTATTTGGGGTGAACCGTATACTATTAAAGATTGAAAATTACATAAAATGGAAAAATTAAAAAAAAAGCATTGATTAAATTACCAAATTGAAATTACATGACGAGAATGTGAAATTGGTAAAATCACGAGTTGGTAAAATATATTTTTCTCAAAATAAAATTATTTTGATACAAAATTTTCCAATACAATAATAGGCCGATCATATTTATAAATAAGATTCAAAGGCAAGTGTGAATGTCAAGAGTTAGTTCAAGTGGTAAGGATCGGAGGAAGCAAATCGGATTTGGACCCTGAAACCCGAGCTCTGGTGTCAGGAAAAAACTCATGCCCCGGAAGCTCGGAAACCTCTCCGTTCCCGGCGACATGAATTGGATACGTAAGCAAATGTCCGGGCAAGTCTTTCTCGAGCTTGTCCGAGCAGTAGAGGTCCCAATGTTCGCCGGCAATTCGGTTCACATTCCGTACACATTCCAGGCTCTCCGGATGGGAAAATGTGTCACAGAACAAACCCATATGCTCGTACCATAAGGACATCCTGAAGCCGTGGACTTGGCCCCTGGCCGGCCGGTCGGCCACTAGGTGGTGTGGCTGGTAGGCTCCCATCGCTATCTCCGAGTCCCTTGCCCCGTCCATCGATCGCTGGTTGATGTTTGCGGATCCGAGGATTACGTACTCGTCGTCAACTGCACAACGCAACCAACATTATGTCAAGTTGGCAAGTTCAGAGCCCGATATGTCGAAAATTGGATTACCTATCATCGTTTTCGCGTGGACGTAGATCATGAATCGTCTAGATTGCTGAGCTCTGAAGTAGTCCGAATGATGTTCAGGTATATCTGCAGGTGTGTACTCGCCTGGATGCTTCACTTCTCGGTTGCCGAGGCAAAAGAACGACAGGTAGTCTTTCGGGTTCGCATCGATCCCCTTTGCTCGGATGGCTTCGGCTACATCACTGTACATCATCTCCATTGTCTTCCTCTGCCACATCAGTATCGATTGTACTGACCCGCTTTCCGGTTTGCCCTCAGGCCACATCGGAATGACAATGTAGACTGCGAATCTCTCTCCGGCCATGATCTTGCTGACAAGCTTTAGTGATAGTTCTTTCGGGATGAGATGCAATGCGCGAACTCCTTCGAACGTTGTGTGTTTCGACTTCCACGAAAAGGAGCTCCCAAGGAAGTATTGGTTCTCTATGTAGATGAAGTCCTTGGCTCGGCGAATCGCATTGATGTATGCATCCTGAATGCTTCTGTCGACGATGCTGTTCTTTCCGCTGACAAGACCAACTCGTGCTGCTTCTCCAGGAGCTTCAGGGAACCCGAAAGCAGATCCGCCGTCTATCGACCTGAAAAGCTGCACATTCCATGTTTCAGGGTCTTCAGGATCCGTAACAGGAGATGGAGGTGGAAACACATCCCCGAGCTGTTCTAGTTTAACCAGCAGGTCTTTCCCACCTTGCTTCCTCCACCTCTGCTCGAAGTTGGACAGGGCATCCCAAGCGATCGGTCCTTCTAGCCGACAATGTACATCATGCCAGGGCTCTCTTGGTCCACCTTTTTCAATTGACGCTTCCCCGAAGTTAGGCTGATGCAGATCATGATGATGTGTCGTATCCAAAGTCCTGAAGAGGGAATGAAATTGAGTGTCATACCTCCCATTACAGAGATCAATTCCGCCAAGATATCCGACAATCTGCCTCGTGTTTGCATCTCCATTCGGCAATTCGCTGTCTACCACCATTGCCTTCTGATGGTGAGTAAACATGGTGGAGATCTCTATGTCCTGCACAATGCTGTTCCCATTATCCGGGTTCCGCGGACACAGAACACAGTTAACCTTAGTGTTGTGGAAGTAACTTCTTGTATCCTCATCATGAGTTGCCATTACTCCATCCTTTTTCAGCAGCTGCACAGAAGTTCTATCATCCCAAACAAGCATTAGCACTCGGACCCCTTCGTCGGCCTTTTTCTTCAGCAGCTCCCCTAAGATCATATCTCCTCCTGGTTTCGGCCTCTTCGAGTCCCTCACCAATGTGATTTTGGTGTAGACAGACCAGCCAGCAATGTAAATCAAGTGCCTCGCGTTGGATATCGCATCAAAAATGTCTTCCCAGCATCGGTTTGGCTTATAGCACGTCCCGTCAGCTAGATTAATTCTAGGCACACATTCATCTGGAACATGTGCATCCTGATAAAGGGTAACTCTGCAGCCATTTCTCTGAGGAAAGAACGTGTATGGCACGCCGGAGAATTTAGGACCTGCGATCCCTTTCGACCAGTTTCGCTGCTTGCCAGCGTCGAAGAACCGGACTTTGACGTGAATCTTGGAGCCTCTTTTCCGAGGCTTCTGATCCTCTCTTAATAGCTTGAGCCACCTATCTACTTCTTCTCCAGCTAACAATTTTGCAGCTGGCAAGTAAGCTTTTCCAAGTACAGTCGTCCCAAAAGGAGATTCCTCCTTAACAGAGAACACAACATCAGAAGCAGCATGAGCACAATAAATGTTGAAGGCCTCGTTCCATTCGGGATCGCAGCGCGCGAGTTCCAGCAATCGGGTCCTCCCAACTCTGGCACCTTCGAGATCAATCGTCGCGTATAGTCCCGAGAAGCCTTTTCCACACGCTACCATCTCTTCAACAGCCCCCAACACCTGCAGAAGTACAAACTCATCAGATTACGGCTCGACAGCTAACATATATGTTCGGACACATACTGAGTCGACTAGATCAACAATAATACATCATATTAGATTCGGAGAACCGAATACAGAACCAACACGTTCATGGGGAGATACAAAGTAAATGCAAAAAAGGAAGAGAATAAGACAAGAACATGTTTTAATACCTTGCAAAAGTACTTGCAACCACCGGGACCAGAGAGCCTCCGGACCTCATAGATTGTAACATGAAGGGTTCCATGTAAGAGAACAGGAGCCATCCTCAATTCTTCTAAGCAACTTCCCTACCAACAACCAAAGGAACCTCAGAAAATGTGAAACCAAAGAAAAAAAACCCTTTTAAGTAAACTAACTGGAAGACCTGCATGCCACTTGGGACGAAGTTCCTTTTATGGGTACGTATCATCTTCCTACATGTAAAATAAACCTTATAATAGTTTTAATAACGGTAAATACATAATATATTTATAGATAAGTCAAAGCTGAATTTAGGTAATGGATTAGTTGAAGGTTTTTATATATGTAACGTAAGCAAAAAATGTTAGCAAAATTGGAAGCTAGTTGAATGGAAATTGCTCATCGGTATTAAGGTTGGGTGAGAACATATTAAAATCTTAGTTGTGTAATATTTATTTGATCAAAATATGTGGCACAAAACCTGCCCAAAATCTTTTTTTCGACGAAACAGACGGAACATTAATAAATTACCATGTTGTTTTTTCTTAAACGTTGTACAGAGATGATCCAATTAGGAACCAAATGGGAACCAACCTTAAATAAATTACATTTCAAAAAATTAGAGCGTGGATATTAGCCAGTTGGGCGTTATTTTATTTTGGGGAGACCGTGGAGTAGTTGAGATTTGTTAGCGATAGTTGTTGCAAATTAAAAATTAAGATATTCACTGACAAAAAAAATCACAATTAAAATATGCTTTCAACTTTGCGTGACGATTCTCGGCCCACGGAAATAGAGTTTCCCACAAGAAAGGGAACATACAACAACAGAAGTTTTGTGGCTGTTTGACTTAGCTTATAAGAAATTTTGGTTAACAAATACGGAAAAATTGTTACAATTTTTTAGGGTAAAATATTGTTATAATTTACTTAAGAGGTTATGAGGCCTAAATCTACCAATTAAATAAGTAGTTTAGAGTACTTATCAAGCAACCAAAAACCTAACACAAGCATTTCCGACGTAATTTGTGATATCCTGACACCTTTGACCCCTACCAAGATCAGATTCAGGGTCAATCTTTAATTTTTTTAAATTTAATTTAAATTTTTAGTTAGATTAATTTTTGTATGGGATCCATTTCTAATTTTAATGAGGACATACATTAAAAATACAAAAAATTATTAAATAAAATTTTTTAAGTGAGGACAATTGTCAACCTAGCTACGCCCCTGATCAGATCCATGGTCAAATTGTTTGATTTTCGTAATTTACACAAACTAGTTGTTCTATAGTTATTTAAAATGACCGAGCCTGTGACCTTTAATTTGTCTTTCAATAGAAGGTGGGACTCGCAACGAGGGTGTGAAACTTCTGCCAATTCACAAGTACTGAAATAAAACATGCTTTGGAATAAAATTCATGTGTATATTAATCTTCAGACTATGCATAAAGCAACTGCTAAAATATTGTTCGAGTTATACTTTGAATATTTGGAATAAGTTGTGTTAGAATTTGGAAAATAAAGTTTTGTCGTGTTTATAGTCTGACTTAAATCGAGCAATAACTAATATGGTACTGGAACGAAAGAATTTTTGTCCTAGAACCTACACGGTCTCCCATTTAGTTATGTACGCATCTTCTACGCATGATTTTAACGCTTTTCCGAAAAATTTAGAGTAAAGGTTATGCGATTTTTTTTTTTTGCAAAAATGTTAAAATACGGAAACTAAAATGAAAAAAATTTGCATGGCTGGAGAACACCAACATGTCAGTATCGATAATTAGACATGTCACTGTCGTAAACACCGGCCAGTATCAATAACGAAGATGTCAGTATGGTAACTCGAGCTTCCAGAACCAAAACTTGCCGTTATCGTCCTCTTCAATCTAAACAGTGGGAAATAATCTTTTCACTCCGGACCCAATCAACCTCCTTTTTTTGCCTAACCCAGAAAACTTGATCCATTAAGCCTATTTCGTTATGCATTATCGATAAGGTAGGCTTTAACTAAGCCAGCGTTTCTCAACCCTCGAATTCATCCATCCTTCATAAAAAGCGGAGAGGGAAAACTTTGGTGAACAAACTTGAAGCAAACTGAAACACTTGAAAGCTTGTTAACATCCAGTTTCTGTACAGAGCATTGCATTCAACTGATCACCGGGAAAGGCGGTAGGATGAAGTATCTGGGCTGAGATCCCGAGCCACCCGGAGAAGATGCTCTATGTCAATGTCAGGATAGTGCTGCAGAAGCCTCAAGTTTCCGGCGAAGTCGCCACTTAGTAGCCTGTCTTTTACGCACAGCAGCATAGCGCAACATATCCGCAGAAGCATGTCCTGCATCAAGTTGGTCTGTTTTGACTTGTTGCCTTAAGGTTTTCGAGTTTGTGTTTAGCATCTTTCAACTAAGATTATGTTTGTCAAATTTAATGCATCATTGCTAGCAATGATCCTATTAAGTTTGCATAAATGATTAGAGCATGGAAACAAACCTGAACACCAAATGGATTACTCAAAAGAGAATCCCAGATTCGCAGGATGGATTGTAAGTTGAATTCTTGAGTCAAAAGCAATGTGATCCACCTGAATGCATAAAATTGAGGCTTTACCTGCGCATCAGGAACCAGCGTACCTTTGTGTCAAGTTTAGATGGTTATTTGCAGCATAAGCAGAAGGTTCAAGATCAGACACGTGACAAAAAATCGAGTGTGTTGCTTGAATCACCTTGGTCGTGAACTCTAGATGTCTCCATAGTTGCTCATCATTGGCTTTCAATAGATCTGCTAAACGCGATAGAGTTGCGAGGATGCCAACTGGACTGTTGTCTAGCTGCTGACAGAAATGATCCACCGAGTCCCCGAGTACCCTAACAAAGCATGCAAAACTATCTGCTTCTACATGAGCCTACAAGTTGGACCAAGGGAGTAATAAGGAGTATCAAATTTTCTGAAAGAAACTAAAAAACACAGTGAATGGGAAGCACTGATAAATTTTGAGCTTCAATAATTACAACGTTAATCCAAGCTATTCAATCAGTTATCCAACATTCTATATCACAAATTTTGCTATTCCAGTATGAGGATTTCTGATTATACCCTAGTGATGTTTCATTTAGTCCTAAGCATAAGAGATAAATGAAGCCAGTATAGAGGCAAGTAGTGACTTACGATATTCTGCTCTTCAATGTCAGAACTAAATACATAGAATATTGGGGCCAAGACCTCGTTCATGCCTTGGACATATCCGATAGCAGGATTTAGTTTTGCGAATAAACGAAGAATGCACCTCATAGCTTCCTGCAAGCGAAGCATTACTGCATGGAGTTAGGCCTGATGCAAACCTTCTACATGAGTAGGGTGGCCAAAATATCTTGCTTATGTTGCTGGAAAACGGTGAAGGTTAAGTGTAAGATGAAAGGTTCAGTGTAACCTCGTACATGGAGAAGAACCTAAGCCAATACACTGTCCAAGTTGAATGCAATAGACTAGATTAACTAACTTAAAACAGTGGATCAAATAATTGGCAACTAGTGTAGCTACTTCGTGCATTACAGATCAGATAGAAAGAAATAACATTGGGTGGATGGAATAGCAAGGGGATGACATGCTTACCCTGTTTCTCTTACTGAATGGAGTCTCTCCAGAGAAGAATTTCATGTCAGGATGTGTGCGTTGCAGATCTCGGTCAATTTGCTCAGCAATCTCTGTATGCTAGAGTCGCAAGCGTCTATTTAGTATGAGATGACTTCTAGAGATAAGCTCAAAATTATTAAATAATTTTTAACCAGAGGTCTACCTTGAAGTATTGACTCCAAGCACTTGCCTTCCCATCACTCAGAGGGTGATCTCCATGAGAGATTCCTTGTCGCTTTAGCCGTCCAGCAGGATCACCTTCTGCCTCTATTTTTGTTGAACTTGATGCATCATCCTTCTCCAGAGCGAGCTCTGACTGTCTAGATTCAAAATCTGGGTTAAAGTAGAGTACTGTACTACTGTTGCCACCGTTAAGGCACTACCCGAAAATGAACCTGGTTGTACCAACTAGGTAAGATATGTAGATCAGCAAGACTAATTGTCTAGGTATTAGGAACATCAAAGTTGGTGACTTACAGGACTAAAAAGCATCTCCTCCTTAAGCTTAGCATACTTTTTCCTGTTCTCACTTAGTTCCTGATCCCACAAGTCCCGCGAAGGAGGCAAGTAATCCAGTAACAGCTGCAGATCATAGAATTGTAGTTTTTCTAATTATTCATTCACCTCAACAGATTTGCTCTCTTTATCTGCACTTGTTCGTACAACTTGAACTCGTACATAAAACTGCATATTCGCACCCCCACCTGCAATAGGATCACTTATTGCAGATATGCATCCTTACACAACCCCAGTACTCAACATCCAGTACCAACTCGCATAGAGAAGCCGCAAGCTTCCTGGACCTGGTTTTCTAATCTAGGTTACTTTGTGCAATGAGTATTAACCACATCCTTTAACCCACTGTTCATATGAGAAGTGGCAAAGCTTTAAGTGGTACCAAAACTAGCCAGGCTCCTATGCTTTGTTTTAGCTGCAATATGAGAGAAATTCGGAATACTCTACCTTCCAAACAGTTGCCCGCAAGCTGCCTCCATCGGGAAGGCCAGTACTGGCAATTCTCTGCAGCTTTTCCAAGTTTATCTCCTTCTGAGAAAGCTGAAAAGAAAACAAAACCAAGAAAAAAGATCAAGAGATGAAAAAAACCAACAGCAACCCATTCACTCGTCCGAAACCCGAACTCGTGCGCAATGCAACCAGCGTAACGAACCATAAATCAACCCCGCTCTAATAAACCAATTGAAAGCCGAAGTTCAATAAGTTTCCATGTTAGAATCTCCAAATCCGTCCCAACAAGAGACAATTAACAACTCCACAAACCAGGTTAACTTAACACCCATAGCAGCAAAGGTTCAGAGAGCGTGCGAACACTATACCTCGTGAGCCAGATCAGACCTCTTTTCATCGGCAGCAATAACCTCTCGAGCCGAGACCGAACCCTGACCCGGTCCAGCTTTCTCGGACCTAAACCGATCCCTCCCCTCCTGATGATCTCTACCACCAACCATTTCCTCATCCGCGCACATCTCATCTTCCACGTACCCGTACTCGGTCTCCTCGCTCAAAACTCCGACCCCCAAACCGACTCCATTGGGCTGTATGATCTCCAACTCCTCCCCTGGCTCGAATTCGAGACCCCCTCCGTGGGCCTCGTTGTCATCCAACACCCCGGACACTAGGCTCCCCAGCCGGTCGGGGAACACCCGCCGCGCCTTTTCGGGTAGCTTGAGCTTGCCTTTGAGCATGTTTAGGGAAGGGAAAGAGTCATTCTCCATCCCTGAGTTAGTGAGTGAGTGAGGGGATGGGTTTTCCTCTTTCCCTTTTCTGATTTGGAGGGAGAATGGTAGTTGTTTCTAACGGTTTGAATGGTAGGTAGTGGGCCCCATCTTGTGTTTAGAGCTCGGCCCAATGGATATACTACCAAGCCCATATCTTCTGTTTTTGGCTTTCTTTCCTGAGGGACGAAGTGTTGGGCCCAATGGATATACTACCAACCAAGCCCATATCGTCTGAGCTTGGCCCAATGTAGTTATGTTTAGATTTGTTTTGCCATGCAATTTATATGCGACAAAAGTTGGGAGTTCTTTTGTCTCCTCTTTTTTTAATTTTTTTTTTATCTGTGAAATCAATCTAAGTTGGATTTCCCTTCTTCACATTAGAATCTAGCATTTTATTATCAGTAACTACATTTTTGCTATATTATAATAAACAACAAGTAACATCAAGAAAAACAACCAGAAGAATGATATAAGATGCCAAGAGAAGATTCCTGGTTCTTGGAATATCCGACCCAGATATCCGGATCTTTACTTTCACTCCTTGGAATTGGCCCACAACTCAAGTAAACGCCAACCCCAAATATCGATCCACGTTTCGGGTGGCGTTTGCTCTGTGGCATTTTTTTGTGTGGTTAACTTGGAGTGCTTTGTGGCATTTAAATCTTAATTATTCGGTGATTTGGTACATTAAATTTTTAGTTGATAAAACTTGTTTAGGTTTAAGTGCATTCATTATCTTTGCATTTCGTTTAAACAATTATGTTACTAATTATTTAAGTACAAGATTTGAATTGGCTATATTTCCTGTTTGCTTAAAAAAAAAATCGATCCACGTTTCACCTTCCCACCTAGAATTTAATATTTTTTCGATCTTGGGATTGGAATAAACTTGAAAACTTCAACAACACTTTATGGCCCAGTGTAACTTGATGTAACTTGTCAGAGATCAAACTCTGGATTTCTTAAGCCTCTCTCAACCTTTATACGGCTCAATCAAAGTTCATTCGGCATGTAAACTTCATCTTGTGAATACTTATTTTCTACTTTCTTTTTTGGTGTGAGTTATTTTCTATTTCTAAAGTTTAATAAATGTTATCATATTAAAAAAAAATTATTTAAGATGTTTCAATGAATACTTACTGATATATACACTTCTTATAATGAGTTTACTAAGCTAAATTCACTTTAGATTGTTTTTAGTGGTTTTATCTGTACCCCGAAAAGAAGAATTAGAAAACGAGATTTCTCTGTCTCGTATTATAATATAACAATAATTGATTAATTTCCGACCACCTATGAAAATCGTTGACAATTTTCCACTTCCCCCACTTCCGGAATAAATAGACCGTCGTGAACTGTCCAGCTTTGATGTTTTTCTTTTGTCTTTAGTTTAATTAAAATTGTTTCTCATCGTTTCTTTAGATAGTTTGTTTGTTTGGGCAGATCAAATGAGGCGTAACTTCGAATTATGCCAACCGTTCTAAATTGGCAACTTCCCAACTCGTTCGTGGCTCGGCTCCAAGTAGCTTCTCAGTTCGCCTATTACGATCAATTAGTTATATTGCACGATAAATAATTCATCGTATATAGTTCATGATCTATTGCGTAATTACTAATATGACTTTTGTAATTTGAAAATTGGTATCTTTGTTCTGTGCTTTATTTAAATGTTGTTATTAGATTTCTAAACGTCAACTAGTGATCTAAAATCAATATTCGAAATGACTGATGAAGTGAACCATAGGTTAGAGACCATAAAACAAAATGACATACTAAGAAAGTTATAGCTTATTTTCTAGTCATAGCCTACTGGCGTCTTATTTTCAAAAAATCATTAAATCTATTAATTTGACTATTTTGAGTTGGCATATTAAGTATGTAAATACTAATTATAAAAACCAAGTTTTTGAGGTGCGAAATATCAAGAAATAAAAAAGCAATCAAATTAGTCATAAAATTGCAATAAAACAATAGGAAAAAAAAGATATACAGCAAAATTTATGTAAGATGTTTTCTTATAAAGTGATAACTTTATAAAGTGATAACTTCTTTAAATTGATAAAAAAGTTATCGACCCAAAGTCAAAACCAGTATAAAAATATGATAATTCCTCTATCATGATATCTCGATTCTAATTTATGCATAAAGTGATATTTTGTAATTAATATATATTTTACATACTTTAAAAAAATTATTTTAAGATACTATTTTATGCTAAATGTTTTTGAAAATTTTTTAATAATTATTTATCCTTTTAATTATCTTCAAATAATTATGTAACTAAAAAAACATTTGTCGTGTGTAATGTCGTGTTCTGACATTACACGTTAAAAATCATGCATTTAACTCACGAATTTTTTTTTATGTTTTTAGGTGAAAGGAGTATTTCTCGAGTCTTGTTAACTAGAAAGAGAAAAGAAATATCCATTTGGTCATGTAATTATCGAAATAAAAATTCAATACTAAATTGACAAAAATCATGAAGAATGACACCATTGGAAAAAAAAAAAACTTTTACCTTGTTACTTACTCCCTAAAATTGGATATTCCCAATACTAACCCCTTCGAATATTCCCTCTCCCATCTCTTCCCTTTACCGTTATTATATCAACCCAACCCCCGCCCCCACCTTTTACTCCCCCACCCTCCCTTTTCCCCAATTCCCCCCAACCAAACACTGCCTTATTTATTCCTTAACCCGCGCCACGAAAAACACTTCGAGGGGCAAATTAGGAAATTAAAAAAATGAAATTCGGGAAGAGCTTAAGCAACCAGATCGAGGAGACGTTACCGGAATGGCGGGACAAGTTCTTGTCCTACAAGGAGCTCAAGAAGAGGTTGAAGCTCGTTGAACCGCGGAAGGGCGCCGGCGCCGGCGCCGATAGGCCTGGAAAGAAGCCGAGGCTGGACGCCGCCGAGCCGAGCGGCTCCGGAGAGAATAATATGACGGAGGAGGAGATCGACTTCGTCCGACTCCTTGAGGCCGAGCTCGAGAAATTCAATTCCTTCTTCGTCGAGAAGGAGGAGGAGTACATCATCCGATTAAAGGTACAATTTCTTAATCAACCTTTTTTTTTAATTCTGTTTTTTTTTTTAATTATTTCCCAGGAAGTTAGGCATCCACGTTTTTTTTTTTACCATTAGTTAATTAACCGTCATCTTTAGACCTTTTATCGTTACATTTAACGATCTGGGAGAGTGAACAGTTATTTTTTTTTAAAAGTAAATTGTATTGACAACTTCGAATCTTGACGGTCATTGAATTCGATCTTAGTATATCATGCTTAAAGACTAATACCGTTTTCATCGTACCATATATTCATGCGTAAAGTAAAGGGTAAAGTTGTAGAAGTAAAGGGTATTCGATTTAGAGTTTAGAACGGCGTCGTTTCCATATTCACGCGTGAGTCCGAAGTGTGGGTACGTGACGTGGCAAGTGGACCGTACGGGGAATAATGCCATGGTATATGCTGTTTTAGTACTAAATAATTATATCACGTGGCACCTACTATTTCGTTAATCCATCAATAAAGAATTGTATGTAGTTCATTAAAAATAGAAGAAGATAAAAGAATAGTGGCACCTAAAAAGAATATTCTATATGGAACCAATAACCGTCTCCGACACGTTACTTCCACAAATGTGTGTTGTTTGTCACTTCCATTCAACTTTCCTTTTATCATGTATAAAAATTTAACAACATTATATGTTTAATTGTTGTCTAATTATATCTATTATATGCTATGTGTTTAGGCTTATATCCGATTAGTGCATAACAATAACAATAATAATAAGCATCCCCAACATGAGTAAATCTAAAGTTGGGTAATAAAAACTGGTTTTGAACTTGAATTGGGAATAGCGGACTCTGAACGATCTGTTCTATACCCAGGAGTGCTCACTTTTAGCAATTTGAAACGGGAAGTTCATGTTTTGATGTTTGCACAAATAGGTTGTTCTAGACATTGTGACCAATATGGATTCTTTTTGGCCAAATTTTAATTTTAGTTTTATGCGTTTTGCAGGAACTGCAAGATGGAGTAGCCAAGGCAAAGGATTCGAATGAAGAAACGACAAAGATCCGGAAGGAGATTGTAGACTTACACGGTGAAATGGTCTTGTTAGAGAATTATAGTGCTCTCAATTATACAGGTACTTGAATGATGTTCTAGCTGCGTTGACTTGAATGATTATTGAGTTCTGGGTACTTAATTGAGCTCTGGGTACTTTGCAGGATTGGTAAAGATACTGAAGAAGTATGACAAAAGAACAGGAGCTCTGATCCGCCTGCCCTTCATCCAGAGGGTTCTGCAGCAACCATTTTTCACCACAGACTTGCTTTACAAGCTTGTCAAGGAATGTGAGAAAATGTTGGATGGTCTGTTCCCAATTGTCAATCAACCATCTGCATCTGAAGGTATCGATGGCGACGAGTCATGCGATCCGTCGACTTCCAACAGCAGCAAGAACGGTAGCCTAATCGGAGTCCGGAAGGAACCTGCCGAGATGGAGCACAAGGAGAGCTCATACATGAAGAGCACCATGTCGGCGTTGCGGGGTTTGAAAGAAATTCGGAGTGGCAGCTCCACGGTCAGCGTGTTCTCGTTGCCTCCAATCCTAGAGCAAGAAGCCAAGTAGTATCTATCTCGCGAGGGAAATAACAAGGATATGCCTTTATTTTTGTACTTTTTACTGAAGAAACCCAAAAATCATGCATATGTTATGCATGTGGTAGATACTAACACGAGTGTAGAATGTTAAATCCAAGCTTGAATCAAACCAAATCAAATGTTTAAGCTTTACTAGAACGATTGCTGTTATTAGAAACTTATATGTTTTTAGTAATCTTGTCGAGATCGTTGAAACATGCACATGTCTTATAAAGTTAGTCAAAGATATAATTAGAAGCTCACCAATAAAAAAATTCATTATCAATGTGAATTCTAGAAGGTGACAAAAATATAATTATTGGTTTGTCGATTTGAAAAGTAAAAGTCCTCAAGATCGAGTAAGTTTATGGTGATAGTATTGACAATCAATAATTAATATTTTAATAACATGTAGGAGAGAGTAAAATTTGTAAAATCTATCATAAAAAGGTTAACAATTGGGTGTATCAAATTGTTTGAGCGAGATGGATATTACGAAATGAGTTGTTCAACAATAAGGTAACCTAAATGATTAGTTGATATTACAACATCGATAGTTATGATCGTGATAAATTTGTTTATTAACGTGAAAAAATCTTTTTTATTGAAGATTTTAGATTAGGTATGTAAATTTAAATTTGATATCAGAGCATGTTGATTTCTTGATATTCTATTAATCACAAGACAAATATTATACTTTACATATTTTCTGATATTCGCCGGCTAATTATGCATGCTATGTAAGATTTTCTTTTATGAGGAAGATGGAAACGTCACTTACCCGTATTGTAGCTACAAGAGAA
Organism: Hypericum perforatum; assembly: GCA_012979155.1. NCBI lineage: Eukaryota > Viridiplantae > Streptophyta > Magnoliopsida > Malpighiales > Hypericaceae > Hypericum > Hypericum perforatum. The sequence goes on from SOPF01027880.1 coordinate 147,258, forward strand.
ACTACAAGGCATCAGATGAAGAGAAGGTGAAAGAATTCTAAAGAAGAATTTACAATGAATGGAAAATCATGAGTAAAGAGCTGATGAGAAAATCTGTGAAGGTTCCACTAGAAATCTTAATACGAGTAGTTAACTTTGCGCATATTTTTTGTGTCGTTAATAAATTATTTTGTAAAAGAAGTAGCGTAAACAATGATAACTTTGGTTTGTGTAAGCTAAATTTGAATCCCATATTGTTTTGTTGGTAGGGACCCCAAACAGATATGGAAGGCACCAAGCATTAGCCTCCTATCAAATGACAATTGTTGATGAAGCCAAGATTTTGGTGGAAAAGATTTGTTCGGGCATTGTGTCCTGTGCAGTCATTAGGTAAGGTAATTTATACTATTTTGGAAAATAGAAATGCAAATTAGTAAAATAAATATAGTGAAGATCATTATTAGATAAAATTTAGATCAATTAAGGTTTGAAACATAAGATCCTCTATATGATTTAGAAAAAGAATTAGCGTTAATGATAATATGCATAAGTATGTTATTCGGTATGATAATGTTATACTATTTTGGAAAATAAAAATGTAAATTAGTAATCCAGACATTATTGGATGGTTATTTGGCATGATTTAGACCAATTATTATTTTAAGGCTTAAAACATAAGATCATCCATATGATTTAGAAAAATAATTTATATCCAAGAAGAATGATGATCTATCTATATAAGTATATTAAATCATTCTATAAGATCATACTATCTTTTTTTAGAAAATAGAAAGAAAATTTAGTGAGGAGGTGAGAAGACCAGGTGAGACTATCTTGTCGTCATCATCATCACCACCATCATCAATGTGGTCCTTGTCTATGAATGATGTTTATTGAAATAAGCGAAGATTCATATAGAGCTATAAGGTGGATGTTGTTTTATTTCTTTCCCTCAAGTACATAGGCCTCGATGAGCCTGCCATTGTTAATAAGACCTTTGTGGAGAGATTCAAGACCATTATTAATGCCAACCATTAGCTCATCAAGGAGGTGGAAGGAGCTATGGCTGAAGGAAAATAAATTGTATTTATTGGCCACTTGATTGGGAAACTATTGCAATCTTAGTGGAGATTTGGTTCTTAAGAGTATTACATAAGACCCACTCCCAGCATAAGTGCACCTAAATGCATAACTTTTGGTTCACCTATTATTGGTGGTTTAGTGAGTGTTTGGTTTAGCTAGTAGGAATAAGTGGTTGGCTGATAAATATCCAATAACTAAAATTTATAGTTGATAATTTAGTTGTTGGTTTTTATGATATTAAATTACCAAAATGTCATATTTTAGAATTCATAAATCTTCTGGTTCCAGATGAAAATTAATCACTGCAATTTTGATTAATGGCAAAAAATGGGAGAATCCTAAGGATCTCGATGAAGTGAATGGTGGTTGAGGAGTCGTAATATTTTTTTTTGGATGTGTTATAGTATTTATGAAGTTTAAGAAGTATTTTACATGCTTTAATTTATTCTTTTATTCGTCAAACTTATTACTTTGTTAGGTACGTATTTATTTTGTCAATGAAAGCTATTCAACAAATAGAAGCAGCTGAGGTCCATGAAATATTAGAGATGATTATTATTGTAGTTGAAGATTTATAAAATCATTATAAAAAAGATATGAATAAATAACCGTGCATGGACTCTTTTCAAACAAGATATGTGTGGTTTTTAGTATTAATCAGGGAAAATGAGAAACGATACATAAAATACATGATTTAGGATTTAGAGAAGAGCATGGTGAAACAAATAATGAAAATTTAGGAGATGGATTTATCTTTATGAATGTGTTGCGAGACTAGATAAGAGATACATTAGTACAAAATAAGAGTTAATTTTATTAATAATAAGAGTTAACTAGTTTAATATCCTTATAAGTAATTTTACAATTCAATAACTATAGTCAATTACTTTACCAAATATTTTTTAGAAATCAAATATCAGCTACCAACTAAATACAATCAACTAACGACTGATCAACTAACAACTAACAACTAAATTTAATCATCGATACCAAACAAACCATGAGTTATGAACCATGATTTTGGATGGAAAAATTGTTCTCGTCACTCCATAATAGGATATGATATCATCTCTTGCTTTATTTTTGCTCCTTCTTCATCGGTTGAGACATTTGCATCATGTTCTTAATAATATCAATTCTAGATCACCACTTAATCTAAATAAAATTGTTCATGGGACCTGAGATTATTTCTAGAAATGATGAAAAATTGATGAGTTTGAAAAATCTTTATTTCGTTATGTTATTTATAAGTCGGTTTGTGCAATTTTTGTGTCTCAAGTCCTATAATCTTGATTATTTATTACTATTTTCATATTTTAAGTCATTTACATTAAAAAAACTTAAGAAAATGTATTGGACAATTTAGAAAATGTTCTACTACCTGATATTCGAGTAATGATATTTTTATCCTAGTTATGTATATAAGACAAAATTATATGACATAAATATATCCTATGCGTATAGGGTGGATACTCATACCATCTGAAAAGGAATAAATACTAGGAGTAAAAAATAAATTTTATACCAAATCCCTCCCAATATAATTTAACTGATGAAAAAGTAAGAAATTTTTTACTAATACAAAATGGATTTTCGAAAAGAATTGTGGACTACCCAACAAAGTACAGTTCCAAGGAAACTTTGGCCCAAAATGCCATGTCCAATAGAAGCCCGCCACTAACAATTTCCGATTTCCCAGATCTCTTTCAAGCCCACACAAGCTAGCTTCAATCCGGGAGCAGTAACAGGCCTTAAAACCCTCGCTAATTGCACAACACTGGAGAAAAACTATGCCGTGGAATATTTTTTATTAGGTTCTTTATATAGACCAATATATTTTCACATTACAGTTTTTATCAAAAAGTGAAAATATAAATCTATGTGACATTTTTTATGTGATTTGAACCGTTAAATAACTAACTAAACGCGGTGGAAGAAATTAAAAGGAGCGACGTTGCATTGGAGATCACATCATTCTAGATTTTATGTTTGTTTGAATTAGTTCGGGTTTATTGGTTTAAGGAGGAGGTAAAACTAAAAAGAAAATGAAAATGAGAAAGACAAAAGAGAGCAAGGAAAGCACAGCATCAACTCCCTAGAAATTTTTAATCAAAGGTTCAATTTTTTTACAAATATCTTCGTGTTAAATATTTGTTAAAATATTTTATTATTTTATGAACCAAAAATATTGCATTGATGAGTTCATTTTCGTACCATTTTTTTTAATACTACAAGGGCAAAATTAATGCAATAAAAAAATTGGGCGATACAACAAACCATGGAAATTAAATAACAGTAGGTCCGACAGTTCATTCAGGAGCACATAATTATATTAATTTTATGATAACTCGTGATAATATTCAAAATAACAGGAATCAATAAATTCAAAGAAGAAAGCAGTCAATCTATCAATACATTAAGAAAAATACTGAAGTTGTTGTTTATATATCTTAAATCACACAGTAATTATACCAAAATTTGCCACCACTACCCTATAAAATAGGAAAAAATTGAATAATTGGTAATGGTCCTGCGACTCTAAAAAAAGGGACCGACCAAAACTGTAGCTGCCATACATGATACATCCTTCCAAGAATAAAAAACTCAATACCCCCATCAGAAATAAAAAAAAATGCATTCTTTACCGGAAAAATAAACAGTAACCTATTTAATTAATTGGGATAATTACGATTAACTTTCATCTGTTTGATTTATTCGGTGTACGTTTCCCCAAAAACTGACTAAGAGTTTCTTGTTCAAGAAGAAAAAAGTGGCACTTAACAAACTCTAATTTTATATTAATAAATTCAACTATTCAAGGGAATATAAAATAAACAAGTTAATTAAAGATAAATGCAAAACAACACCTTAATTATATGCGTAAAATATTTGTTGCAGTTTCATCCGCAATATCAACAAACCCTAATTTTATATTAGTTTAGTTAATGGATTCCATTAATAGACAATACGAAACAAAAACAATTTACACGGTCTCCTTCTAAGTTCTATCCTGTCCTGTCCGCAGAAGAACACTACTTGAACCGCCTCTCTCTCTCTCTCTCTCTCTCTCTCTCTCTCTCTCTCTCTCTCCTATTAGTTGTCTTCGCTTAGACTCTTACCATAATTTTAGCCCTTCACCCAAACGTGCACTCTTTCCTCGTCACTTTCCTTGTAATTGTTTATCTCCCCCAAAGCCCGAACCTTTTTTTTTTGGTAAGTTTGATAATTTTTTTTGGTAAGTCAAAGCCCGAACCTTTACTATAAAGATGGCTTCTTTATCCTCCGTCTTCAACCCCACCTCCTTCCTGAACAAAACCCATATCTCAGTTTCCCCCAACTCTTCTCCTAGAGCCTCTTCCTCTTTGTTCTCCCTCCACAGAGTGTCCAATATGCCTTTGAGGGTTCATTTCTCCTCCTCCTCCGCCTCATCCTCTTCTTCTACGGCTGAGAAGCCCAAGAAGAGGTACCCAGGAGAGGCGAAGGGCTTCGTTGAGGAGATGAGATTCGTGGCTATGAAGTTGCACACAAAGGAACAGGCCAGAGAAGGGGAGAAGGAGGTGGAGAAGCCTGAAGAGAAGGCTGTTCCTAAGTGGGAGCCCTCTATTGATGGGTACTTGAGGTTCCTTGTGGATAGCAAGTTGGTTTATGATACCCTTGAAGAGATTGTCGGGAAGGCGGTTTACCCCTTTTGTGAGTCTCTAATTCTGTTCTTAAAGTTTGTTCCTTTTTTTTTTTACATAAGATGATCTTGCTGCTTTTGTTGGACTTGTTTTGGTAATTGGATTTTGCCAAAGTTGTTATTTTGGTGGATAGGGTATGTATCGTGTGGACTGAGTTGAGGTTGTTATCCTTTATGTGTGTGTTGTTGAATGCGATCGGGTTGCGATCATATTAGTTATGCTTTGGGGTGTCTGTTAATTGTGCTCATGAATGGATCAAACGTCAGTTTATAGGTTTCAGGTTAGGGGCTTAGTTCAGTTAAACTTGTTTGTATTGGTGGTTGGATGTCCTATTCCACAGTGCGAAGGGGAAGGTGGAAAGCGGGCATTTGAAGATGACTATTGTCCGAAATGTCATTTGAGTACTGCCTGTACTGGTTTAACTGTATGCTCACATTTTTTTTAATGAATACTCTGCTAAAGAAATAGGTTGTGTTGGGCAGATGCTGAGTTCAAGAACACTGGACTGGAGAGGTCAGAAAGTCTGGCGAAAGATTTGGAGTGGTTCAGAGAACAAGGTTATAACATCCCAGAGCCTTCTTCTCCCGGTCTTGAATATTCAGGGATTTTGAAAGAATTGTCAGAGAAGGATCCTCAAGCATTCATTTGCCACTTCTACAATATATATTTCGCTCATTCTGCTGGTGGCCGCATGATTGGAAGAAATGTGAGCTATTTGTAACTTCATAAGAACCAATTAATTTGTTTGACGAGGAGCTGAATACGTTTGTTTGACGAAGTGATCATATAGGTTGCTATGTCACTTTGATGTATCTTCAACATATACTCATCTTTTCTTATACCATGTATGTTTTAGGTGGCGGCAAAGTTACTTGACAAGAAGGAGCTGGAATTTTACAAATGGCAAGGCGAGCTTTCCCAACTGTTGCAGAACGTGAGGGACAAGCTCAACAAAATCGCGGAGGTAACTCCATTTTATCCATGTTAATCTCTTGGTATTTTCCACTCGCAGAATGTGAGTGCTGATGCATACATAATTTCTGCAAAATGACAGAGCTGGACAAGAGAGGAGAAGAACCATTGTTTGGAAGAAACCGAGAAGTCATTCAAGTACTCGGGACAGTTACTCCGTCTGATAATGACATGATTGCATTTAGATTACGCATCCCTGATCATACTCTGTCACTGGTACAAGTGTGCATCTGTGTATATCAATCTTAAATTTCTCTTTGTAAATCCCTGATGATCCTCATCAGGTGATTATATCGGAAACCGTTCATTTAACGCTTTGTTATTCTGCCATTCTTCTGTTCTTTTCATGTCAGTATAGCATTGTGTTTTTCCAAGACTATAATACCGTCCGCGAACGATGATAATGTTGATGAGATCAATAGTCTATCAAGCCAGCCTGTCTAGTTTGTGTAGGTTGATTAGTACTCTAATGTTCAAGTAGATTATGGATATGGCTTGAGCGGTTGGAAGTAACATTATTGAAGGGATTTTGTCCAAGCTTTTGGATGTTTGCTTGATCATTTTTTTTTTCTTTCATCTAAAGAAATGTAGAAACATTCAGGCAGAATAATCTCCTAGCTTAAAACATGGCAATTTGAAGTAATTAACAATTAGCCTGTGCTCTCAGAGGTACTGTAAGAGCCTTCCTTGTATAGAGAACATAATATATTCGTTGGAATCTAAATCTTACATTGTGGTTGTATCTTGTTGAGTCTAATTGCGATAATCGAATTGATATATTTTCCACATTCTCAGAACCAAGTTAACTAGTTCCATACCACTTCTTCCAAAAAATATATATATCCGGATTGAGAAGATATTAATAAAAAGATCAATATTTTAGTCGTTTCTCCTAAAAGTATGGATCATGCCAATACACTTTTTTCTCTGGCATGACAAAGGCACAACTTTAGACAATTGCCGTGACAGTGACAGGCTGATCCATTTGGCGTCCCATCACTTAATAATAGCTCCAAGTGCATAGTGGCTGAGCTCATTAAGTTGGATAATGTACAATGACGAAGGAAGGGTATTTAATGTATCAGCTGACCATGGCATGGGTCCTTGCTCTGTTGCTCTCCCTTGTATGAATTTGCAGCTACCGTAACACTGAAGTAACCCATCTCGTGCTTGCACATGATCTCTTCACATGACGGGAGCTTGGAGGCAGGTGGGTTCTGGCCGTAGGACAATGATGCGAGTAACCCAATTGGCTAGTAAATTCAGACCCAACAAATATTTAACATTGCCGTGTTCGAACTTGAGAACTCTCTGGCTATTTGATACGATTACTAATTGCTTCTTTTCTCGGGTAACTGGGTGTGTTTGGTGGGTATGATACAGAAAACGTAATCATTCCATTCTAAAGAAGGCCCCTTTGAAGAGAGTAGCTTGGATTCCTGGATAGCCATTACAAATAACCAATGTGCATTAGAAAAAGATGGAGAAACTAGGGAACTCGCCTAACAAACAATGAGAAAAAAGCCACATATGTACTATTTATAGGCAGCTTCAATCATATACGTCTCCACCAATTGTGTGATGCTGAGTTAGTACTCCATGAGCGCCAGAAGTCCAGCCATCTCTCATTTCGGCCATTGTCACGAAGAGGTCTTGCAGGTTGCCATGGAGCAGCCAAGCGATCTCAAGTGGAAACAATGAAAAAACCATTCGTAAACAAGCTAACCATAGCTTGCTTCCATCAATCTTTAGTGCAATGTGCATCTGTACCATGCATTGCGCAATGATGATAACCAACACTATGAAGGAACTCTCGAATCTCTTTGGCACTGCTGTTGCTTGCCTGCAATAGCTTCTCGTCCTCCTCGTAGATGAGATAAGGGGCTTCACCCTTCTTTCTGGAGAGCAACTTAGAGGCTCCTTTCAATACGTGGTATTCCCATCCCTGAACGTCAATCTTAACAAGAAGCACAGGCTCGGAGTCTGGGATGAGGTCATCAAGAGGTATAGTTCTCACTTGAACTGCTACTTCCTCGTTGGACTTGAAAGCCAGCTTTGCACCAGTTGCCGAAACAGCACTATTATCAAGACGGCCAACCAGCTGAAAGATGAATAAAACCATCAACATATTACAGGGGATCAGCTATCCACCATCAAATCACAAGCATTGAGCACCTTAATGAAAAACAGACATATCAAAGACAGCAGCAGGAAGTTACTATTTATTAGCCAACAGAAGTACTATGAACTTTTGGACAGGGTAACAAAGCTCATCCAAAATGCGAAAGAAAAAGAAAAGCTTCAAGCAGCAAAGCAAATGTTCTGTCCATCCCGGAGTTCCCACGAATCTTATACAAATCAGACTACCATCATTAAAATGCCACACATATAGCATCCATCCTAAATCTTGGCATCATTTCCTCACTAAATGAAGCATCTACCCATCAACAAATTTGTTATATATTTGACAAAAAGATCGATAATCACATTTTAAAGACAAGATCTAACAGAACAGCCAATACAGACCCGGCTCTAAACCACCTACAGTCTATATCAGGCGATAACTGGGTGGTTCTGGCTTAACTAAAGGTCTTTGATTCTGGTCCAAAATGCTGCAATCAAAAGAAACTTCTCCGCTCTTGTAGTACGACACAACTCAAACCCAGATTAGTCGATCCAAAAAGTCTCCAGATGCCGGACGGGTTCGACAAGAAAGACGAGAACCAGCTCTAAACAACCAAGCCAACTTCAGTAATCACCTAACAGAACTCCACATTCAATCACTCGAGCAAGCCACAGAGCGAACCAGGCTCATCTAAGCGCACATTTAAAAGAAATTGTCAAAACATTCGCCTCAAGTAGTGAGGAGTAACGTAACGATAAGACATTCGCCTCAAGTAGTGAGAAGTAACGAAACGATATGAAATCTACTACCTTGTAGAAGGTGATGTTCCCGACCCGATCAGAAACAGCAGCCTCAAAAACAGTCACCAAGTCCGCAACTTTATTGAACCAAACCCCATCACAGATCCGCTGCAAGTTCTCCGTCACCGGCTCGAACGCCAAGACCCTGAACCCCATAACCGCGGCCGCGAAGCTCGCCATCCCGACATTAGCCCCGACATCAACCACCACACCCCCACTGTCCCTCCTCCCTTCCAACAGCCCCTGGACGGTGGCGGAGATGTCGGGTCTCCTGAAAGGCTTCCCCTTGAGAAGCCTGACGATGTTCTTGTGGGGTTTGTCGGGGAGGGACCCGAAATCGGAGAGGGAGTAGAGAAAAGGGTAGGGGAGATTCTCGACGAGGTTGGCGACGACGGGGTGGGCCTGCGGGGATTTGAGGCAGTCGTAAGGGGCAATTGGGTAATTTCGGCGGGTGACGTGGATGTTGGGAGAGGTTGGGGAGGAAGAGGAGGAAGATAGGAAGTAGAAGAAGGTGAAGAGGATGGAGAGGGAGAGGAGAAGGAGAAGGAGGAGGGGTTTTGGGGTTAGGAGATTTGGATGCTTGGCTTCCTTCTTCCACGCATTTGCCATTGATGATCTAATCTAATCTCGAAGTGTGTTCGGTTTCCTGTTCTTGAAGTTGTCTGTTAACTAAATCTAAAAAGGTAGAAATCGTTTAAGACACAAGGCTCGCTCTCGGGCTTGGTTTGGGCTTGGGTTCGCTCTCGGGTCGGGTCTGGTGCGAGCAGCGAGCTTGAGCTCCTGTCAGGAACCTCTTAGTCCCGGGACCATATTTGGTTCTAGATTCTAGAAGTCTGTCTTCCGGATGATTCATTTGGTAGATCATTTGACTATAGTCAAATGATCTACTTTATCATAATCGGTCGATTTAGATAATAGTCAAATGATCTACTTTATCATAATCGGTCGATTTATCTTATCTAAATCATTTAATGTCGTAATGGTCCTGTGAAATTATTTTATCTTCCAATATCACTCGATTGATTGTTTCGTTTTTGTATCTTAGAATAAGAAAAAAAATATCCGAGAGCTGTGTCCTGGATCCGACAGAGTACTTGGATTCTCTCGAATTCGGTTTTTAGTCGTGGTTCCATCCATACAAAACATAACGAATTGGTGTGCTTTATCGTAATTGGATATATCATTTTCTCGTAACTGTGCAATCCATTTTCTCCGATCTTTTTATCCTGGGGCCATCTTGTTAAATCATTTTATCATAGCTGAATGGACAATTTTAACATAATTAGGTGATCTATTTTATTATAACTGAGCGACCTATTTATCCAACCGCTTTTATTTTGGGATGATTTCGTTAAACTATTTTCTCATAACTAAATAAATTATTTTATCATAGTCGAACATCCTATTTTATCTTTCAAGACAACCCTAACATGTTTTACATACATGTCCACGAGGAACGTGACCAAATCCAACCCACTTTGTCTTTCATCCCCAGGAGCTTCTTTTGGCACCAGCCTCGACCCCTGGGCAGCGCCCCTCCGGCCCGGCCGGAATTTTGCCTCCGCTGGCCGTTTTTCAGATCCCGGCCACATCCGGTGTCGGATTGACGAACGGTCAACGGATCTGGAACGGGCTCGCCGAGGCGCTTCCAACCCACCGACCCCGTCCTCCCAGACATCTTCCTCCACCCTCGCCGGAGTTTGGCCGCCGGCCACCTCCGGCCACTTTCCGGCCGCCCTGGGCGGCCCCGGCTCCGGCGAACACCAGATCAGCCACCTAATCCCCGGGCTGCTTCCAACCATATATGGCACGACCACCCAGCTACCTCCTCCAGTGATGGCCTCTTTACCAACCGCCTCGCGAACACCCCCCGCGGTGTTTCCCTACGGTACGCAGGCCTCAGTGCTTTGGCCTGCTGTTTTGCATTTCGTGCAAGAGCTTGCAGGTCTTCCTGGCGGTTGAAGACTCTGTTGTTATATGTGAGTCGGGCAGTGAGCCTGGCAGGGACATTGACACTATATCCAAAGGTCATGTCCAATTTTCTGCTCCCCCTGTCGTGGCTAACACGATGACTGAGCAGATCGGGGAGCTGACTCAGCCCGAGCGTCCCTCCTATGCCTCAACGGCTGGATCACAGCAAGGGAGCTAGACTTTCTCCAGCTCTGGCCCGACGCCTATCCCTGTTGGCGACAAGCCAGCCCTGATTGTCGACAAGGACATCTCCAACTCTTGTCGCGCGTTTGGAGATCGTGCCTTCATTGGTCGCTTGGTTATTTCTAAGGAGACCAAGCCACTTACTTTAGCTATCCTGCGCGCTGAGCTCGTGCGACTCTAGGGCATCCAGACCTGGAGCATGCTGTCCTTCGGACTAGGCTTCTACACTTTCAGGTTCTCGGATCTCGCGGACAAGGAGCGTATTTGGGAGTCTGGACTCTGGAAATTGCAGCACGATAGACTCTTCCCACAGCAGTGGGTTCTGTTCTTCAAACCCACTCGGTAGGAGTCTACTTTGTCCAGGACTTGGATCAAGCTGGTTGGCCTGAGCAGCGAACACATCTCGCAGGACATCGTGTTTGGCCTTGTACGGGCGATGGGCACGTCGATCAGACTGGATACCGAGGCCCTACACAGGGTTAATGGTGTTTAGGTATAGGTGCTGGTCGAGCTGGATCCAGCCAAGCCTCGACCATTTAGCGTCAGCCTTGTACTGGACTACGGGGAGGTTGATGTACAAATTCAGTACCAGGACTCTACCCCCGTATGCGTCTACTGCAAGGTGCAGGGCCACCTGTGCAGTGTTTGCGTACGCCTTGCCTCCTCTAGGAAGCAGCCACCAAGGGGCGCGCTACCGATTACGACGACTACTGCTCCCCAGACCACTGCTCTACCCATGCGTGTTTGGGTTGGCACGAGACATTTGTTCTCGTCCAGTCCCAACCACACGCCATCTTTCCACCAGTTGCAGCAGACGTCGCTGCACCTCTGCCTATAGTAAATGCCTTTGCTGCCCTGGTAGAGACAGAGGATCAGGAGACTATCCCAGTCCCTGAGGTCCTCCCTGACCCCGAGGACCTACCACATGTAGCAGACCCTCTAGTCTCCTGTATCCCAGTCCCCGAGGTCCTCCCTGACCTTGATTGACTGGAGGTCTGCTACATGTGGTAGGTCCTCGGGGTCAGGGAGGACCTCGGGGTGACCCCGAGGACTGGGATAGTCTCTTGATCCTCTGTCTCTACCAGGGCAGCAAAGGCATTTGCAGTAGGTAGAGGTGCGGCGACATCTGCTGCAACTGGTGGGAAAGATGACGTGTGGTTGGGACTGGACGAGAAAAAACGTCTCGTGCTAACCCAAACATGCGTGGGTGGAGAAGTGGTCTGGGGAGCAGTAGTCGTCGTAATCAGTGGCGCACCCCCTGGTGGCTGCTTCCTAGAGGAGGCAAGGCATGGGCAAGCACTACACAGGTGGCCCTGCGCCTTGCAGTAGACGCATACGGAGGTAGAGTCCTGGTACTGAATCTGTACCTCAACCTCCCCGTAGTCCAATACAAGGCTGACGTTAGAGGGTCGAGGCTTGACTGGATCCAGCTCGACCAACACATATACCTGAACACCATTAACCCTGAGTAGGGCCTTGGTATCCAGTCTGATCGGCGTGCCTACCGCCCGTGCGAGGCCGAACATGATGTCTTGCAAGATGTGTTCGCTACTCAGGCCAACCAGCCTGATCCCAGTCCAAGATAAAGTAGACTCCTGTCGAGTGGGTTTGAAGAACGGAACCCACTGCTGTAGGAAGAGTCTGTCGTGCTGCAGTTTCCAGAGTCCTGACTTCCAAATACGCTCCTTGTCCGCAGGATCCGAGAACTTGAAAGTGTAGAAGCTCAGTCCGAGGGACAGCATACTCCAGGTCTGGATGCCCCAGAGTCGCACGAGCTCAGTGCGCAGGATAGCTGAAGTAAGTGGCTTGGTCTCCTTAGAAATAACCAAGCGACCAATGAAGGCACGATCTCCAAACGCGCGACAAGAGTTGGAGATGTCCTTGCCAACAATCAAGGCTGGCTTGTCGCCAACAGGGATAAGCGTTGGGCCAGAGCTGGAGAAAGTCTAGCTCCCCTGCTGTGATCCAGCCATGGAGGCATAGGAGGGACGCTCGGGCTGAGTCAGCTCCCCGATCTGCTCAGTCACCGTGTTAGCCATGATAGGGGGAGCAAAAAATTGGACATGACCTTCGGGTATAGTGTCAATATCCCTGTCAGGCTCAGTTCTCAGCTCACACATAACAACAAAGTCTTCAGCCGCCAGAAAGACCTGTAAGCTCCTGCACGAAATGCAAAACAGCAGGCCAAAGCACTGAGGCCTGCATACCGTAGGGAAACACCGCGGGGGGTGTTCGCGAGGCAGTCGGTAAGGAGGCCACCACTGGAGGAGGTAGCTAGGTGGTTGTGCCATATATGGTTGGAAGCGGCCCAGGGAGTAGGTGGCTGATCTGGTGGTCGCCGGAGCTGGGGCCACCCAGGGCGGCTAGAAAGTGGCTGGAGGTAGCCGGTGGCCAAACTCCGGCGAGGGTGAAGGAAGATGGCTGGGAGGATGGGGTCAGTGGGGTTGGAAGCGCCTCGGCGAGCCCGTTCCAAATCCATCGATCTGATACCAGATGTGGCCAGGATTTGAAAAATGGCCGGCGGAGGCAAAATTCCGGTCGGGCCGGAGGGGTGCTGCCCAAGGGTCGAGGCCGGTACCAAAAGAAGCGCCTGGGGATGAGTATTATGGATCTGGTCGCGGATCATTACGGTGATGTTGGAGGTGGCCGGAAACGGCGTTGGAAGATTTGGCCTTGCGAAACTAAATTGGCCACATACGGAAAATGGTTGGGAGTTAGGAGGTGTGCGACCTACCGTTGGAAAGCTCTCGGCAAGCCCAACACTTTAGTGGTGACCGATTATCATGGGTGTAAGCCACGCGCCGCTACACTTGGCACAGACATAGTGGGTCTCCGCAAAGGTGCTACTTTGATTTTGCCTTTCATACCACACCGCTCGATTATGGAAATTGATGACATCTCAGAGCACAGACATATGGTTGAGGCCATGGTGGGTTCCCGTGATTGGCAACCTTCCTCATCTGCTGTGAGCTCAAACGTTTCACCACCACTGCCACCCTTATCACTGCGGCGTACGAGGCGCGGGATAAATCTACAGCCTTTCCCTGGCTACGGCAGGAAGAGTAGCAAGGGGTCTAGGAAATGGGGCTAGCTCCGATTCCTTGCTCCTTTGTATATTGCAGTCCGTCTTTCTGCTGACCTTGATTATTAGACCTGTGGGTAGCTTGGTCTTTTGTTTGTTTTTTGTTTTGTTCTTCATGGTTGGCCCACCTGTCTTCCACTGCGTTGGTTGACAGAAAGGTTTGGGGCCTTTTGCTTTGGCTCCTATCTTCCAGGACTGTTAGTTGATAAGAGTCTTTTCTTTCCTTTCCGTGTACTTTTTTTCTTAACTTTTTCTATGATAGGGGAAACCCAGTCCCTAACGGGGTGTTTATTTAAAAAAAAAAGACAGTGTTTGTACTTCAACAGGTCACTTTAGGCTGCTCTTAAGCCTGCTCTTAGGACTCGGTGGGTTCAGGACGGACAAACATGAGTGGAATTCAAGATTGCATATGTACGACCCACCTCTACACACACAAACCTGAGTCCAAAATATTCAAATATTGCATCCGAATCCTGATGATCCTAAACCACGAGAGATTTTACATCATTGATATCAAAGCAAGAAAGTCGCAATCGATCTCGGGATCAATAGAATCGACTGAATGTCTCAATCAACTACTACTATAAATTGTATATGATTTGCTTATGAAGTAATTGTTACGAATTTACCAACACGAAAATAAAATCATGTAAAGAACAACGGAAAAAGTATAATTTTAGTACCTGTGATTTCACTTTTTTTGACATATGATCCTATTGTTAGAAAATGACCAAACGAGTCCTGACGTTAACATCGGAGTTTCACTTTTAGGCTCGGGTGACTTCCCAAGCCTAAGTTAACTCTGAACCTAATTTTTTTTACATTTTAGTCTCGAAGTATTTAGTATATCATAGTAAAATTTTGTCATTACAAATTTTTTGCTCGATCGTGATACTCACATCTCCAATCGTTCTTTGCTCGATAACCGACTTAGAATCACTCGATCCTTTTGACGATTGTGTATAAATTTCATCTGTTTTTTTATATATATTTAATTTGTTGTATTTTATTTTAGCTGAGGCGGAAAATTCTGTGGTGATTAATTTGGGAGCTAGGTTTTGATCTGTTTACTAGTTGATGGGTTTAGATTCTTCGATCGGATTGTTACTCGTAGATGAGTATTTACTCATCTGTTAGTTCGATGGAACTTATGTTTTTGATAAAGTTTATTTGATTTTATTTTTTAGTTTATTTTTTGTTATTGATGTTATTGATCAAAGGTGGAAAAATCTTGTTTTAAAATTTTTGATTTAAAAATATTTTGGTTATTTTGTGAAAAAAGATTGATATCAACTAGAGTCTTGAAAATCTATTTTTACCAACCTTAAAGAACAAAAACATCAATTTTAAAAATTTTAAGATCCTAGATAATTAAAAAAAATACCACATGAACTAGGGAATAATTTGCATACTACCAAACACTGGTTAGGACCCGACGATCGATATTAAATTTAACTTTGTTTTGAAAGCCGTATTAAATTTAACTCGAGCACTGATATGAAAAAAAAAAATAAACAATTCAATTTTTTAGTCGTTAGTAGGCCTGCATATAGACAAAGGGAGGATCCTTTGTCGCGAAAAACGAACGATACCATTTATCTCTCTCTCTCTCTCTCTCTCTCTCTCTCTCTCTCTCTCTCTCTCTCTCTCTCTCTCTCTCTCTCTCCACTACGTAGGTACATCCGCCCTATAAACTGTCGCCTTCTTCTTCTTCTTCATCCGCCATTTCCACTTCCCACTAGAAACTAAAGAGACCAAGTTCGAAGCTGGTCGGCCGAGAATTGAATTGGGTTCGCCATGGAAGTGACCAACAGGTTCGTGGCGATAAAGACACACGTGGATGAATCCCCAAGCGAGGACGACTTCGAGCTCAAGTCCGAGGTCGTGTCTCTGGATCTCGAGCCAGGTTCCCTAAACGTCGTCGTCAAGAACCTTTACGTCTCCATTGACCCTTACCAGGTCAACCGTATGAAGACCCAAAGTTCGTCCCAGTCGCTTATAAATCTCGCCAGTTCCACTATTCCCGGACAAGTGAGCTTTTTAACTTTTATTTATTTCTATTTGGAGATTAGTTTGCAAGTGTACTATAACGATCCGTAATTTGACCGACTGGTTCCACTGTACCAACAGTGGTACAGTGATCTTATCTTCGTATGCATAATAATAATCAAATCACCTAAATATTTCACACAGTACATATACGGAGTATCACATGTAATCACCTACCTATTGTTTTAATTTCTTTTGGTTAAATACGAAGAATTTGTCAAAAGTTTGTCCAAACGTCATAAGGTGTTGTTAATAAAGTGGCAAAAGATATAGATTTACTTGAAAATGTCTTGAATTTAAATTTACAAATATAAAGATACTATTCGAAAAATTCTTTCCTAAATATGGTCGGACAATGCTCGATTTTTTAATATTTGATGTGACAGGAGATTGATGCATATGGAGTTGGGAAAGTGTTGGTTTCTGGGAATCCGGAGTACCAGAAGGGAGACTTGGTCGTTGGTCTCCTAAGCTGGGGAGAATATACTGTAATAAAGCCAGGTGGCCTTTTCAATAAGTTGGATCCCATGGGATTTCCCCTCTCATACCACGTCGGGGTTTTGGGTACGTTATACTATAAATAGTCCACCAAAAATGTTTTAATTGAATGGCTAATTAAAGTTTCGTTTTTGTTTATACACGGCGTCGTAAATGTGTTGCAGCATTCAGTGGACTGACAGCTTACGCGGGATTTTTCGATGTCTGCAAACCCAAGAAGGGGGAGACAGTATTTGTATCGGCTGCTTCGGGGTCGGTTGGGAGTTTGGTCGGACAATATGCCAAGTTGCTTGGTTGCTATGTGGTCGGTTGCGCCGGTAGTAAAGAAAAGGTGAAGCACAACGTACTCAGCGAGTTCATCTTGTCGTGTTTAGATTAGTCGGTCGAATCGAACAAGTTCAGTTTACTTGGACAGAAGTAACATTGTTCGGTTACTTGCACACAGGTTGCGATGTTAACTGAAGAGCTCGGTTTTGATGCCGGTTTCAACTACAAGGAAGTAACTGATCTGAAAGAGACTCTTAAAAGGTTAGCTGCTGCTACTTCACTAGTACGTAAATGAATGAATCAACAGAACTACTACTACGGAAATGAATCGATGAAAGTACATGATCGTTCGTGCAGTTACTTCCCGGACGGAATCGACATATATTTCGACAATGTGGGAGGAGAAATGCAGGAGGCAGCCATCGAGAACATGAAGATATTCGGGAGAGTGGCGGTGTGCGGTGTGATCTCTCACTACACGGACAAGGAGAAGAAAGCTGCGCCAAATATGATGGACGTTGTGTACAGGAGGATCAACATCAGAGGATTCTTGGCAAGTGATTTCCTTGGCATTTTCCCCGAATTCGTCAAAACTACTGCAGAGTATCTGCAGTCGGGGAAGATGAAGTCCATCGAGGACATCTCCAAGGGCGTGGAGAGTATACCTTCTGCTTTTATTGGACTCTTCCAGGGGAAGAATGTCGGGAAAAAGATTGTTCAAATTGCGGAAGACGAGTGATAACCGAGGGAATCTGAGGAAGTGTTGTGTCCTAATTAATAAAATGATTCCTATGCAACTTTTTAGTTGCTCGTTAAGGTTATTACCATATTGTATTTTGGGGTGGACATGAAGATTGAACATTATATCATCGTAATGGATTGATTATCACTTTGATTGACATAGTTTGAAGGAGTGTAGAGATTACTATATTACAAGTGCGGTAGGTTTGTTCACAAGCGTAAAAAATTCATCAACCAATTAACTCGAGGTTTTAAGGTTTTGGGTAGGAATTGAAGATTTTTTTGTATTCTAGGTTCAAAAGATAAGAACTTGAGGACAACATCAAATGAAATGGAACACTTGAAGATGGAAATACAACATCTGCTTCTTGGGAATCAGCAGAGGCAGAGACAGAACCAGTGCACAAGCATCTGTGCAGGAGTTCTCCATTACTAGGACCACCTCTGCAAATAAAGCTTCAATGACCCATTACAAACAAAATGATAGATCACGAAACAGCTGATATATCCTCATAAAGGTTGATACACTGTTTGGCGACTTACAATTTGCGTCTGTTATATGCATTCTACTGATCTATGAACCACGTACAGCTTGTATATTGGGGAGAGGTTACTTCCTTTGTTCCATTTAGCTTGTATAAAGATCTTCGGTTCTCTTGCCCGGCGAGTTGGAGTTTCCGCCGTCGAAATGAGCAGCGCAATTCATCCAAGGACAAAATTTATATGCAATGCTTTGACATTAAATCTTCTGTTGATAAAAGACCAGTTATCAGTTTCTTGAGCCTTTTAGCACCAGGACCAGGCCTAAGCTTGGTGGTGTTCAGGTTGGTGACTCCTCGGCTGTTGAACCAACGACTAGGAACAAATGCATCGGGGCTACTGCGCCCCAGAATATCCGAATCGATCTTGTCAAGGACAGCATCGTTGCTGTTGCCAAATTTCCTTGCGAAGGGAGCATTGCTCTCAACCATCCTCTGGTAATCATCAACAGTGAGAAAATGTGGATGCTGCTTCGGAGGGTTGTCCCAAGATATGAAATGGAGATCGTGATTAACTGTAGTGTTTCGGAACTCCTCAGAGTTGCAGATTACTGTGTGAAAGTACCCTTCGGGTGAAGAAAGAAAATTTGAGTAGTACATAAGGATTATCCTCGGAAGGCTGTCCCATCCCCATACGCAATATTCGATAAATGCACGAGAGAGCATCATCCAAGCTGATCCTGAGAAATTTACAACCACTGAATCATATATACGGTCGAGAGCCTAAAAGACTGGATTTTCGGTCTTGGTGGCCATAGTAATTCACAGTTCGATGTTTATGTTGTTACCTGTAAACAGCTTGTAAGCAGTTGGGACACTCCTCTTCTCCGACACCCAGAAGACATCTGACTTTTGGGGAGAATACAGACCTGGATCAATTATAATAGGTCTTGCCCTTTGGTATCTGCAAGTCCAGGAGGATAATACCATAATAAGAACATATAACCGACTAAGACAAACACAAAGTGGATAATGAATCAACCACGTACTCTTTCCAACCAATGTCACTTGTATGCTCAATGAAATTCAGGTTCCGTGGAATATTAGTCAAAGAATGCAACAGATCTGTCACAGAAAAAGGGAAGCATTTGAATCAGTCCGCAAGATCATCCACCCTAAGCTGCACAAGTTACTACCAATTCGGATCAAAAGAACAATTCAATGTTCAGAACCAAACTGATAACAAGTGACAGCTGCAGGAAGTTTACATAAACTATCTTCAAATACGACGTGGACTAATCAAACGAATCAGTACATAATCAATGAGATGGACAAAGGTGTACCAGCTACAAGTCTGGACTAACCAATGAGATAAGTTCATATACATAATCAGTCTGGTATAATTACAAAATCGAACTCGACCCTAGATTAGACTAACCAGAGGAGGATCATAAACCAAAGCAAAGAAAATATACCATCTTGGGTGACCAAAGGGTAATCAGAAGCACTCAAATTGATGAACCAGTCCCAATCACCACCCTCCTTCAACAGTATAGCAGCAGCATGAAGGGTATTACTGACCATAGTGGGGCCCCTATAAGTAACCAAATTGGACCTCACAATGACCCTCACATTCCCAACCTCCCTAAACACCTCCTCACCCCTCACCCACCTCACCAGCTCCAGCCTCTCCTCGGCCGAAGCCTCGAGGTCCAAATGCACCACGTACTGGTTCCTCGGGTGGTACAGAGCCATCACCATCCTCCTCAGGCTCGCCCCGTCGCCGGACGAGCCGGACACCAAGTAGGCCAGGCGGGGGACACCCAAAGACCGAGTCTTTGAGGTCAAAGACCCCAACTTTGACTCCACAAAGTGTGGAGCCTCCTTGGGAGGCCTCCTCCTCTGGAAATATTTGAGGAATCCCAAGTGGGAAGGGGTAATGGTTGCAAGGAGAAGAAGGGATAAGATCAGGAGCGAGGATGCCGAGAGAAGATACCATCTTTGCTTCTTCTTCAATGGCAATTTCGTGATTATTTCCAACTGCTTGAAAGAGTACATAGCAAGAAGAAGAAGAAGAAGTGGGTTGGATCAGGTGGGTGGCAATGTTTTAGCAGCTGGGGATCTGTGTTTTGCTCTGTTCTTTTGGCACACCCAGTTTGTGTGTGTGTGTGTATGGTGGTGGTTCACACTATCTAACCAAGTCCATTAGTTACTACTACAAAATATTAAAACTCTTTTAATTGAATTGTGCGTGTCATCCTTGTCGCAGGGGCATGCTAATTTTCTCTGTATCGTTCCAATTTTATCAGATGTACTCGAAGGGACTCTTTTAGTTGAATTGTGATTCCCATTAATAATATGTTAAAAATTTAAGTAATGTGATTTGCATTAATTTGTACAGATAATCGATCAAATTATAAGCATTACAAATTTGTTAAAGAAAAAAAAAACCTCAACTATTACCATGTAATTGTCATATTAGTATGGTTTGTTAAGTTATAATCAGTGAGTTTGAAACACTAAGAGAGAAATTGGTGATTAATTAGCATGGGTGGGTTTTGGTTAGTGGGATGCCAAATGCTTGCGGTGGAGAAGCAATGAGGACCGACAGTGGACTGTCAATGTCAGATTATTTATTTATTTTAATTATTTTGGGGTCTGTGGCACTTTTATTTCGTTCCCTTTAAAAAAAAAATGGTAATCCAATCATAGTTGGTGGCGGTGTATTTTAACTATTTAATGGTCAGATGTTATTCCAAAGATTAGTCACGGGGAGCTTGGTGATTAAGGATTAGCCAGCTGGCAGGGGAATTTTTACTCTCCTAGATCACCCACAAATGAAGAATGCGAGCTCTCTTTGGTCCACGTGGACCAATGGAATTTAGGGGATGTCTCTGCCCAGTTGACAATGCTTGATATCATCGGGTGTCAACATGGCATTCTGCGCTACATTGGTGCCACAGATTGCGTAATATAGCTCGATTGGCTAGTTAATTTGTTTTCCAGTTAAATTTTGAAAAGTATATATTTTTTTATCATTTTGTGCCATTCTATCCTAAAGAATATGTTTATATTGTTAATAATTTTGTAAAATTATTTGTATCCAATAATTTAATTAATGTAGTTTAGACTGTGTAATTTGAATTTTTTTATAGTCTTGGGTAATTATGTAGTTCAAAAATATATTAAAGTTTAATACAATTAACTATATTAAAAAGATAGTGACAAGTTACTATAACAATGAAATGATAATAGAAGAAAAACTGAGTGTATGGACGAATTTGTCGTGACATATTATAGCAATGACACCGAGATAGCACGGTAGTGACTATTGTTACAGAGAAGTTTACTATGGTCCTATGAGTATTTGGTACATTTAATAGTTTATCTCATCTTAGATAAACGATAACTTTTAAGATTACTTATGTCTCTGGTGGATAATGTATATATTACTTCTTAATTTTGTTGACAATTACTTTTGCCGAACTTGTATATCTGACATTGTATGACTTATCAAAAGAAGGTTATTTTGATTTTATCAAAAATCAAGTTGGTGTTGGTAGGAACGGTCAAGTGTAGATTTAATATCGTTAAGATTTCAGACAATCTTGCAAATGCACCTAATAAAGATAGGAATAAGGCTGGTTCTGTCTCCCTTCCCCTCTAGCATGAGAAATTCGTACGGAACATTACACTTCTCACCTTGCCGTTGGTCCACGCGTGTGCATGCGCACTTTTGGCAAAAAGAAAAAAAAAAGAAACAGTCACTTTAAAAAAAAAATCTTACAATATTTAAATTCGAGACTTTTTTTTTCCACTTTCATCATATTATATTACTGCATAGAGTGGACTAATGCCGTTATTTTAACAGTGGATTTTGGGTCGATTGTTTTTTTTAGAAATGAATTTGGGTCTTTTCTTGTACAAAAGATTTTAGATTTCTAAGTGTGGGTTTCATTCTTGGGCTAATAAGGAATTTTGAATTGGCTACAATCTTGGGCCTATTTGTTACCCCCTTTCAATGATAAACGGACGCGTGGCAGACAAATCTTGGTCGCTTCTTCCCAAAACCCGAATTTCAATAGCTTTGAGTCTCCGTCGCCGTTGACCCTTTGACGAAATACTGAGATTGAAGTAGTACTAAACTCATTTTTCTAAGAAAATAAAAAAAGTCAACTCATGCATCTCGAGGCTTTTATGAAGGAATCAACTCTCCTATAAAAATCTGGGGTTTGGACCAAGATTCTAAAAAACGACTTGGAGATTCATTCAGAATTTGGCTTGATTTTCGGGTCAGCCAGTCTGATCGTTTCAACAATTAATCGGACCAAAATTTTTTAAAATCTTGATATCTCTCCCTCTTCCTCCCCCTCTTTCTCCCCCCCTCCCCCTCCTCTGACAAAAATTTAGATCTAGGAGTTTGAAAATTTTGTAAAAATTGTTATTTTTTGCAATTTTATCCTCAAACCTTACTAAATCAAAAATCCCGGGTCAAAAATCCGTAGTGTACTTCATTATAAAAAGATAAAAATTGAGAGATGGGTTTTTAATTGTAATTTGTAATTATTTATATACGTGATAGTTGAGAGAGAGCCAAATACGATAAGGATGAACAAATAGAATAGATATGTCTACGATCTTTTAGTATTTATACAGTGAAGGGAAGAATAATTTTAAATAGTAGTTTAAAGGATATCTTTCATATTTGTTTGTTAATCAAAATCTTAAACAAATAAAATCTTCTCCTAATCTTCTATCTAATACTTCAAACTTTTTTGCCAAATAGCCTCTAAGTCGCGGAGAATGAAATTATTAATTTAATGGTGATGCGGACCAATTATTTTTTAAATATTATTTTTATTTATTGATGCGACTAATTTAAATTTGAAAATATACAATAACATTTTATCACAAGTATTTAACATCAATTTGTTTTCAATAAATTCAAATTCAAAATTTGGTATCAAATTATTGAAGTGATTGTTGGTTTTTCTAAGGAATGAAATTATTAATGTATGTTGTGGTGGGGTATGGTCTTTACTGTTTATGATATGTGATATATTTAATTTTAATTTTATTCCATACTTCATTGAATATCTAAACAAGTAATTCGTTAATCTTTTCATTTTGTTTATGAAATAGTGTATTATTGATCATTGTATATAAAGTAGCCTTATTTCAAGCAAACATTTACAATACTGTTTTAATTAACAAAATTAAACAAAAGTCCCTAAAATGTGAAACTAATGATCACAGATCCAAATAATGTAATAATGATGGGTAATTTTTGGTTGGTGGGACAACGCTTATTGTGGAAAAGCTACAAGGATCTACTGTGGACTGTCAATATCTGTCTTTTTATATTTTAAGTCTGTGGTCCTTCGATCTCTTTAATTGTTTTTCCTAATCTAATCTAGATTGGTGGGCTGCTCACTACCGATGGACAGTTGTTGGTGCAATGAGAGACTAGAAAAATTGTACTGGTGGTCATATGGGTAGTAAGTATATTTAAAACTTTTGCCAAAATTTTGTACTTGTCTCATGTATAGTTGATAATTATATTTCCATTAAAATAAGTTACATTTAGTTATCAAATATCAAATTTTTGTGGGCAATAAATGTGGAGAATAGTAATTTTTATAGTTGTGTTGCAGAAAAAATAAGTAAACTAGAGATAATCTGGAATGGTCGTCTCAAGTTAGGTTTAACTATGAGTTAGACTAAATTAGGCCAAAACTACGAGCAATGTTATGGGCTATGCTAAAGAGAACGATAAAGTAGCGTAGTTGTTATTTGATGTGTTGGTGATGATCTTTTCCTTTGTACGAACTCTCTTTATATAGATGTCTTGACCTAGCTTCTCGGTTTTAGAATATAAAATTCTTAATCGTGTTCAAAGTATGGAGATCTTAGAATAAAATAGGAACATCTTTAACTCAAGATCAAATTCCATAGAATTTGGCCTAACTGGTAATCATACACTGCATAAGTTAATTCCAACTAAGTCTCTTCCAATTCAGAAAAATATATCATGCAGGCATATAAACCGCATATAAAAATATCAACTCGACTATTTTCAATTCAGAGAGATATAATGACTTAGTATGGGAAAATTTTATACCGATGTCCAAAGATAAGAAAATTTAGTCCTACACAGAGACTCAAATTGTGTCAACCAAGTAACCCGACTCAGAAGAAAAAAATTTCTAAACGGGCATCCAAAGATAAGAAAATCCAACCTAAACAAGAATCACCAAGTTGTGTTGGTCGAGTAACTCATCAGATCGTGCTAGTCAAGAAATCGTACTCTACCTTGACAAGTATAACGAGCATGTCTTACGCATTTGCTTCCATATCCAGAATAAGTTTCCATTTTGACAAAACTCAAAATGAGCTCCCAGTTTGACAAAACCTAAAATGAGCTAACGGATTCCCACATTGACAAAGCTCAAAATTAACATCCAGCTTCACTTTCACCAAGTTCCAAACGAGTTCTTTCGCTTTAAAGCTTAAAGCAAGCTTCAGCCAAAAATGGGCCGCTCAAACTGGTACCTGGCGCCACCAATTTTGCGAATGATACTTCACATACAAAAGAGTTAAAAGTACTAATATACAAAAGAAACAGATAACCAAATTACATTACTAAAACGTGTAGTATTTTGACATCAAGCTACATTACACAACCATCGAACTACACAACTACTTAACCTCTAGCACTTGTCTTCACCTCCAGCAGAATGTCCATTGGCGATCCCCTCCTCCATCTGCAACCCTGCGTGTTTCGCGTTCCTCGGCTTGTACCCCGCGGCACAGACCATATAAACAAGAAAGTTGACTACCCCCAACACGGCCAGAAGCCAGTAGAACCGATCAAGCCGTCCATTGTTGATGTTATCAGCTAGCCAACCCTGACCACCGTTGAATCTCGTGACCTTCTTCACGATCATGACGAGTAGGCTACTAACGAAGAACCCGAGCGAAAGGGTCGTAAGGAACAGCCCCGTGCTCATGGTCTTCATCCCCTTGGGGGATTGAGTTATGAAGAAGTCGAGCTGGCCAGTGTAGATGAATGCTTCACCTGAACCTATCAGGAAGAACTGTGGGATCAGAAGGAAGACGCTTAGAGGAACAATTGCGTGGCTTCCGGATTCTTTGGCTACCGATAGGCGTTTCGTTTCGGCGAGTGCAGCTGCTGCCATTCCCGTCGTTGATAGGACGAGGCCGATCGCTATTTTCTGCAGGCTGGTGAAACCTTTCACATCGAAAACAATTACGTACCATTCAGAAGAAAGAAAAAAAATATGCTATGGTGAAGCAGTTACGTTGAATATCTCAATTATGCCTTATTGAATATCACAATTATGGAAAGTTTGTGACGACGGACTTAGTTCGACATATGCTACAAGTCTCACATTTTATTGTTGGGATCGAGTTTACAAGTACGTAAAATTTACCAACCAAATAACCAATATTTTTGGATCAAAATTGGAAATTTTAAGCCAGGTAATATCGTATGCTTCAAATGAGTCACAATGAAAAAAGTATTGGTTATTGTGATAATTAAGTTGATAGGTAATTTCTTTCCTACTCTAAAAATCTCCAAAATAAAAAAACTCTCTATTTAATTAAGGTTGAAATTAATTTTCTTTAATATTGTCATGTCATCTCTCTATTTAGGAAAGAAAAATATGATGTGGCATTGACATAGAAAAGACAAATGAGACCAATTAATTTTAGTGAAAAAGTTATCACAAAAGATGTCACTTTAGGAAATTTTCTTCCACAAAAGAAACAAGCTAAATCACAAGATCATAAATTTATAATGTGTTAAATGATATGAATTATCAACTAAATAACATATATTTTCGGATCAGATGTGAAATTTTTTATTCTAATATAGCTATCTTCAAACGAGGAATAATAAACAAAGAATTGGTTAGTGGTAAGGAAATTGAGGTACCTTCTTTCCCTGTCCATTTCTTCCAAAAAGGCATGACTAAGCGATCATAAACAGCACAGGTGAGCAAAATAGCTGCGACGAAGAAGACGGTGAGAGAGCCAGCTGGGATTTGGAAGCTTCCAATGGACCGTTCCATTGTGGAAGCTTGCTCGACGGAGAAGGTGATCATCTGCGCGTACGAGGTCCAGAACATTATGGTCGTTGCCCAAATAGGCAACAATCTCGCCATCATTTTCACCTCCTCCACCCTCGTCACCGAGCTCAGTTTCCACGGGTTCCGAACCGAACCGTTACCGTCCAAATCTCCTTCCACAGCGATCGCAGCCTTGTCCAGGAATCTGCTTAATGGGTTCAGTAAATTATAGAGTATGTAGTTTGACGGGCATGCAATTGTTAGAAGCTTATTTTGAGGGTATAGTTTTTATTGAGATTCGACAATTTAAGACTCTTTCACTTTGATTTGGTTTAGACTCAATCCTGTCCAAAACCTTATATTAAAAAAAATAAGGGTATAATCATGAATTTATTATGATATTGTAATGTAATTATCCAAACTTTTTCAAAATGTTGTTGAAATAAATATGTATCTCTATAAGATTGTTAGAACCTTGTTTTGAGGTATAGTTTTTATTGAGATTCGACAATTTTACCACTCGTTCACTTTGATTTGGTTTAGACTCAATCATGTCCAAATCCTTATATTTAAAAAAGGGTACAAGCATGAATTTATTATGATCATGTAATGTAATTATTCAAACTCTTTTTGTTGAAATAATATGTATCTCTATAAAATATTAAACAGGATATCAAATTGTCAATACCAACTTACCCAACTTTAACTTTTTTGAATTTGCTTATTTCGTTTCTTTATAAATGTCCCGTTGTTATTTGAGAACAATGAAATGATAGTTGATTATCATGCGTGATATTTTATGGATTCAAATTCTGCCAAAATATGTATTTTTAAAGATAACAAAAATAAGAATCTAGATCTACTATTTCAAAAGAGGGCAAGATCCGAATATACCCGAATCCTGCTTATTGCAATTGCTAAAGTCTTCACGAGATTCTTACCGGAACTGTTCAGTATGGAGAATTATGTTGACCGCCGGGGTATTCTCATACAACAAGCTAACATCATAAGGAAGGTCCATCTTCCTCTTCCTAATGGCGCCCACGACGACTTGGAAAATGTGAACGACCGGGCTCCCTTGGCTCTTCTTGTACCTGTACCTTTTTCTCCCGGAAAGGAACACCGTTACGGCTATAACCATAGAGACACAGCAAATCCCATAAGCCCAGCTGCGGCCAACTTCGTCCTGTATATACACGAGCACCGTGACGGCCATTAGCGTCCCCAGGCTTATGAAAAAGAAGAACCTGTTGAAGAAGAAGGCCATCTGAGACTTCTCCTTATCGTCCTTGTCGTCGAACTGGTCGGACCCGAACCCGGATACGCTGGACTTCAGGCCGCCGGTGCCTAGTGCGATCAGATACAGTGAAATGTAGAGCATTCCCATTTGGAATCCGGTGGCCGGTGCGCAGGAGTTGGTGGTGTGGTGGTGGTGGTCGCACGGAGGTGGCCTTAGTTGTGGTAGCTTCGTTACGGTTGCCAGCATTCCGGTTCCCTGCATGGATTAATTAATGTATAATTTCATCTCACGTGTCGGAATTAAAATGTTAAAGAAACATTGTTTTAGGGCTAGTCTCTTAATACATGCTCACTAACCACTTAGGTTAGGACTTGTCCTCCTAAAATTCTAATTGTTCTATAACTTTTAATATTATAAAGTGTATTAGGCTTGTTCTTGTGAAATAGGAAAATAGATGTTAGAATCCTTTAGGTTTAATCCTCAATTAATTGACCATCATAGTATAAGTAAAGAATTAGGCTTGAGATGTAGCAATGATTATTTCATGTATCTCTGTCTCATAGATGTAGATCTTTTGACAATATCGTATGACATCTATCTCTTATGATGTAAATTTTTCTTATTTTCTTATTTATTGTATAATTAATTGTGTATCTGTACTTTATATGTTGTTTCCTAACATAAAAAGATGAATTTCCTAATTGATCACAGATTAGCCTAGATCCGGTTTCGAGTTTCTCTCCGTTATGGTTGTATTTTATCATCGACATCAATTCTATAGTTTCATTGCATTGTGGAGGTTGGTATCATAGTTAAGTAACGAACCGTTATTTGGACAATGGTGAAGATTGCAATGGTCTTAAATCTGCCAAGGAAGGAGTCGGCGAGAAAGCCACCAAGCAAGCAAAGGAGGAAAGACGTGCCCAAGAAATCAGTGACCACATTCGCTGAGGTTGCGCTCGGTAGATGCATCGTACCAATTAAATACGTTACCAGGTTCACTGCTATTCCCATAGTCGAAAGCCTCTCGATCAATTCGATCCCTGAAGAAAAAAATTAAAACTCGACATGTGTAATAATTGATTCAAAATTTTGTTACAGCATAAAATGTGTCACAAATAACGAACAAACGAGAATTTGGCGCAAAAAATGGGAGGAATTAGCAAACCTAGAATTAGAGCAGCAGGGATCCAACCGCCAGTCTTTGACTTATCAGCTGGGAAACCATGGTAGTCAACGGCATCCACGACACTCCAACTCATATTCCCATCCTGACGACAATACTAATCAAATTTGAATGTATGTTCATATACTTAGCTATCAATTTGACGAAACATATCCATACCAACGACATAGAACATTTTTAATCGGATGCATTTATTAACGACATGTGAAAAATAAGTTTTGAAACTACATGTACTAACCATTGTATTGGAGTTCAAATTTGGAACTAGAAATTGTATATATAAGTGGGATCAAATGGTTTTTTTTCTAACTCATACCAAATACGTCCCAGGGCGATCTCTTTATATAGGCGGAAACAAGCACCCATGTGGCGATCCACAATGCTGGAGCTGGTCCCTCCACTATATAATGACGACAGATTAGTGCTGCAAGCAAAATCTCAACAACACTTGGAATTGATATTGATGGTAGCTTTTTTCTTTGGATTTTTGGTTGAATCAAAAGGTAATTTGACATGATGGGGCATGAAATAATTGGAGGATTGGTAATCTTGAAATTTAAATATTCGTACATGCGGAAAGTTGATGTTGATCGGGGGAGATGCATTATGAGAAGATAAAGTTCGACTATTGAGAATGGAGGAATCTAGAAAATTGAATAGGGTTTTTATGGCCATCACGTGTTTGGTTTGTGGTAATCCACAGTGGCTGTAGCTGCTTGCAACGTCTAATTACTTGCTAAGACCTCGCTTAGTGTTCTTGGCAGTTAGAACTCAAGCACGTAGATCAATTGGTGATCGTTTATATCTTACAAGGAAGATTTTCTAAACTTTATGGTATCACTCACATAGGTTGAACATATATTAATTGATCCACTAAATTTGTGAATATCAAGTAATCTTGGAAAAATAAAATATTTTTATAGTGTTGTTTAGAAATAAAATTTGTTATGATATTTACATGGAGGAAAAAAAACTCATATTCTTGCAGCAGTTAGCCTCTTCAAAACACTAATCCATTAAAATTCATTGAAAAAATATATATAAAAAAGAGTATCATCCGTGTGATGAGTACAATTTTTTTTTTCGACTCTACGATAGAATTGGAAATACTAGAGTTAAATTCCCAAATGAAACCATTTTCATAATTTGAGCAAATTACTTCTATAGTTTTCTCTTGCTGCGTAGAGGCCCTACAAGATAAGTGATGGAAACAGATGGTGGTTTCCGTAACATATTTGGCTGACCTTGCTGCATTGATCAACCAATTATTGTTAAAATTATTGTTAAACATGAAATGCGATTCCACCGACCCTACTTTTCGGATATCTTCAATTCAAGATAACTTTAGTTGATGGGCCTGTAAAATTCTAAACAAGATATTTTTGAACATGGAGGTTAATAATTGGGAACTGTAACTACAGGTTTCCATCCTTTTGAAATGTAAGTTGCTTGGCTAATACGAAATCTTAACTAGATATTGTTAAACATGGTGGCCAGATATTTTTTTCAAAAATAAATGATATTCAAATATATATTAAATTGATTAGTTTATATTTGATTTAAGAGCACACAGACATTAGAAATGAAATAAAGATACCAATAGATCATTAATCAAAAAAATTTCTTTCGATGTACCTGCATACGTCTTGCTGAGTCGCTTGAGAGAGATTTCTCAAGTGAAGAAGATTTCAATGTTAAATTTATATATTTTCGTCTTAATTTTGTTTGTCTTTATTTATTTATTTATTTTTTTGTTATGACACTTCTCCTTAAAATTTTGGTGCCACGCCCATTCAATCCGAGTTGACTTGATAATCTATAATCATGACTAGTAGGGTCTTAATAGTTGACTAAGCTCATAGGACATACAAAATCCAAACTCCAACATCTCCAGCAAGTTTACAAGACACTATCTATGGAAAAAGAGAGAGAAGATCACAAGACAGTGGGAATAGCCCAATGGGATGGGCATGAGGTAGCCGATATGGGTCGGTTCATATGCATTACACTTCCACTTTTCGCACGTGCCAACAGACACCAATGCACAAAGCTCACCGGCCATTAAGGAAACATATAACATGTTACTCCCAACAACAAAACTGGTTAATTTCCCTCCATGGAATCAAAAGTTTCGGACTGCTACGGATACATGCATCATTGGGCAGACATTTCATGATGGGTCCTCTTCCATCTCCTTCTTCCAATAAGGGAGCTGATAAAGCACAAATTATATTTTTTTTTTTTTGTAAAGTAGATTGTATTTATTCACCAGGAAATTAGTTAATACATCATGAAGTCGATTGCTGAGTGTACAATCGTTCTATCACCAATTTAATACAAGGACCTAGAACTTTTTAAAATTATAACTTATGTATTTCACCTAGAACTTTAAGAAATTGTGGATGTAAATTTAAAATATTTATACAATATGATAATCTCAATTATACCTCTTAACCAAGACCCATCATGCTGTGACAGATGACAAAGGTGAAGCTAAAAGATTTAGAAAGTTGAGTCAATTTTTATTTTTTTTAGACTTCGTTTTAATTTGTAGGTTGGTTAATTTTTAATAAGATAAATTTCAAATTTTAGTAAAGATATTAAAAAATAATTAGTTATAATTAAGTGAGGCAATTACCCCACTTATCTAAAGGCCCCTCCGTCGTTGACAGGTGGTGTTTGGATATGTATTGCAGATACCATTTGGTTTAATTGAACAGAGAGCTACTAATATAATTAGGACCTCGGTGTGGGAGGTGTATTGCAGTTATCTCAGGCTCACTTGTACCTCTTAATCAAGACTAAGAACCATCATGATGTAATAGATGACAAAGGCGGAGCCAAAAAATTTAGAAAGTTGAGTCAATTTTTATTTTTTAGACTTTTTTTAATTTGTAAATTGATTAATTTTTAATAAAGTGAATTTTAAATTTTAGTGCGGATATATATTAAAAAAATAATTAGTTATCAAACAAACAAAAGAAGTAAGTGCCGCAATTACCCCACTTATCTAAACGTCCCTCCGTCGTTGACAGGCGGTGTTGGATATGTATTGCAGATAACATTTGGTTTAATTGCACAGAGAGCTAATAATATAATTGTGACCTCGGTGTGGGAGATGTATTGCAGTTATCTCAGGCTAACTTTTTCCCGTTGCGATTCTTTTTCTACCGAGTTTTGTCGTGACGAGTTTTATACTAGAAATGAGGTTGCAATTGCGTACACGATACACAGGAATCTCACTCACTACATGGGTGTAGCATGCACATAATACTAATATTCATAATATTTGACAATTAAAAAAATCGTCATGTCAAATTTTACACAAATTTTGATGCTATCAACATACGATAAAACATGAATTGTGTAAATATAAAAATAGATACGATTGCTCTAATAATATATTAAAATCTATGCATTTAATCTAATATCTTAAAACAATAATTATATGAATTTTTTCAACCTATAAAATCCATCATTATTCTCACTAGCAAATACTAATGTGGGCAAATTTGAGGACGCGACTCTTAATGAGTTCAGAGATAATAGTGTATTTAACCCTATCGTTAATGCTTGCCCTAGGCGTTGAATTGTTTATTCTCGACGATAGTATCACATAACAAGTTGGGTTGGACTTAACAGGGATAATCCGCCAGGAACAGCGAGACATGAACTTGAAAATAAAAAAAGTCTTTAGTGACTTGATTAGACTTTAATGGCAGTGGTTGAGTCTCCACGTTGTCCATAAAGAGCTCGGCAATGCGTAACATGCGAGTAAATATGATTTATTAATGTGCCAGATACCCATAATCAACCGATCGTTATATCTAAGTGCACGAAAGTGGATCGGATGTGTTTTAGTTCAATTAGTATCCTCGAACTTAGATTTTCAATTCAATAAATAAGTGGATATTGATAGTTTAAAAAAAGATAAAGGTTGTTAAAAGAAAGGACTTAGACTTGATTGAGGGAAAAATGCGTCGGCACCTAAAGAATATGCTTGAACAATTATAACTTATACGTAAACAGTGACTCCTCCAACGTTCTAGAAGTGTAAAGTTAGGGTTTGCAATGACGAGAAATATTTTACCATTTTTCTCGGGTGGATATTGTTTTGAACTTCTTTGGAACTTATTAGATATGTGTCAAATGATGATTTGAAACTGTTTCTTTGTTCTTATCGACTCTTCCTTGAGACGAGCTTTACCAAAAGGCTCCTAAATTAAGCTTGAGACTATGAAATGTGTGAGAGTTCAAGATTAATAAATAGGATTTACTGTCGCACTCAACCTTTATTTTTTTTGTGAATACTCAGGTATCCGGCCCAGCCCATTATGGGCTTTTCAACGGGGCCGACTATTCCTGTTCGAGGCGGGTCCCGGGATTAAGATTTTAAACCTCTCCCAAGCTGGTATTAATGGTCAAAGGATATGAATTATTGGAATGCAGGGTTATTATTACGTAACACTACACTCGGCTTTTTTTTATCTCCGGTTTTTTTCACCATATTTTAAGGAGGTAAATCTTTATGGTTGCGACCTCCGAAGAAAATCATGCATATTAAGATATGTAAATAGTGGAATATAAATAAAATTCACTGATGAAGAAATTGATGCTCTAATGGGGCTTGTTTTTAAATATCAAAATATACATTATCAATATTTCCTGGACAAATGAGCTGATATTATCATTTTCGTTGATAAAATGGCGATTGATTAAGGTACAAGTTTTTTCTCCAAGTTTTCCATTGAACAGCTATTGTAGAAATAATATGTCAAAATATCGAAACAAATTTACGGATGGAGTTAAAAATGATTATACCAGGAGTGATCGAACAAAAGGAGAAGAAATATGGGGGAGAAGAGAAGAATTGAGAGATTGTTGTACAGAAAAAGAATGATGGAAGAGTCAAATAAAAAAACCAATACATAAAAACTGAATACAAGAAGACTAATACATAAATCATCAATATAGAAAACTTAATAGACCATTGTGCACGGGCGATCTTATTACGCATCTTTGGTGCGTGCACTGCATGCATTAATCATGGGTGAGAAAATGGACGGTGGGGATCGACGCATTTCGTCTCCGTCAAAAAGGCAAAGAATTCCCCATGTTCCACGCAGCCTCCCAGTCTACATGGCACACGAGAATTAGTTCGAGCTGATTTTCTAATTTTTTATTTTTTCTAGAAATTTTTATTTAAAATTCTTTGTTCCATTTAAGATCATTTTATTCGAATAATATCTTATGTTATTAAAAAATTCCAATTTATATGGCTAATTTTTTTAATTTAGTGATTACAAAAATTAATTTATATGATTATAATTTATTTCTAAAATTTAATAAATGGAAGACAATATATTTTATTCTTTTATATAAATTCACAAATTTTTTTATCTTTCTATAATTATCTATATTCTATTTTTCTAATAGTAGTTATGTATAAAAAATAAATGGTCTATTTTTTAATTGATAAAATTTACGTTTAATTAGTTTTAGTTAACATATTCTTTTTTATTATAATGCAATTTTTAAATTTATCATATAGATGTTCTTAATTTAGTATAATTTTCTTATTTTGCCAAAACATATTGCCGTTACATCAGAATAAATTTTAATTTTTTTAATTATTTTGTAATCATATTCGAATTAAATTTATGAAAAAAATTGATGTGGACGCAATAACAAAAATAAGATAAAAACGTAGGTGTAAATATACATTAAGTGTATAGACAAAACTAACAAAAAAAAATATTGATTTATTACATGACCGAACCCTTGTTGTGACGCTGGTATAGAACTCATACCACCGTGTGATTGGCCTGCTTCCTAAGCCTTACTTCACCGCTTTCTCTGTGTCCTGGATAAGCCACGAAAACCGTCATTTTGACATCCTTCAAAACCGAATTTGGAGAGATGACACCGAAATTTACAATTAATTGTTCCGTCTTATTTTTTTTTAGATTTTGGAATGACATGAATATGATATTGCAGCAAAAAATCACGATTATTTAATTGACACGAATTAATCTCCACGCCAACGACCTCATAGTATTTATTAATCAAAGGATTCAACCATAGGGCATTATCACTTGAGGTATATATAACCCGTGAAATCGAATCATCTTTGAGGATGTGTCCTATGAATAGCTCTTTAGTCTAATTCAATTGGAGAGTTAGCAGGACTTCTTGTGGGTGTTATTTTTGTTCCATTTTTGTTAATAAAATTTAGGATTAAACCATGCAATCTTTTTTTGCGGGATTAAACCATGCAATCTCGATCTACGTTAAAGTTCAAGATTTTTTTAGAATGTTGAAATGTCGGTTATTGAACCGTTTTCACACCTCTAGTTGTAACCTGAAAAAATATATGGGAAAAGTTTAACTTTGGCATGGTTTGAAAAATTTTGCGTCATGATATTGTGATCCTAAAACACAACTCTTGATCCTAAGGATGATTAATTATTTTGCGACGTAGCCTCGGGATGGCTCCGAACCCAAAAACTGCTTCGAGCCTAAATACGATGTCGTTTTGATGGTGACGAGGCGCGCACAGTATCTTGGGACGTGGGTATTAAAAAATATCATTTTCAATCACCATTTTTTTATAATTTTTCAAAAAAAAATTATCTTCTATTCTTCTTCTTCCATCCTCTCTTCTTCTTCCTCTAGCAGCTTGAGCAAGAAAATTAAGTCCATTATTTTCAATCAATGAAGCCTAGGTCAAATCGAAGATCTGAATCCTCAAAAACCCAAACCCGAGGTTCCTAATTTCCCAAATTGTAACCCTAATTTCCCTCATCTTTCTCCATCTCCTTCGGCTAGGACCCCTTCCTCTCTTTCGATATCCGTCAGGCTGGAGGCGACAAACCCAATAGTCTCCGCGAGGAAGGCGAGCTTCTACCCAACCTGCTGGAGTAAGTCAGACCCATCGATTGTGGTGGGCCAATCCCGGTAAGAAGAGGACAAGGGTGGCCTGCCAGGGGGAAGAGCATGAGCCTGGAGGAGCTGACCACTACATCACAAGGACCTCCATGCTATCGATTTGGGTTTCCAATTTTGTGGTGTGGGGAAGAAACGAGAAGTAGGTATGGAGAAGGGGAACTAGGGAGCGGGATTGACTACATTTTCAAGGTAGTGCTAATAAGGGACTCTGCGGTTGGGAAGTCGCAGTTACTTGCTCGGTTTGCTCGATTCGACTTCAGCCTTAACTCGAAAGCCACCATCAGGGTCAAGTTCTAGACCCGAACCTTTGTCATCTAACACAAGAGCATCAAGGCCCAGATCTGGGACACTGTCGGCCCAAGAACAGTACTAGGCTCCCTTGCTTTGACTATCGGTGTTAGAGTTTCAAGTTTGCTCGAAGATTGTTCATGTCTCGTCGGATTTAGCTCTCCTCATAGCCAACTGATTTTAGCTTAGTAGCTAGCTTTTTCATAGGTGGAGGGTGATTTGACTAGATGGAAGGAAATAAGGCTTAGTGTCAGCTTTCGCGGAAGCAATGAACTTGGGTTAATTCGTATGAAGGTGGTTGTTTAGAGAGGGAAACATTATGATCTATTGGCCCTATGCTTACTGGGTCTTGTGATGTTTATACACCTGGCCGGTTGGTGTATTATATGATTTGCTGTCTGATCTGTGTTTGATCGGAGTTGTGTGAACTTTGTAAAAAATGTTTTAGATTCAGATGTGACTGGAGTTGGGGTGAAGAAGAGACCAAAGAGAGAAGAGGATGAAGAGGAATAGGAAGAAGAGGAGGAAGAGGGATTTTTTAAAGATTTAAAAACATGTGAGATTAATAATGATATTTGGTTCAATTGACCAACTCGGCAAATTTATCAGACGTGGCATCCTGCATCAGCACGCCACATAGGTTCAAAGATTTTTTAGGCTCGGATTTGTCCCGAGGCTACGTCGCAAAATAATTAACCAACCTCGGGATCACGAGTTGTGTTTTAGGACCACAAGATCATAACGTAAAATTTTCCAAACCTCAGGTATCAAAGTTAAACTTTTCCCAAAATATATTGTTGTTATTCAGAAATTCAATATCTGCTATTACAATTGCATACAAGTTAAATTTCAACTTGAAATATATTAACGTAATTTGTTGAGCAACGTACCCTTTTTTCCTTTCCCAACCTCGCAACCTGCAAGAATATAATTACAACATATAAATTCCGTCTGCGTTTTCCCCTACAAGAAAACATGTATGTAACAAACTTAAGAAAATAAACTCCCAATATACCGCAAATAATTATTTTCCACGGAAGTTTTTCGAGTGATGCTTACCCGCCAACCGAAACTCAAAACCGCACTCACAGACATAGTCAATCAACGGTCTTTTACTTCCCTCAGTTGCCAGACAACCGGAGACGGCTGCCATGTTCGCCAACTGTTCGACGAAAGTCCCGACCCAAGTAGCGTGTCCATTGTTCGTTCCATGGTCGACTCGCTTCGCAGGAAGCGTCCCCTACGAGCACTCGGGAACTTCAAGAGCTATGTTAAGGATCATTTTGTTGACGGTGTTGCGCTGGCCCTCGCGCTGAAGGCCTGCGCTAAGGACCCGTTTCGCGGGTCTCAGATTCACGGTTTTGCTATTACTTCGGGGCTCATTTCACGCATTACCGTCTGTAATTCGCTGATGAACATGTATTCGAAATCCGGGCAGTTTGGTAAGGCCTTGGCGATCTTTGAGGTCTTGGGTTGTCCTGACATAGTGTCTTGGAACACGGTGTTGTCCGGATTTGGAAAGAGTGAAGACGCCTTGAGATTTGCCCTTAGAATGAGTTCGAATGGAGTTGCTTTTGATGCTTTCAGTTATACTACTTCCTTTTCATTCTGTTTGGAGCCCAAAGACTTTGTCTTTGCTCGTCAGTTGCATTCGTGTGTGGTGAAGGTAGGATTGTATTGTGATACCTTCGTTGGGAATGCGCTGATTACCATGTACTCGAGATCAGGGAAGGTGGAAGATGGTAGACGGGTGTTTGAGGAAATGCCACGGAAGGATAAGGTTTCGTGGAGTGCAATGATATCTGGCTATGCCCAGGATGTGATGCATGGATCAGAAGCCATTCTGGTGTTCGTTCTGATGGTTAGAGAAGGTATTGAGCCAGATCATGTGGCGTTTACTGGTGTTGTGGCAGCGTGTGGTCATGGGATGCACTTATTTCCCGGGAGACAAATCCATAGTTTGAGCATGAAAAGTGGTTTTGCAGAACATCTGTCGGTCGGTAACGTTTTGATGTCAATGTATTCAAAATCTGGTGAGCCCAAGGAGACGAAACTGGTGTTTGAAAGCATGGATGATCACAATGTTGTTTCTTGGACCACGATGATCACTGTTTATGAAGAAGATGCAGTGTTATTATTCAAAGAGATGTTATTACAAGGTGTTGATCCCAATGAGGTTACCTTAATTAGCTTATTGTCTGCCATTACTAACAGGGATTTGATTGAACAAGGAAAGACGGTTCATGGATTTTGCAAGAAATCTGGTTTTCTATCAGAACCAAATGTCTGCAATAGCCTCATTACCATGTATGCTAATTTCGAGTCCATGGATGAATCCTTGCAGGTTTTTCAGGAGATTCAAAATAGGGATATTATAGCATGGAATGCTCTTATATCCGGTTACACGCAGAATGGACTGTGTCAAGAAGCCGTAGAAATGTTTGCTAAAACTTTTACAGAGTCCAAGCCAAGTGAATACACGTTTGGCAGCGTCTTGAGTGCAATTTCATCAGCAGAGGATGTACCTCTAGTACATGGACAAAAGTGCCACTCGCAAATCTTAAAACATGGGCTAAGCATTGACGCAATTGTGTCAAGCGCTTTACTCGACATGTATGCAAAGAGGGGGAGCATCAGCGACTCTTTGAAAGTCTTTATTGAAACTCCTCAAAGGAACCACTTTTCGTGGACTGCAATAATATCTGCATATGCAAGACACGGGGACTTTGAATCCGTCATGAGCTGGTTCAATGAGATGGAGCTGCAGGGGGTGAGACCTGACTCAATCACATTCCTCTCAGTTCTAACAGCCTGTGCTAGGAAGGGAATGGTTGATACTGGTCGTCGTCTCTTCAAGTCGATGGTCAGAGATTATCAAATTGAACCAACTCATGAGCATTTCTCTTGTATGGTGGACATGCTGGGTCGAGCAGGGCGGTTAGCAGAAGCCGAGGCCCTGCTAGATAACACTCCTGGAGGACCAGGGCTGACGATGATGCAGAGTTTGCTCGGGGCTTGTAGGATACACGGGAATGCGAATATGGGAGAGAGGGTGGCTGATGCTTTGATGGAGACGGAGTTTGCAGACTCTGGTTCCTACGTGCTGATGTCCAACATATACGCGGACAAAGGTCAGTGGGAGAAGGTTGCAGACGTAAGGAGAGCAATGAGAGCAAAAGGGGTGAGGAAAGTAGTTGGATTCAGTTGGTTGGAAGCCGGTCACGGTGAGGCGTCAGTTCCTCTGCACAAATTTTCATCGGGAGACAAGTCACATGCACTGTCCGAAGACATATTCTGGATGGCGAAGTTCTTGGGAGCAGAAATGAAATTTGCGAGAGAATTGAGGGCAACACAATGGTTAGTGATGACATAGCTTTGTATTTAATGGGTATTTCCAGAATTGGTTTTACTTTACTTTTTCTCCTTGATAAGAGAATTAAGGGATGTTTTTAGGTAGAGTTCTGATAACGTAGCAGTTTGGTATAATTTTCAATTTTGTACCCATTGATGTACTACCAAATCCGAAATTATTTCATTAGTCAACATACAACCGATTGTATCCACAGCTAGAGTAGCCCAATGATAACTAAATAGATGAATTGTTTTTACGTTATTTCTCAGAAACATACTTGTTTACATAAATCGATCATGATTTGTAAAAGTAGATACAACAAAGCATAGGGTCGGTAATTTCCCAAAATTGACGATAATCTCATCGATTAAGCATTGGGTCGATTGTTGAATTGATACCATTTTCTACACGGTTACTAAGTCAATACTTTATATAAATTGATTAGACAGCAAACTCCATTAACATTGACATTCAAAAAGGCCATGGCCAATCAAGTCTATGACATCAAATGAGGGAGGCAAAGCAGAATATAAGATCTGTTACA
Organism: Hypericum perforatum; assembly: GCA_012979155.1. Classification (NCBI taxonomy): domain Eukaryota; kingdom Viridiplantae; phylum Streptophyta; class Magnoliopsida; order Malpighiales; family Hypericaceae; genus Hypericum; species Hypericum perforatum. The sequence continues at coordinate 186,818 of SOPF01027880.1, forward strand.
TTCCCACGAAAACAAGGACAGGAGACTTGAAAGGTAAAAACTGAAAAACAAAAGCTCCATCAGTCAGAGCCCTTGTAACCAAATGGCTAGTTGAACAGGCTCGTCATTTGAAGAGGCTCGTCACACCAAATCCAATCATCGCACTTCAGATGAGGAGCTTTTCTATGGCGTCCTACATTCAGATAAAACACAAGGAATAAGACATACTGCATAAGGAATAAATGAGCTACGACAGTACAGAGCTCGAGAACAGGGTAAGATGGAAGATACTTTAATTTGTTGGATCTGAGTCTTCAGCTGGCTAGCTTCATTCGTAGTGACAGAGCACGCAATGACACTCCTTGTAACACCACACGCCCTACCAAGTGCTGCCTTAGAAGGGACGAATACATAGGGCACATTCTGCCAATTCAAAACAACAAAAGTCTCATCAGTTGTCAAGTTTGCGAACAGCTGAACAAAATAGCATAAAGAAAGCGAAAAGACAACCGATGAAATTTAAGGCATAGCAAAATCTTCATTCATAAATAGAAGAAAAGAGCAATAACAATCAACTGAACTAGTGCAAAAGTATGATTGGCAGAAAGAATAATGCAGTGCGAAGCACGAAACTAACATCCTTTAACATGCAATATCAAATATTGACCCCGAGAAAGAATCAAGTTGAAGTAAACAAAAATAACCACCTCTTCAAGAAAGCTATACCCTAATCACAACATCCGAAACTGTTCACAGACAACACACAAAGCCCGCGGCAAACATGGAAACAAACCTTGTCCTCGGCAAGCAATGGAAGATGGAGAAGAATCTCCAAAGGCTCGGTATCGGCCGCCATCACGATAAACTCAGAGATACCCCTGTTCAGCGTCTTAGTAGCTTCAAGCCACCACCACCAACAACAAAAATCAGTTGTTAGTGTTAATCCCCAAAAAAAAAAACAAAAAACCAACAAACAGAGAGCGCGCGCGAGAGAGAGAGAGAGAGAGAGGGAAACCTTCGTTAGCGCCCTTCTTGAGCTGCTTGTAGTGAGCAGCTTGAGTGACCAAATCCATAATCGTAACATTAAGCGCCTTGTCCGCAAGTGGGTACGCCTTCGGGTTCACAACTGCTTCCGCTTCTCCCGTCTACCAATTAACCAACCAACCAACCAACAAGTTAAACGCAGATCACCTTCATCAACAATCAATCAACCATAACCACACACACACACACACACACACACAGAGAGAGGAGAGATAGATAGAGAGGGGAACGTTACCATCGTTGGCGCCGTGTGAGAGAGAGAGAGAGAGGTAGAAGCTAGGGTTTTTGTTTTTGGGTTTATGGGAGAGAGAGAGAAATGCTTCGGAAAATGCGAATAAAAGGGTTTTACGTGTCTCGTTTGGACTCCAGGAATTTCGATCTGCCCTAATTTGTTGGTCGCCGCCTCGGGCCTCTTGGGCCCAATACCTTAAGTCAAACAGTAACTTTGGGCTCACGTAACCGTTGGGAACTTGATATCCTAGACCTAGGTTAGATAATGGTTTGGGCCTGGCCTGACAAAGTGGCGTAAACTGTAGTCCTGATGGGCTATCTTAATCTGTAAGGTAAGGCTTGCTTGTTTTGTTATCATCAAAAAAATTATTTGATTTGAATTTTGATTTGTTGAATCTGAATTAGTCAATTTATTTTGTTTCTAACTATAAACCAAAACCATAATTTTTGCTTCATGTTAGATTTCTCAATGTGATATTACCCTTTAAATTGTTCAAAGAGGAATGACGAAAAAAAATTCCAATTTAGATCTGCAACTTTTACGCACTAAAGGGGGAGTTTAAACTAACTGAAGAACTCTCTTGAGAGTTGACCTAGTACACGTTAGATCTTAAAATTGTGTCAATTTTTTTTTCTAACCCAAAATTTTAAAACAGATTTTCTGTATTCTTATCAAGTCTCCTCAAACATTAGATTAACCTGTTATGATATTATGTTAAAATCTTCGTATCCTACGTGGGAATCAAGTAATCTAATATTTGTGACTACACTGGTTCAGCTCAAAGCATAATACAAAGCAGATCCCACCAGTGATACCTGAAGTAAGATAAGATGAACCCACCCAAGAGTGTAGATTGGTATGGATTCAATATTAAAGGAACCATCTCAAAGCTATTCATGCCACTTCAGCAATAACGCTATTGGTACTTGAAACAAATGAGCCAAATTTAACATTACTGGTGCGACGAAAAATGCAGCAGTAGCTTCATCTTAAACTAATGACTGAGACAGCACGAGAAGAAGACAGCTACACTATCAAGTTTATGGAACATATACAACAACCAAGAGTTTCTGGTACTGAATGTACTGTCAATATATGTAAATTTGTGCTAATTGTGTAATTTCCAGTTCAGGACAATGTAATAATCTAAATCCCAGTTCAGGACAGTGATGATAACAAATCAATTACCAGTTTCAAATCCTCCGAGTATGGCCCCAGTTTATGTTGAGTTGGCAGCGAAATGACCAATCTGCAGAAGAGACGAGAACAGAAACCGAACAACTATCACCAAACACTTAGATTCACTTGCTCATGAGCAAGAACAAGCATCAGATATCAAAATAAATTGATCAGAAATAACTGTATCTGGCTGGGGCTTAACCCGAAATAGCAAGTACCCTGAACTCTATGAAAATGGTTCCTTTTCCTCTTCGTGTAAGATAAAAACTACTTAACAGACTTTGGCATATATTGATTCTTCTAAACACTAATAGCAGCTTCACCCTACTGATGAGAATATGGCTAAGAATAAGAACACTTCCACCCGGAGTATTATACATCATACAGATAATTCAGATGTTAAACCTCTTTCAGCCCGATTAAGACAGCAAAAACAACTATTAGATGTCTTCCCACCAGAACTAATAGCACAAATGAAACAAAATATATAAAGTGTGACAGATTGCCCAACCTCAAAAAGTCCACGATCCAATCAAGCCGAAGCAGCAGTAGCCGAATGCTCATTCAAAGACCCAGACTCGAACTTTCGCAACAAGTCACAGTGAGGAGTCTCCCTAACAAAACCCCATTGCTGCCTCTGTAGCTCGAACCTGCAGTTTTGTGAGATCACCTGCACATACTCATTCTCCACCCTCCCTTCAACAGCCATCCTATCCCTGCTTCCGAGCGGGTACTCCTGTTCAAACCTACCCGCACTCTTCACATAATAATTCACCCCTCTCTCGGTGGTAAACTTGTACTCGTAAGGGTAATTCCTCGACAGGGCATAGACCGGCTCAGAGGAAGGCAGGAACTGGAACAACACTATGAGCAAAACAGGGAGCATCTGGATCAGAGCCCGGGCGTTGAACCCACCGGAGTCCGCCTGGACCCCGCCACGCCCTGCTCCCCCACCAAAATTGAAGCTCCTAAACTGCGCCGTAGCAACAGGCGACCTTCCCCCGAAGAAAAACTGCCTGAAGATCTCATCCGGATCGAATTCATCGTAATACCCATTGTACCCCCCGCCGGCTTGATACCTCCTGGCGGTTGTACGCCTCTCGTGGACAACCTCCTCGGACCCCGTCAGATCATACTTCTTCCGCGAATCATCGTCGCTGAGGCACTGGAATGCCTTGGAGACAGCCTTAAACGCTTCCTCGGAGCCCGGTGCCGGGTTCTTGTCGGGATGGACCCTCAGAGAGAGCTTCCGGTAGGCCTTCCGGACGTCGTCAACGGTGCAGCTCTTCTCCAGGCCGAGAATCTCATAATAGTCCTTCTTCCCGTTGATCTGCCGGACGATCGTGATCTGCTCCACGGTGAACGAGGCCGCAGCGGGATTGGATCGCTGCCGGAGCTTCGGCTCGTCGGCCGCAGCGGATTTCGGTGGTCGATCGGGAGCCGGCGCCGGCGAGGGAGCCGACGAGGAGGAAGAAGGGACGTCCTTGTCCTTGTCCTTGTCCTTGTCTAGGGAAGCGAGGAGGTGGTCGGTAGGGAGGGAGGGGTCGAGACGGCGAGCCTTGGCGATGAATTTAAGGGCGCGCGACCGGTCGCCCGCTTCGAGGGCGTCCTTGCCGATCTGAAGGCATTTAAGCGCGTCGTCTCTGTTACTATCCATTGGTTGGGCAATGGATTCGGATGAAGGGAGACTTGGGTAATATTGGTTACTGGCTCAGTGGAAGAGGTCCATTATAATAAGGATCGGGTTTGGGAATTGGATTTTCGAATTAGGGCTTCGGGGAGGTGGGAAGGGTGATTCTCTTTTTCTTGGTGGATTTTGCGATGACGTAATTTTGAGTTAATCGTCCAATTGGAAATCGATATCTTTTTTTAAAAATGTTGACTTTTGAACACTAATATAGTTATTTTTTCTCTAATAATGGGATTTTATTTGCTACTGTTCACTAAAAATATCCAAAAATGGTACGCAGAAAAAAAAATCGTCAAATTGGTGTCCACGTCATTTTTCTCTTACCAAATGAGGGATTTTTTTTCGGCGAACCGGAAAATGGGATAAAAACCCGTAATCTGATTTGACAGATTAAAAATCCGTAATACCATAAAAAGGTAAGAAACTCGTCATTCGACCGTATTACGGATTTTTTACCTTTTATGATTTCACGAAATAGATCTCAAAAAGTTATGCGAATTCAAAAAAAAATTCTCAAATCGGACATCTAAGCACAAAGATATGGTTCTTCACAAAGATATGGTTCTTCAAAGTTTTTTTTTTACATAATCATTCAATTTTAATTTTTTTTTAATTTTTTGAGTTTTTCTAAACTTTATAAAAGCTACAAAAAAAGACACTAGAAAATTTAACCATCTTTTGAAATTTTTTTAATTTTTTTCAAAAATACAAAAAAACTAAGACATGAGGAAAAAAAATTATTTTTTTCAAATACACAAGTTCTTTTTTCAAATTACCAAAAACAATTTCAAAATGGTGTCTAGATTGTCCGGTCCGAACAAAAGAAGAATGTTTTCCTTCTTTTTATTATTTTTGTATTTTTTTCAAATTTATGAAAATTCAGAAAATTTAAAAAAATTCAAGTTGAGAGATTATGTATAAAAAAACTTGGAAGAGCAATATCTTGGTGCTCGAATGTCCGATTCAAGAAATTTTTTTTTCAATCTCCATAACTTTTTGAGATCTATTTCATGAAACCAAAAAATGGGTCACCGTATTACAGGTTTTTTTACCCTTTTTTGGTATTACGGAACTTTAATCAGTCAACCAAATTACAGGTTTTTAACCCGTTTTTTGGTTAAAACGGATTAAAACTCATAATCTGGTTTGGCCGAAGAAAAAAAATCCGCGATTTTTTGGTAAGATAAATATGATGTGGACGCCATTCTTGACGATTTTTTTACTGGGTACCATTTTGGATATTTTTGGTTAACAGTAGCACTAAAAAAAAACTCTAATAATGTGATCGGAAAATGATTTGAGAGTGTTATATGACATATTTAGAAAAGTATGGGGATTTATGTTATCTGTTTACTTGGTATTTATTCCTGAATTTATAATCAACTTATGTAGCATATGGATTAATCCCTCGAGGTTCGCCCACCTAAAGATTCTACCTTTACTGGTTCAATATTATATTATGATTCTTTAACCATTGTATCTGCTAAAAATTGTAAATTTTATTTGTAATTTGAGATACAGCGGATTAATTTTGGCGTCCTTTATCGTTTCAATTGTAATGGTGTTTCTTTGCAGTTTGGATATGGGTGAGTGGGTAGAGGAATGCGTGGAGAACGACACCAAAGTAGTTCAGCTTATTGCTGATAGCTCTTTTTAACCTGATTTCCTCGTAGTTACATTGCCAATATACACTAAAATCTCTCTAAATTTGATAGAAAAGAAAAAAGTATTATTTTACAGAAGTTATTATATAAAAAATATTTATATTTTTTCTTCAAAAATATTAAAATTTAAATTTAATTTTGAATGATAAGTACATAAACAATAATAAAATCCCTTATCAATATTCGATCACTTAAATATTGGTTTATATCGTCGTGCAAATACTATATTTTTTTACATAATGATTACTAGAACTATTTCAAAACTATTAAAAAAGATAAACGATGATATAAATTTTGTCAAATAAGTAAGTGTAAGATAAAATAACTTTTAAATTCGTAAACTATGTAAAAACATATACATTTATTAAAAATATTATTTTATGCAAAAATTGGGAGCGAGATTTAAAATTAAAAAATTTATTAAAATATATAAATTATTATGATTATTACATTTTTACATTGATTGGGAACCAATTTTTTTTTATCAATTTAGAGAAGTTATTACTTTAGAAAATATCAATTTACGAAAATTTCAATAATATTTTGGAAAAAGTAAAAAAAATTAATAATTCACCCCTCTCTCGGTGGTAAACTTGTACTAGTAAGAGTACCCAATGGCGAGCTACCTTGCCAATTTCTCTCTCCTGACGCCCCAGGGTGTCACGACGCCGTAATGATTTTTTTTGTAAAACTTGAGAAATGGTAGGGGTAAGATTTGATCCCTTGGCCCACGAGCGAAAGGGGAGAACTTCACCATTTTGCTGTGATAATTTTTTGATGATTAAATATATTTAATATGTATTTTGAATATTATAAATTATGTAATTTTGGGAAAATTCGAAAAAAATCTGAAAAATTGAAAAAAATTGGGAAAAAATTCTAAAAATCATTTTTACTATTTCCAAATTTTCTGTCGAGTCAAAATTTTTTTAAACTTTTTTTGATAAATTTATACAATTTTTTGAATCCAAATAATAAGATTTTTTGGGTAAACAAATTATTAAACACTATAAATTGTACCATTTTGCAATATTATATTTAAATTATAATTTTTTAATTTTTTTCATAGTTTTATAAAATTAATTGTAGTTTAAATTAAGTAAATTAGAAAGAAATTATGTAATATGATATAAATTATGTATTTTGATGTAAATTGATATAATTTATGTAATTTGATGTATTTATGTAATTGAAAAAATTATGTATCTTAAAAATCATAAATTCTAAATTCCAATTAGCTGAATTTTAGAAAAATGAGCTGGAAAAAAAACCGACGTCACAACGTGCCCCTCGGCTGACGTGACGTCCAGGACATGCAATGTACTGTAGCGGGAACGTGAATGCGGATAGTGTAAGGATAATTCCTCGACATAGCATCGACATGCTGAGACTAGGGCAGGAACCGGAACAACACTATGAGCAAAACAGGGAGCATCTGGATCAAAGCCCGGTCGATGACCCCATCAGAGTCCACCTGGACCCCGCCTCGTCCCGCTCCCCCACCAAAATTGAAGCTCCTAAACTGCGCTGTAGCTATAGGCCACCTTCCCCAGAAGAAAAACTGCCTGAAGATCACATACGGATCGAATTCATCGTAATACCCGTTGTACCCTCCGCCGGCTTGATACCTCCTGGCGGTGGTACGCCTCTCGTGGACAACCTCCTCGGAGCCTGTCAGATCGTACTTCTTCCGCGAATTATCGTCGCTGAGGCACTGGAATGCCTTGGAGACAGCCTTAAACGCTTCCTCGGAGCCCGGGGCCGGGTTCTTGTCGGGATGGACTCTCAGAGAGAGCTTCCGGTAAGCCTTCCGGACGTCGTCAACGGTGCAGCTCTTCTCCAGGCGGAGAATCTCATAATAGTCCTTCTTCCTGTTGATCTGCCGGACGATCGTGATCTGCTCCACGGTGAACGAGGCCGCAGCGGGATTGGATCACTGCCGGAGCTTCGGTTCTTCGGCCGCGGTGGATTTGGTGGCCGATAGGGAGCCGGCGCCGGCGAGGGGGCCGACGAGGATGAGGAAGGGGCGTCCTTGTCCTCTTCCTTGTCTAGGGAAGCGAGGAGGTGGTCGGTGGGGAGGGACGGGTCGAGGCCGCGAGCCTTGGCGATGAATTTAAGGGCGCGCGACCGGTCGCCCGCTTCGAGGGCGTCCTTGCCGATCTGAAGGCATTTAAGCGCGTCGTCCCTGTTACTATCCATTGGTTGGCCAACTGATTCGGGGGAAGGGAGACTTGGGTAATATTGGTTATATTGGGAATTGGATTTTAGGGTTAGGGTTTCGGGGCGTTGGGAAGGGTTATTTTGTTTTCTTTGTTGGATTCTGTGATGAGTGATGACTTAATTTTAAGTTAATCGTCCAATTGGAAATCGATATCTTTTTTAAAAAAATATTTACTTTTCCACATGGATTACAGTTAATTTTTTCTATAATACTGTGATCGGAAAATAATATGATATGAAAAATAATTTGAGAGTGTTATCTGACCTATTTAGAAAAGTATAGGGATTCATGTGAGCTGTTTATTTTGGTATTTATTCCTAACTTTATAATCAATTTATGTAGCATATGGATTAATCCCTGGAAATTCGCTCACTTGAAGATTCCACTTTTACTGGTTCAATGTTATGTTAAGATTCTTTAACCATGGTATCTGCTACACTAAAAATTTTCTAAATTGATATTGGTGGTAAAAAAATATCATTTTATAAAAGTTGTTATATAAGAGAAGTTTATATTTTTGTCTTCAAAAATATTAAATTGAAATTTTGAATAATAGATACATAAAGAATAATAAAATACTTTAACTATATTCAAATTATTTAAATCTCGATTTATATCGTCTTTCAAATATTATATTCGATATTTTCTTACAACAACGTGATGATCATTAGAATTATTTGAAAACTATTTAAAAAATGAATAATGATGTAAAATTTGTCAAACAAATAATAAATAAAATAATTTTAAAATTCATAAACTATGTAAATATATATTTATTAAAAATATATCTTTTATTTGGACAAAATTTACTACTGAAATTTTCTCAAAATATATCGATTATTATGACACACGAGTTATCACATTTTTGTATTGGTCACGACTTGTGACCAATTTTATTTTTTTTTATCAATTTAGAGAAGTTATTCTTTTAGAGAGTTTCAATTTACAAAAGTTATAATGATATTTTATTAAAACTTCATTCTCAATTAGATGGTAATTGGCAATTGTTATGAAAAATAATTAAAATTCCTGCACTTGTTGGGTGGATAATGATTCCATACCTCCGAGCTACATAACATTTTGTTGCAGAGGTGGGAGTAGACCCATTTACCAAGAGGATAGAAGAGAAGAAGAAAAGAGTCGATAAGCAAAATAGGAATCTATTGCAGAACTTGAAGAAAGTTGGTTCTTCTTAGGCTCTCCAAAGTTCTTAGTAAGATCAATGCGAATAATTCACACGAGATACTTAACGTCGACATGGTATGCCAATAAAATATCTTGCTGCAACTGATTTTCTGCAGTGAAGCAAGGCTCTTTCATCATTTTGTTCGTGGAAAAGTAGGCCATTTCGATGTACAACGTGAAGAAAGATAAGCGACGGTGGACAGCAAGATAAACCCATTTCGACGTCGGACAAGCTGAAACTCAAAGGAAACCCATGAAAGGAAATGACAGATATAGAAGAGGGAACGGACAGATCCAGGAAGAAGTTTGCTAAAGGGTCCCTTTCAAAGAAAGGCAAAGCATAATGGAGCTGGTCTCTTGTTAAGTCCACTCTGGTCTCATAGAATTTTGTCCAAGGCGTCATAATTTTGTCAACGAGGAAGGAGAGCGTATTAGCGTAATCCTCCTATATTTTTTTCAATGGAATCTATTACTTGCTTAACTCTCGGAATAAGATGAGTTAATTTAAATTTCCAAGTTCTAAATGGTATTAGACTTCATTTTTTTTTTCAAATAAAACTTTTCATTTTTCTTAGGTACAAGAGTTTGACCAAAAAATATCCAAAATAATTTTCGATGCCAAGTATTCACATGCCGCGACAAGCCAGCCTTTATCATGATTTCACCGAGTTTGTCCTATCGGTGAACAAGATACAAGATGTTGGAACATAGAGATTCTTTTACAAGAACAATGAAATATCAGTTTTATCTTAAACTTGTGGGCTTGTGGCCGTATGAAGGTTACTGGGAAGTGCTTACGTGGAGACACGTCGATGAACACATACGGAGTAATGAGTTGATACATGGTGACAGTGCCATTGTTGTATGAAAGAGAAGCTCGAGTTCCATATCTCAACACTTATGTGTAGGGGTGAGGATTTATATTATCCATATTCGAATTATTTGAAATATACAAATAAATATTTTAGTATTTGAATCTGAAATTCGAACTCAATATCTAATATCCAATTTTTTTATACGATTACAAATAATCTAAATTACCCATTTTTCAAAGTAAAAAAAATGCCGCACCGTTTCTTTTATGTTCACTTTTGGGGAAATCCTAAGATATTTCTTTCTTGATTTTTTTTTTTGGGAAGTTGGAAACTTTTGATCGGGATTCGGGATAATGGAATGGGTGGTGGCAATTTTAGTGGGCTTAACATTTTATGGGCTCAAGGAAATTAATAGAAATTAGTTTGAGTATTTATAAATCCAATATTTTGAATATCCAAAATATTCATTTTATTATTTATATTCATATCCGAATTCTAAATATTTATTTTGGATAAAATGAGTCTGAATTTGAATATAAATTACCCATATTCAAATTCGAAAAAAAATCTATTATCAAATACGAATTAGAGATATCAAACTTTTTGCTCACCTTTAATCGTGTGCTTCTACCTGCAAGTTTCGTTTCCACGTAAAATAAACTGAAAACAAACGGATTAATTTGTTAGAACCCAACAACAAAATGCATTGTAATTATTAAGAAGATTTAAGTTCAAATTATTAAATTCGAAATTTATATCATCCAAATTTTGACAAAGCCGATGTCTCTGGACTAGTCACTGCTCGAAGCCGAATTGATGGCCAAATTACGATAGTCTTCTACCGGGACTAGAATTATATATCCTCTTTTTGCCAAGTGTCAATTTTGATTAGGAATTTAAGTGTCCGTTTCAGCATTGGAAACAAATGGACGACCGGAAATAGCCCTATTTTCCTTTCTTTGCTTATCCTCATCTTTCCAGTTCCGGTTCGGAATATGACTTCTCTAAACCCTCAAAAGGCGGCGGTAAAAAAAGGTGGCCTTCATTAGGAACCCAACAGGCAATAACATAAGAAAATATCGAAAAAAAAGAGAAAACCTACCTACCTCACCTGTCTCCTCTCCTCTCCTCTCCTCTCCTCTCTCTAGTGGAGGAGAGCGAGCAAAATCCACTAGATAGTATCAAAAGCTTCAAGCTTTTGTCTTAAGGAGGATAACCCACTTGTTCCTTTGTTCTCGTTTTTATTCTGCTTTAAGCTTACTTGAACTCTTAATTCTTTGGAAAGATTCGTCCTTTGGCCAATTTGCTTGGAACCCATATCTCAAAATTGATAATTTTTTGCTACCATTAGCGTTTAGATCAATATTCTTTGTTCCCTTTCACCATTCCTTCGAATTCCCTCTGGGTTCAATTTTTTTAAGATAAAGCTTGAACCTTTCGGTGGGTATGGGAGTAAGTAACCTTCAAGTTGTTCCAAAGAGGAACCAAGGCGTGGTCTTTACGAGTTCCGGGGTTAAGGTTCAGTTTGCGGTAGAAGAGAATGGTGCTGGAAGTAGGTTCCATGGGCGTAGCTTCTTTGCTAGTGTTAGTCAGGTTGGGAACGGGTTTGGTTTTTCTCCAAACCATTCGAGTATTACAGAGAGTTCGGGGAGCTCCATAATTCCTTCCTCTAATATCCATATGAAGTTTGTTTCGGTCGCTGAACCGATCGTAGCTGTTGAGAAGGATGCACAATTGGAGTTAGGGGAGGTGATAGATGTAGGGGACGAGGTGGTGAAGAAGACGAAGAAGGGAGGGTTTAAATGGAAGATTAAAGTTGCCAATCCGGCATTGAGGAGGCTGTTGAGTGGGGGCATTGCAGGTGCAGTTTCACGGACCGTTGTTGCTCCATTGGAGACTATAAGGACTCATTTGATGGTGGGGAGTTGCGGGCGTTCCACAACAGAGGTATTCAATGACATTATGAAGCACGAAGGGTGGACCGGTTTGTTCAGGGGAAATCTGGTTAATGTCATCCGAGTGGCACCAAGCAAAGCTATTGAGGTATGCAATTATGGAGTTGGAACTTGTCTATCTGTGTTATATATGACATTATAGTGAATGAAATAGCCTGGTTGCTGTTGCTTTAAGAACCTGTTGAAGATTTGCTGTTGAATAGTTCGATAATCATACTGATGGTGTCCGTATCGTTCTGCAGCTCTTTGCTTACGATACTGTGATGAAGCAACTGACTCCTGAACCCGGGAAGCCACCAAAGTTGCCGATTCCAGCGTCGTCAATAGCAGGCGCCCTTGCAGGAGTTAGCTCCACCTTGTGCACATATCCTCTTGAGTTACTCAAAACCCGGCTAACTGTTCAGGTTTCTCACTTGCTCATAAGCCCAAAACTACCATAGTATTTTCTGGCTTGTCTACATCTTGAACAAGATTCTATTGATTGCAGAGGGGAGTTTACGATAACCTTCTCGATGCATTCGTAAAGATTGTGCGGGAAGAAGGACCTGGAGAACTTTACCGTGGTCTCACTCCAAGCGTGATCGGAGTCATCCCTTATGCTGCTGCCAATTACTTCGCTTATGATGCTTTGAGGAAAGCATACAAAAAAGTTTTCAAGAAGGACGAAATCGGAAACGTGGCAACTCTCCTGATCGGGTCAGCTGCAGGTGCGTTCTCAAGTACTGCTACTTTCCCCCTCGAGGTCGCACGGAAGCATATGCAGGCCGGAGCGCTCAATGGTAGACAGTACAAGAACTTGCTTCACGCTCTCGTTAGCATTCTTGAGCACGAAGGTTTGCCCGGTTTATACAGGGGTCTCGGCCCGAGCTGCGTGAAGTTGGTCCCTGCTGCAGGGATCTCTTTCATGTGCTATGAGGCCTGCAAGAGAATTCTGGTTCTAGAGGAGGAAAATTCCAAGGAGCTCATAGGAGCAAAACATGCGTCGTTGTAGCTTTCAAGAAGCGAGAGACGGATGCATTTTCCTCTTGTTGATCGTTCGACGGCTAATTTAAGTTTTTTTTTCTTCTCATTCTTGAGCTTGGGTTTTCCTTCAAAGAGGGATTCAAGTGGAAGCATTACAAGGTTTTGACAACTTTCTGTGTGTTAATTCTCTTACTACCAGTCCGTTAGCTGTTACACTAGCTAGTTTGTTCGTATGTTGCTTCACGGATCCAAATCCGAAATCAACAGAAAACCATATAAGAAATCAGTTGATGCAAAGGATTTACATGCTCCACCCAGATCACCAAAGCCATTGCAGAGACTTCATTGATGCTCATAGTGTGAATTGCAACCCAATAAGCAATCAGAATCTCTTACAAGAGAGTGATAACCCCGTCACTATAACCGGTGATAGTGTGTCCTCAATTGTTTATGCCTAAGACACTACTCATTTTTCTGGAGCCTAGTCATTTTTCATGAGAACAGACACTCGGTCGCTTTGTGAGGTATAGGCAATACATTATTTGAACCAAGTACCTCCATTCAAAAGAAAATGAATTGGGGAATACAATTGTATTCGGCAATAAGATGTATCTCCATGAAGGAGGTGCGTTCGTCGACCAAATTTTGGTAATCCATAGACTTTATCATAGATAAGGGCATAAGTCATAAATTAAAGGTAACAATGTTGAATAAGTGATGAAGGTTTAAAATCCAACCGATAGTTATTTGGGATCAATTATATTCTTGATTTATTTTAGAGAAAAATTTCACTTTAGTACTTTGTGGTTTGGTCCGTTCCCACCTAAGTCTTTGTAGTTTAAAAAAGTTAATTCGAGTCCGACATAGTCCAATTTTCTCATTTGGGTCACCTCCGACCGGTTCGATTCATTTTTATTAAAGGGTAAATTACATCTGGCCCCCTCGGGTTTGGAGTATTTAACGCTCGCCGCCCTGTTTTTCTAAAATCGATTAAAAAACCCCTCCTGTATGGAGAAATTGAACGAATCAGCCCCTCATGCCGGAATCAGAGATTTTCACCGGCGATGAGGCATGAGAAATGACAAATTTGCCCCTATACTAAAAAACAAAAAAAATCCCCTCCTCCTCCACCTTCCTCCTCCCTCCTCCTCCTCCTTCTCTTCCTCCCTCCTCCTCCTCCTTCCCTCTCCCTTCCTCTCTTCCTCCTCTCTATAGCCACAATAATCTCTCTCATCCCCGACCCTTCCCCGACCCACCCACTTCCCACTACCAGCGTTGCTTCATCTCGTCGATGCATTCCAGATCTTGTCGGAGCGCCTGAAGGAGGAGAAGCTCCTGGGCTGAGAGCGCCGGTCCGGCGAGGCTGAGATCGTCGCGGTGGGAGGGAGGAAGAAATGCGATGATCGGAGGCATGGGAGGGGACGAGGTGGCTACTGGGAGTAGCGCCTAACCAAGAGGAGGGCCGATCTGGGCTCCGATCCCGGCGGCGGTGGCCGATGCGGCGGAGATCGGAGATTGGAATGGAAGTGCCGCGGGGGGAAAGTCATCGGGTTTTCAAAACAGAGAGGGGAGGGTGGTCGTGTGACTGACCGAAAGAACCGTCTTGGCGAGGCAGATCTTTTGGTGGTGTCGGATCAGCCGGGCGTGGCCGCACGTGGCGGCCACCGGCGGAAAGGTGATCGGATATGTAGGGAGGAGGAGGAGGAGTAAGAAGGGAGAAAATGTATTTTTTTGTTTTTTAGTCTAAGGGCATTTTTGTCATTTCCCGTGCCTCCTCGCCAGAGAAAATTTCCGATTCCGGCATGAGGGGCTAATTCGTACAATTTCTCCATATAGGAGGGGTTTTTTTTTATCGATTTTAGAAAAGCAGGGGGCAAGCGTTAAATACTCCAAACCCGAGGGGGCCAGATATAATTTACCCTTTATTAAAATGTTTTATTTTGATCCGATCAAATCCAGCATTTTCAATGCTGATTGTCAACTCTGGTTGACTCCCCGAAGTGTCCCCGATGTGTGAATACTAATTTCACATGTCTTCTTCGTTGGAATTGCGAGATCGAGCTTCAGATTTTTTAATCAAACCAGTCAAAGATGACCCAAATAGGAATAGACCAAACCACAGAGTACTAAAGTGGACTTTTCCCTTTATTTTAATCAAAATTTGAATTTTGTTTTTAAAGAAGTTAACAATGTTGAATAAGTGATGAAGATATTTGCCATCTATGAAAACTTTTACATTATCACTTAGATTAATTGACAATTTAATATTTAGATATTGGCTGTTCTAATAAAGAAACTGAAGTGAATCAGAGTTTGTAGTTTATATGGGTCTTGTTCCGGTCAGATGTCATCTTAATACTCTCAAGTTTGACGTTCTTTCATCTAAGTATTATATTGTCAAAATAAATTACATCGATCAAATAACATATATTTTTTCTGATTGACACCTTAATAATGTCTTAGGCTCTTAGCTTTAACCAATTTTGACCATTCCATCATTGAGTAACGCATTAAAATTCATAAGATGCGACAAAACTTGTAATAAAACTGATTGGTCAGAATGAATTCATTTTCCTACCTAAAGATACTGAACTTGACCACCCAAAAATATAATCAACGTTTATATGTATTCCAGCTGGACATAATCCGCAGATTCGAATCTCTATTTTGGAAAGGTATCCGTAGATTAGAACCTCGACAACCAAAAAAAGTCAAAATACAGAATCCCACAAAATATCGAGTACACATTACAAATCTCTGGAAATTTTACATAAATAAAATTATGATATGATAAATTCATTAAAATTTTATACAAATGAATCTTACATAATAGTAAAAAAACTTTTTTTCTACAAAATTTAAATAAAAAATTTATTAATACAAATATTATCGAATCCGAATAACTTGCAAATTAGAAAGAGCGCGAACACCACAGGTTACGATGCCGTATAACCATAACCACACCTAATCCATAACCACATCACATCACACTAATTCCATTTCCCCATTTTCACTTGCTTCCCGCTAACCAGGAGAACCCCAAAAAAGGAAAGCAAAAAAAAAAAAAACAAGAACAAGAAAATAAAAATTAAAAAATTAAAAAAAAAGAAGAAGAGAAGAGAAGAGAAGAGAAGAGAGGAAGAAGCGAAATGGGAGTGGTGAAGAAGATATTGGGAGGAATGGACGAGTCAATCCCTAGGTCGCATCTAACCGTGGATTCATCTCTTTCCCTTTCCGTTATATCCCCTCGCGTCATGTAAATTTTTACGACTTTTTTTTTTCTTTTTTTTTTCGATTTTCGATTTTTAGTTAATAATCTTTAATTAGGTTTAACTCTTTCTTTCTCCGTGTAATGAAGCGAGCTGTGCAAGGATCTGTTCAAGAAATGGTCGAAGCTCGACGACGGTCGGTTCCTCGTTGAGACGGTTGCCGGCGGTATTACCAATCTACGTAAGCGCATAGTTCCGCCTTCCAGCTTTGTTTTTTGTTTTCTTGTTTGTTTTTTTTTATTCTTTCGGTTGTTGACTTTTTGTTTGTTCGTTTGACTTTTTTTTTTGTGGCAGTGTTGAAGGTGACTGTGAAGGAAGAGAGCGGAGAGGAGGTGGCCGTGACGGTTAGGTTGTACGGTCCCAACACCGATTACGTCATCGACCGCGAACGGGAGTTACTGGTGCAATATGCATTTTCCCTTGATTTTGTGTTACTCGTTTTAAGATTTGTGTGTTCTTGTGTCTTGCGGAAACACGGAGTTTGTGAACAATTAGTTGTGCGACGGCTTGATAAGTTATAGTGTGGTTGGTCACGTGTTGTTAAGGCGCCAAATTGTTGTTTCGGTTTATCCTCGTTGCTGCTGTACGGTCTGTTGTCATGCTTGTTGACATGGACATGTGCTATTTTCAGGCTATCAAGCACCTATCAGGTGCAGGATTTGGTGCAGAGTTGCTGGGGATCTTTGAAAACGGCATGGTTCAATCTTTTATCAACGCTAGGACGCTGGCACCAGCAGGTACTTGAGAATGCAGAGGTAGCAGATTTGTACTTATGGAAAACTTACTTTTAGTGCAGTTAATGCTTGAAGCCTCCTAGCAGATTTGTCAAGGATTTGTCATCTATAATACTGTTACAGTGTAATAGACTTGCTCTCTTTGATCTAAGGGAGCTGCATGATTGATTATTTATTAAATCAAACTTGATTCCTTTTATAAAATCTTAATTTTCTGCTCCTCTTGTGGTATCTTTATCTGGTAAGTGGTAAGTGACTTTCCTGACGGGTCTTCTTAATATATGAACTTACTTGGAACCTTAACTGAGCTTCCTTTTTTGATCAATAATCAGACATGAGAAGGCCACAGATAGCAGCTGAAATCGCTAGGCAACTTCATAAGTTCCACCAGGTAGAAATCCCAGGTTCCAGAGACCCCCAGTTGTGGCATGACATATTCAAGTTCTACGAAAACGGTACACTTCCTGATCTGATGTCTGTTGTCAATATTATTAAGTATAATGTGGTTATGCCAAAGTGCCATCTTGTGCTACAGCATCAAATCTGCAGTTTGGTGATGTTGAGAAGCAAAAGAAATATGATTCAATTTCATTTACTGAAGTCCAAAACGAAGTTAAAGAAATCCAGGTAAATTCCTGAATGATGTCTCTTTTCACATAACTTGTTCCAAATGAGATATGCATGCTACCTAGCTCATGGACATCAAAGTCAATCATTGGTATCAGTAAACCTGATTTGAAAAAAAGATGCTGAAGATTATCTAGGAGGCGGCAGAAATTTTTTGTATGCTTCACTTGTGAATCAGTAGTTTGAAGTTTTTGGCAATTATCCACTACCTTTGTATCATGGGAAGTGATTCAATGTCTCTTTAGTTCTTCTTCTTAAAGCCAAAGTTTGAAGTAGTTGGCTATCATATAAATTCTAGTAAGATATAGCTGATAATCTTATATGGTATTTTGATTTCAGTTTGCTCTGCAGATTTTTCAGAGTTCATTCATGCTAACTGCGAATTCATCTAACTATTCTTTATCTTAAAATGTGATCAGGAGTTATCAAGCCTTCTTAAAGCTCCTGTAGTATTTTCCCACAACGATTTACTGTCCGGAAATATAATGCTTAATGATGTCGAAGGTCTGTGCAACTATTTTTTTCCTTATGTCGCTACGTTCATGCCTTTTATTCTGGCACCCCCGTTCATTATTACTTTAGCAATTTTTCTTTTTTCTCATTCAGTTGCAAGTTTGCTAATTATACTTGAAATGTATTAATTCAGTAGCACTATCAACAATCAACTCCAAGTTTGTGTTTTCTAGGAGCTGTATTCCGTAGGATGAGATCTGATGTAAGATGAAACAATGGCGGCCCTGTATGCTAGAAAAAAAAAATTTATTTCTAAAAAACTCAACTAACATGGAATCCAGAATTTTATTGTAATCTGTTGAATGGAGCATATACTGCTTCTCTGTATCAAAATCTTAATGGAGAGTTGTGAGAGTACTTTGGCATGTTCGCTCCTCTTACCAACAATTCTTCAGAATTTTATGGCAAAAGAAACTGAAATTGGTATCAGGATTTTGTTTCATTTAACGTCAGTCCTCCCTAGGGAATACATGCATTGGTTTCCCAATAATGAAATGCAATGCCAAAGCTTACTTTTGTACATCGATACCTTTTTGCTTCAACTTCTTGAAACTGATCCCATCCATCTTCTCTCTCGCTCTCTCTCGCTATGATGTCCAGAGAAGCTGTACTTCATTGATTTTGAGTATGGATCATACAGCTATAGAGGCTTTGATATTGGAAATCACTTCAACGAGTATGCAGGCTACGACTGTGACTACAACTTGTATGTCCTCAATCAGTTAGTTTTCATTTCTGTGTTTATGTTTGAAACTTCTGTGTGTTGACCACTCAACTTCCGTGCAGATACCCATCTAAGGACGAACAATATCATTTTTTCAGGCACTATTTACAACCTGACCAACCAGATAAGGCACGTGTCTGGGATTGGTTCTTATAGCGTTACTTTTAGCACACACTCAGTCATAAGCTGAATATTTGTAACCCTTGTCAATGAATTACTTTTGTTCTCTCACTCGGTATCTATCGTTCCTGTTGATTAGGTGTCCGACAAGGATCTTGAAGCGTTATATGTGGAGACAAACACATTCATGCTAGCATCACATTTATTCTGGGCTTTGTGGGCACTGATACAGGTGAATACAAACCTCTCAGCTAATAACCCTCAAGTGAAGTGAAGCTTCTGATATCGTTTAAGCTTACTGCTTAAGCTGTAGAGTCTCACATAATTGAACCTAAAAAAATCTAATTTGATTGTGCAGGCGAAGATGTCCCCTATTGACTTTGATTATCTTGGGTACTTCTTTCTACGATATAACGAGTACAAAAGGCAGAAGGAAAATTGTTGCTCACTGGCTCGATTTTACCTGTCAGGTCTTCAAAGTGAGTAGTTTTTGCTCCTTTGCAGCAATCTTGTCAGTTTCGTTGCAAATCATCTGCAATCCGGTTACGAAATTCTCGTGTAGTATACTCCGTACAGCTACTCTTTTATAAAAGTAGTTACAAGCTGTGGCCTATGATGGGGCATAAAGAAAGTTACAAGCAAAGGGAGAGGCAACGATGGAAAACTGGAAGTTTCAATTTGTTGTTTGTTGCAAGTTATGAGAGCGATCACAAGTTTCAGTCAATTGGGTCTTCTTTCTTATGGCATTCGTTGTTCTGGGGGAAATTCATTGTTCAATATTCTCACTTTAATAAAGTAAAAAGTTTAACCAATCAGAATTGTATGTCTAAGCCAGATTAATATATTTATTATTTAGAAATCTTCCTTTTATACATGATTTTGATTTTTTAGAAAATGCCCCCGCAAGAATGGAGCATTGTGGGACCTGTATATGGAAAAGGCAATTTATATATACGAGGAAGAACAATAGCCAACTTGCCGGCCACATGATCGCACCGGACGTGGTCGAGAAACTATACTAATGACAAGACCACGAAAGAAATTCGGTCAGTTGGATTGCTTGCTCTTCATCTCTAACTCCTAACCTTCACCGGCTTTTTATCTCACACATTTCAACGAAGTAAATTCATCAAGCAAACGAGCTATATATGTCGACTTTCTCCGGTTGTGAATCAGCTCGACGAGCACCTGTGCAAATCGTCGAGTTTTGCCTGCCATCTTCATCAAAATGGTAGCCTCTTGCTCCCTTTTGTGGAAGCAGATGAAGAAGCTCAGAAGGCTTCTTATGTACCATCAAGCCATGAGCCATCTGTCTTTAAGCCTGGAGAATCTGGCAGTGAACAATGTGACTCTTCAAGCGATTCCTGCCAGCCAAGTTGGACAAGAGATTCATAACGAAAGTCCGGAATTGCCCTTTTCCGGCCAAGGTTTCCCATAAATGTTCTGTCACTGCACCCTTAGAATCTTCGCTTGTCAAAATGTCGACTAGCGATATGCTCATATTGTTTCTGATTATGCAGAGCTTCCCATTGAGTGGTACCATCGCTGCAGCTTCTAGTGCCCGTGAATTCCCCAAATGCATCTTACTGTCAATATGCTTCCCCCAAGAACCAGTTTCTTCATCATAAACCCTTAGCTTGCACCCATCCTTGCATTCTAAAGCGTAGAGGTGCCCGTGTAGCGAGGCGCATGGGTTCCTCCAGCCTGTAACCATGCCATCATAGACAGAGCCCCAAGTGTCTGTGTCTGGTTCGTAGACTTCATTAAAAACCTGCCGGTGCATACCGAATCCCTTCAGAAACCATCTACCCTGGTAAACAACCCCGATGAAGGGCACCATGGGTGTGCTCATATCTGAAATGAAGGACCACCTATTCTTATTAGGATCATAAACTTCTGCAGACCTTAAAGATCGATGTGATCCCTCATTCTCTCCACCAGCTACATACAAACAGTTGTTTATGACACAGGAGCCAAAAAAGTGCCTCCGACGAAGCATATCTGGTGCCCGATGCCATTTGTTAGTTCTTGCACTGTAAAAGATGACTCTTCTCATCGACCCTTTTATAGGGTCCTTGCCACCAAACAAGTAGAGGTGACAGCCACTGAGAACAGCACAACCAAATCCTACAGCTTCGGAGTACTCCTTGGGGACTGGAGGAAGGGGCTGCCAGAGTTGGTACAAAGGATCAAAAGCGTGCCACGCTATTTTTGCATCCCGGTCCCTTTTGATGACGTAAATCCACTCCTCAGCCATCCCGAGTCTTTTCCGGAGGGAATAGAAGAAATTACCCACCAAAAGGCGATACCATCTCTTGCAAACTAACCGGAGCTTACGATGATCTAGTCTTGGGACACGGATGAGGCATGCAATAGCAAGATCATCAGGAAGTCCAGGTAGCAGAGGAGATTGGTTCCTGTTCCTTTCACCCCGCGGCGGTTTGGTCCTAGTCGGATGGACAGATGACCTAGTATCGGGTTGAAGACAGAGTTTAGTACCAGGGACATACTTCTTCGCACCAGCAACAGTTTTCAGGCCCACATCTACCCTACACAAACACGCTGTGGAATCAACCTGCAGCGAAATATGACGATGGTCATAGATATCCTCTTCGCAGAAGTAAAATAGTTAAGAGGGGAGCGGAGCACATAATCACACTGTTACTGATGTCATACAACCTCAAGTGTTCAACAACAATATCCCATAAGATCACAGAGCGGCGGCAATGACATCCGAATCTAAAAACTTTCCCCACACTCGGCTCCAGCTCTAGGGAGAAAGACAGACCTGCCTGATACATTCATCCATTCGCATCCAATGGACATGGTTGTTTTAACGATCGTAAATTGATACAACATATGCATGCATTATTGGCTAAGGCGCAACGGAGCTCGGGTGGACCAAGTAATAAGAAAGTGAAAAAGATCACGAAGCTATTTATCAACAGAAGCACTAGAGAGCAAGCAACAAGAGAAGATCCACAAACACTATTACATTGCCTTTCAAAGAACTGAACAAAATGGCCAAAGAAAATGAATAGCAACTCACCAAGGGAGGTTGAATCACCCTGTCCATAGGCCTCTCTCCTTAGAAGATTGGAACACCAGAAATCAATAAATCAAAACTAACCCTTTGCTTAAAACAGTTTCCAAAAAACTTAAAATCTTTTAGGATTTTTAAACAACAAGAAGAGCAACAAATTCTCTACACAAACAAAACTTCACAACCAAGCAGCTCTAATCTCCCACAGCTCCAGAACAAACCCAAATCAGAACCAGTTTAATAGATGTCTGACCCAATTCCCTTGGCAATCCCAGGGAGAGAGAGAGAGAGAGAGAGAGAGAGAGAGAGAGAGAGAGAGATCAAAATTTGGACTAGGAGATAGCCAAAGATACCCAAAATGGAGGAAAGTTTGAGACTTGGAGCTCAAATGGGGGAAGTTGGGGAGGACCCATTACCTAAACTGCAAAAGAACGTGTCTTGTTCAGGAGAGAGAGAGAGAGAGAGAGAGAGAGAGAGCAAAGCTAAACCATAATGAGGGGAGAAGGGAGGAGGAGGGAGAGTAAAGAGAAGAACTTGTTAAATGGCGACACTTCGGTGGTTGGGATTAAGAGAGACAAGCCACTAGTTGTCCAAATAAGGATTTGGAAGATAGCTCTTTGTTTTCTTCCCTGTACAAAGATTAGACAGTATAAGCTTTGGGAGAAAACATGGTCAAAACTCACTTTAAATTAAAAACATGTTGAACTAAAAATTTTATGTTCAGACAATTTTAAATTTTGTTGAATTTGAATAAAGTCTCTTTCGTGGTGAGAGTCCAACCAACCACCAAACGTCCTAAAAATAAGTAGCATATGTTGCAAAGTTACCTACCAAATAAGCTCACTTTTTCTTTAATCACTTTTTTTAAAAAACATTTTCCCTCCCTTCTATTAAATCTCTCTTTTAAATTTCATGATTAACTTTTTCAAATTTAATATCCTGTTAAATATTTCTATTGCTATCTATGGATCACCTCGTTATCTTTCTAATTAATTTTCTGAAGATTTGAGAGAGAAGGAAAGAGCATTAAATTACTTGGGTCCCATCTGGCACACAAAACGTTACTACGCCGCTCTCCCCTACCAAACACGTCTGGCTGTATTGCAAACGCACCATTGACCATTCAGATTTTTACAGTTTCGTATTCGATTATTGTAAATTATTTCTAAAAGTATCATTTATATGTATAATTTAAATCTGAATGGTCTATGTAATTTAAAAAAGTTAATTCGAGTTTCACATCGTTTAATTTTATTTAGGTCACCTGATCGGTTTGATTCAAAAATTTGAAGCTCGATCTCACCATTCCGACGACGAAGACGTGTGAAACTAGTATCCACACGTGGGGAACACTTTGGGAGTCAAACGGAGTCGGTAATCAGCTTTGAAAATGCCGGAGTTGATCGATCAAAATGGAGTGTTTTAACAAAAAAAACGAATCGAACCAGTCGGAGGTAACTAAAATGGGAAAATTGGAAGATATCAGATTCGAATTAATTTTTTTAAACCTGACACAGACTTGAGAACAGGCAAAATCACAAGATACTAAAGTGTATTTTTCCATTAAATTTTTTACCAATCCGATGAAATATCTCAATTTACGATTCAACCGTTCTTCGCAAAGCAGCAACGGGGACGTTGACAAGTTAACTTTTGCATGCAAATATCAAATAATTAAATGATTCTTCATGCACCATTATGTTGTTACTGCTCCTAATGGTATGCACTTTTTTTTAATAATTGAAATAAAAATATAAACAAAGGACAAAATTCCCAGGACGACGATAACGCCATGTATTGATTTGAAATCACGATCCTTTTTTCTTTATTCGGTCGATTGATTGCTCGATAATGAAAAGAAATGTTCCCCTTTTTTTTGTACAACATGATGGAATTGATCGGTACGATGGTGTGATGAAGAAAAAGAGGAAAAAAGGAAGATTGATCATTGAAAGGTGAAAGAAACTAAGATATATTAATTATTAGCTTCATTAATTGCCCTTCTCACGTAGAAATCATAGTGTCACAGACTAATTTTTTCACCTAAACGGTCTATTCGGCGCTCAGATTTTAAAAATATAAAAATAAAATTTATGCACGAAGATGTGTTTCAGAATCAGGGGTTGATTAATATTGATTGGTTAGCATGTTTAACTTTGACAAACTAATCATTTGGCACTTGAGGGTTGGTCTAGTAGTTTAGAGAGAATCAATGTTACGTGGACAAAATCCAGCTCACTAAAATCGGTATTAACATAACTATAATTTATAATACATCAAGCTTTATTAAACAAATTAACAATTACTAGGAAAATAATATTTTATAGATGTTATTAATTTAGTGAGTAATAATTATAAGTTTTTACAGTAATTGTAATATTAGCACGTTGGAAATATGATATGTTTAACACGAATTCTATATATGATATTTCGAGAGCCGATGTGGATTTTCGAGATACAAAATTTTCATAAGAAATATTTAATACTATTGTATTTATAAATACTCAAATTTAAAATGTCTTAATCAAAGTAGAATAAATATCTCGTTAGTTGATTTAAATAATTTATATTCTATTATCTTCAAAATGAGTCATTTTATTTAAGTGTTGGATCATTAGACATTCAAAAGAAAAAAAGTCCTTTTTGAAAAAAATTGATGCCTAGAGTTTGCACATATATGCACAAATTTATACTATTTTGATGAGTACAAAAATATATTAAGTAATTGACTTAAAAATATGTTTTTGCATGAAATCATAGAAAAAATACATTTTTTTTTGCATATATTTATGCGTGTAAGTACAAATCCCAAATAAAAAAATCATTTTCCAGTGATTCCTTTCTGAAAGTGAATATCCAACCCCTTAAAAAAACAACTCCTTTAAAATACTTGGCTCAATCAAGTGTAATTCTCACCATATCCCATGATCCAAAAAATTGAAATACCTTTGGACCAAATCTTACTTTAATAACCGAAGAGACAAGACATTGTTGGGGTCTGCGGTGGGGAATTAAGAATAAAAAGGACGTCGTTTTCACTTTCAGTGGGGTTCACATATCACTCTCCCAAACTTGGAAATCAACTAAAAAAGATTAAAGAAAATTGATCCCTTTTATTTTTGTGTGGGAATGCAGATTCATGATTGTCCATGCTTCAGCAACAGCGACGGGCCAGCTTGGACTATGAATTGACATCACTATCTCATAAAGCACCATCACCATCACACACCAATTCGGAATTGGTCCAAATTGTTGTGTAAATGTAATTACCGAGGTATCTCGTTATTCAACTCTTACGAATGAAAAAAAATAATTGTACTAAAAATAAGACTCGACAATATTCAATTACGAAGAATCTATCAATGTTCTTTAATCCTCTAAAATCTTTTTCTTCCAGTCCAACTGTGTATTCTAATTCAGAAGTTGACATTCCATAATCAAAAGGAAATTGAGGCAAACACTATACTTCATCAATCATTCACTAGAATCTCATCCTCGGATCATTGATTCGGGAGAAAGATGGCATAAATGTCAAAGAATGAATGATCAAGACAATCAGCTTCTGTGGTTAGCAATGGTCGGGACAAAACTAAAGAGGAGAAACCCGCCAAGGTGATCTAAATCTACGCCTACATCAGTATTTTGCGAGGTTGTAAAGCCGGACGTTCAATCTATACGGGAAGTGTCACTTGGCGTCCTGAATGTCACGATCATCATGTGAGGGAAGATAACCATGCAAGCCATAAAAAGTGTGAACTGCAGAGATGAAGGTGTTATCCTATGACCATGGATGAAAATCTATTTACTCGATGCAAATGAAGATACACGGGAGACATTTACGACTTACAAGAAGAGGTAGTGTCAGGAAACTCCATATTGGCCACAACGCGAACGAAAACCTACAAGGATTAGTCCTCTGTCAGCTGAAGAACACCATTGAACGGGACAATCGAAATGTGGTAAAAATGACGGCCTTACAAGCAAAATGAAGCAAGCCCCAAGAGAGTGACGAATGGCAAAGCGGATGTACTAGACAGTTCCCATTTCTCATCGAATCTCCGGGTGCTCCAAGAAAACATAGTTGTATATACGAATATGATAACATTAAGTCCAACACCTACCATTCCAAGGTATAAAGGCAACCTGTGACAAGGAGGGAAATGCAAGCAGTCAAAATAGTTGGCATGATCACGAGATGAAAGCACAGTATTACAAATGGAAAAGATGGATTGCAAGATAAATCAGACAAAGAGATCAACCACGTGAAAAAATTGAACCGTATCAGCGACATGATGAACTAAAACGGCAAATACAAAATAAAAAAAAGTCATCAATTAATTTTTCTCAAAACAGTTGTGTATTCCTTCACTGAGTTCAACTTTCAAGGAAGAAACCCTTGTTTATTTTACAGAACCAAGAAATGATGTAAAACCTTCTTCCTGTCCTTTCATCAGTTTCTCTGGAAGTATATGGTTCCTTCAGATGAAAAACAACTTGAAACAGCTGTTGCTAAATAGGCATCAAAGGAATGCTAACATCCCTGCCTTTAAGCTCGATATGCACAAGTACAGAACATGTTGATTTCTTTTGATCCAATTGGCAGAACTACTCCATCTAAAGGCAGCACCGTAAACAAGGCAATTCCATAGTAGTTCCTTTTCAACTATTTGTAAGTGCAAAGTTCAGCCAAAAAACTCAACTGGGAAACATCAACGCGTTATAGTTATTATTACCTGATCATTCTAAAGCAAAAGAGGACGAGTTCTTTCACATGGCAAAACCTATCTTCGTTATGTCCATCTTAAAGTATTAGGAAAACTCATTCATAAAAAAAAGTATTAGGAAAACTCAACACCTATCATGCATAGATCTATGATGCATATGGTCGTCTTCCATTCAAACAAGAAGGTCGTTTTCAGGATGTGCGCCAGAAAAGAAAGTGCACCGTGTTGATATGAATAGTTACAATCAAATCACTTAAAGCATTTTTGACAGTACATAAATGGGGTATCACACCAAAACTTATCAACCTTCCAAGCAAGTGTATTATTTCATCAACCAAAACTCTCAAACTTAGTCCATTGACATTTGACACAGAAAAGAAAGAAGGAATGCAGAATGACAATCAACAGACAGAAAAATCGGCCATCCTAATCTCGACAATCTAACCAAATACTTCTCTGTCAAGTGACACCTGAACACATTTTACTTGATTCTCCACAACAAAGAGCACACACATATCAAACTAACATACCTTCTTATCCGCTCGTCGTGCCACAGCAGATAGATCAAATTGGAGTGCCGATCACCATAATACACGATGAAAACCGCGAAAGCAATCCAAAGCACGTTCTCCACAACCTCAATCCAAGTCCTTACCCTTGGAGGGGGCTGAGAGAATGGCTGTTGCCTGGAGCAAGCATCATCCTCAATATCATCACTACCAGATGCATACCCTCCTTGACTATGTCTCTGCCTCATGTACCCTCCTCCTACCGGTGTCCCTCCAGACATCTCTCACACTCTCATTAACCGCTAACATCCATACAAGCTCACTAATTCAAAAAAACAAATAATAAAAACAGTAAAGCCTCCAAATTCAACAACCCTACTTCACCAAAATCCTACCCTAATCCCTCAAAGACACCAACTTTAATACCAAAAAGGAAAATTGAGATAAAACCCACAAGGGAAATCGAATTCTGGATAAAACCCAGCTCAAATTACCACCAAAGGAGACTCCTTTTATAACAGAAACAAATAAATTCCGAAACTTTATGTGTAGGACACCGAAATTCCCTCCCTCCCGATGATGCTCCTACTTCCCTCCTCCCTCCCTTGATATCACTAATCCCGGGGGGCAAAAGTGGTAATAAGGTGCACCAGAGGAAGGGCAGTTTGGTCAATCAAGTAACAAGCCCGGAGCTTTTTTTTAACTGTTTTATTAAATGCCAGCTCAAGAGAGGGGGTTCTCTGTTTTAAATTATGATTTTCTTCTCGTATGCTTTTCCTGTTTTATAGGAAAGGAATTAATTAGTAGTGATTATCAGGTTCTTAAAAACGATCTGTCGGAATTGGGTCTGATCTCCAGATCATTCGGTTTGACTGATCTTTTCGTACAAAACGTCTGTTCAGACCGAATTTTCCGGGCAAATTGTCCAGTCCGACTATACTTCATTTTTTACCCTAAAAATGACCCGGACTTATGCTCGATTCACAGTCTGATTGGTCGGACTGCCAGTCGGACCAAATTTTTAAAACCTTGGTGATTATCATGTTGAGTTATCAATATTTTGATTTATTCAATAAATACCGAGTTTAAATCTTGAAAACACAATCCGTCATTTGTCAAAATTTTCCCACGGTTCGAATTAGATTAGTCATGATAATCTCCGTGTACACTATACACCAAAAAGATGTATATCGTATTGCGAGGGGAGGAGAAAATAAAACAAATTAGAAAAGCAGACGGCCTCGTGGGTTCGTTACGTGTCACTTTTGATGACAATGTGATTAGAAATTAAATCTCTGGCAGAGCAGAAGATTTGATCATTTGAGAGTCCAGAGTCCAAGGGAATCGCCGTTGCTTGTGAGCTGAGCCAATCTTCTTTTGTTTAATTCTGATAAGAATATCTTATATCACATAACCAACTAATTATATCCAAACTAAATCAGTCTGATGTGACTTAACATAATTAGTGAGTAAACTAATACAATTCCAATCTCAATCAACAAAGTCTTCTCCCAAAATTTATAACCCAATTGAACCATTAATGAGGCGGGTTATGTCACTATGTCACGGGAGTTAATACGTGGATCAATCTGGTTCTGCGAGTCATTTTCTGAGTCGCAACTGGGTTTGTTTAGTCGACTCGTGAAGATGTTACCTAAGACTAGTGGGTGCTTTGTGTGATCGGCAAGCAAGAACTCCGTGGAAATGTGTTTTTGTAGTTCCGGGACCCTACCAATGATGGCTACCAAGCAGGGATTCACATTTAATAAGTGATAATTACCTGGCGAAGTAATCCTTTTCCAGGAATAAATGGAGGAAAGTTACGTTGCTTTTGTTTGGGTTCGTGAGTTGGAGTTAAAAGAGACAAGAAAGAACTTCAAAGTTGGCTGGAAACTGAGGAATTGAAAGAAATAGTTGAAATGGAAAGAAAGACAAATGGAGAGAAATGGCTTTTCACACACTGAAACAGAATCCGACAACCGACCAGCAAATTAGATTATGACTGATTTTGGATTGCAGAACTACGTGCAATTACTGCCTAAAATTTGCTATAACAACATTTCTAACATTATGGATCAAGCGTTCCCGCCTCCATTACACAGACTAACTAAATCTATCAGTGTTGAGTATAGAACATCTAGAGAGAGATAGCCTAGGAATTTCCTGTATTCAGATGTCCCGTCCGACATCAATTGGAGCTTTCTCTCGTCTGCAAAACCGTCCTCCATTACCAACCACCAACCGATGCATCCCTGTGCATCGTCTGGGTCCACTTGTGCTGCCAGGCTAAGTGTCTCGCCCTGTTCCAACTCGAATGACAGACAGAGAAAGTTGCGGTTCACTTTTATTCCGACCATATGCGCTTCCTCATGAAGCCAGCCGATAACCTGGCTAGCAACCTATTGCAGAAGTAAAAGATCAACACAAGAAAATCCGAAACTACCAATTTATTTTTAGGATCCACTTTTATCAACAAACACAAGCAGGAGACGAAATTCAGTCATAGCTCACTACCTGCTCGAGAATTATAACAGGGAGATTGGCCAGGTCACAGTTATATTTGTTCACAGAGCCTAAGTCATCGGAACTCCCTTTAAACAACCCCAGAATATTTGAAGACCCTTCTGCTTCAACAGTGATGCAATCATCCCTCACCAAAACCTTTGTCCGAAACTCTGACTTGAGGACGCCCTTCGTGCTTTGGGTGTCCGATGATGTCCAAGGTTGTGAGCCACCATGGAGTATGGACCGAGGAACCTTCATGAAGATTGTCCATGATGATGTCCGAGAATGCCAAGTAGGATGAGATATCAAATGGAGAAAGGGAACCTTGTACACCTAAAACAAACAATTACAGTTTAATAAAGACTCAGTCACGTGTCAAAAGGATTCTATGTCAGAGAGAAAACAACATAATGCAACAGAATGAGAAGACCTACCACATTCTCCAAATCTGCAATGACCTTGCTGGCAAACATTCCATGAGCCAGAGACAAGCACAAGTGACTGAGAAGGCCAGCTCCATCTTTCGTTGGCTGACCCAATGGACGGGCGGAAAGGGATCTCCCCTTAGGCTTTGGAAACATATGCTCGTGAAACAACTGTTGGAGGTATATCTCATAACTGACACTATTGAGAAATACCCTCTTACTAGAGGCACTTTCCTCCCTTTCATCAGGCAACTTCACTCCCTCCAATGAATCTAAGGGCAAAACTGAAGATTCATAGCTTTGGGAGCCGCTAGTATCAGCCAATTGGTCCTTCTGGCTAGAAGGCACAAGGGAAATGAAAACAGAAGTTTCTGTACCAATACCCAGCCGGAGATAATTCTCGCGCATTCCAGTCACATTGACTCCAAAAGATTGGCTGAACGCTTCACGATTGATCATATCAAAAACCTATGAGAAAAAGAGGGTATATATTCATAACAACTTTGCTTGTTTGCATGATATAGAAAATGACAACCAAGAGACAACAATGATTTACCTGCTCAGCAAAGATTGTTTGATGAACTTCACGAAGGAGCGAGTGCATGCCCTTCACAGATTCTTCATCAGATTCTTTCTCTGTTTCTTCTGATGAACTTTCAACTGAAGAGGACTTTCTAAGCTCACTGAATTTCTTCTGATTATCAGTAGCTTCAGCACCGAGGATACCAAAACGAAGCGAATGACAAGAATTTGGAGGCAACTTAATAGCAAGCATGCCAACCGAATCATGGTCAATGCGAATGGTTGACAAAGCAGATGGCCGAGACATAGATGTAATATCATTCACTGAATTATCAGACAGATCAATCGTAAAGCCTTCGTTGCTGGGAGCATTTGATGCCACACGCTGCCGCTTGACTTTCCAGTTTTGCTGCAGCCTATTATTATTAGCATGTCAGAAATAAATTTCCCATACCTTGTCGAAAGAAAAAAAAAGAGCGAGCAGGACGAACACCCTGACCTGATCAAAGCACCGTAAAACTTCGCCTCCCTTGTTACCTGCTGTTCCAAGGCTTTGGCAGACTGCTTGAAATACTTACCCAATTGCTGCAAGAGAATAAAGCATGGCTTCATTGAACAAGCTCCCAGTACCATCCCAAACACGAGATTAAGGTCATCTAAACTACTCCAAGCAGAACAGCTTTTCTCTTAACTTCCAACACTTTTCACCCCATTGCCCAACTCCCAATTTTTTTTTATAGAATTATCACTTCATAATATATATTATGGTGGAAAATCATGGTGAAAAAGAGTGATGAAATCCAATGGTGGATGAATTGTCCAACTGGGTGCACATAGTCTCAACTCCTAAACTTTGGAAATGAAACCAATCAACAAAAGCAGAAATAGAAAGATCAAAGAGGCAGTACCCTATAACACTGTAGTTTGTTAGCAACAGACACCGAATAGTCTGCGAGCATCTCATTCGGCAACAGCTTCGGCCGCGTCATCCCAGCCACGTTCACCAGATCATTAGCTTCTACCTGCATCCATAAACAACATCATCCGAACATCTCACAACGTCTCACCAACGAAGCAAAAAAAAAAACGAAAGAAACAAATCAAACCCTAGGACTCACAGTATGAATGAGGTCAATAATAACTTGGAGCTCCTGGTGAGCCAACTGCAAGTTCTCCACCATCCCTTGCCACTGCCATGCCGCCCCGCCCACTCCCGAGCTCTCTTTCTTCTTCGCCTTCTTCTTCTTCCGCCTCCTCTCCCTTCTAGAACCATCCCCATCCTTGTCCTCCACCTCCTCCTCCTCGTCTACATCCTCCCCATCTTCCTCCTCCCTCTCAACCGCCCACGCGAAATCTATCCTCCGTATCAGCGACACTCGCTTCTCGTCGTAACCTACATCGCTACGCCAACCGCCCGACGAGGCCAAGACGAAATGCACGTGCGGTTTCCGATTAGACTATAATCAATTAATTTTAATTGAGAGAAAAATAGGAAGGGTAAAAAGGGAAAAAGGGAAGTACTAAGTCGGGAAGCGTTCGGCGCCGTTCTCCTCGATGGAGTCGAGGCGCTTAACGGGGAGCTTGTCCAGGGAGATCTCCACGCTCCCTCCCTCCATCTCTCCGCTTCGCCGGTCCGCTTGTCCAAGAAAACCCGGCCGGAGTTTGACGGTTTCGAGGTCAGGTCAAAATGGCGGTTCTACCCTCTCATAAGAAGGAGGCTGGGCCGGGCCGGGGGACTCCAGGCCGTTGATGGGTCGATGGAGTATTTTGGGCCCGACTGAGGCCTGGAAATGATACTAAAATTGGAAGCCCAATAAATTTAATCATAAAATTCAACCATGTTTAGTTAGTTTAATGTGACAATTATAATAAAATACATGAATCCGTTGTTAATAAAACACGGGTTCAACTCCGAATGAAAGTTAGTTCAAGTGATAATGAACTTAAATATTTTTAGAAAAATCTTAAATTAGAAAAATATTTTACAAATAAGATTCTACAAAATTTGACTTCTTTGTCGCATAAATTGTTATTCTTTCTCAATTGTGGCCACTCTACATTTTAAATGAAATTAGGTACTTCTGAATCATTAAGTGAACCTACAAAGAGATGGGCACATGCTACACCCGAAGTTCCGAGCGGCTATTCAATAATTAAATAGGATTGCTACGTTAAAACTGTCAAAAGGTTAATATCTGACCAATAGAATCACTACTTAAATTTATTTTCTTTCGGTTGCTCTTTGTTTTCTACCCAAATTGAGGGGTCGGTGGGTGGGTGGGGATATATCGAGCGGATTTATTTATATATGAACTAAACTTTGGATACAAATTAATACGTAGCATTATTCATGAAGTCGAAATTGCTATATAAAGTTAGTTTCAAAGATAATGTAACTGATAATTTTAATCTGATAAACATGGAAATTGCTAGGAGAGTCGAAAAAAATATGTATATTGTAGTGTTTAGATTCGTTAGAAACTACAAGGATGGTGTTTCCATATTGGATTAGTTTCTTGATCATGAGAGATATGATAGTTGAAAAGCTATTAAGCATATTTATGATTTTTTATAAACTTATGATCTCAAAGGTTTAAACCTTGACTTAAGCATATGTTGTAATAGAATAGAATTAGAATAGGATCTAAAAAAAAGATAAATTTATGATCTTATTCCTTATTTTAGCCAAATTTAAAATTTAATTTTTTTCTAAACAAACTCAAACATACAAAAATTCTAAAGCAGTAGCCCCACCGTCCCATAACCCACCACAACTCACCAGTCGACAACCCACCACTGCGAGCCCCCATCTCCCAGCCAAGTCTTGCCTATCGTTTAGCCTTCTCCCATTATTTTTCCCCTGCTTGCGAGCCCAACCAAGGGTTTGTTCATGAGGTCTGCCATTTGTCCTGTATTCACGTGTCATATTAGTGGTGCTGATTTAGTTTTTTCGTGTATTAGTTTGGATGTATAAGGATGTTGGTTATGATGTATCGTGCGTGGTATTGGTTTTGATGCATAAAGATATTGGTTTTCATGGTATTGATTTTGCTGTTTAACGGTGCTAGTTTGACTTCTTCTTGGTATTAGTTTGGATGTATAAAAATGCTAGTTATGATGTATCGTGGTATTGATTTTGATGCATAAAGATACTAGTTTTGATCTATCATTGGTTTGGATGTGTAATGATGTTGGTTATGATATATCGTAGTATTTGTTTTGATGCATAAAATACTGATTTTGATCTATCATGATATTAGTTTTGATGTTTAATGATGTTGGTTTGGCTTGTTCGTGATATTGATTTGGATATATAAAAATGCTAGTTATGATGTGTCATGGTATTTTTTTTATGCATAAAGATATTGATTTTGATCTATCATGATATTAGTTTGATGCTTGACAGTGTTGATCCATTGAAAGATGAAGAAAAAAGAGAAGATTTTATGATGGAAGAGGTCATATGAGAGATGATGCCGAAGGAGGAGGATGGAGTAAGAGAATGGAAGAGTATGGTCGATCCCAAAATGGGGATGGGGAAGAGAAATGAAGGAGGAGACGGCCATGGCCAACACGGCAAAAGAGAGACAGAGAAGGAACAACGGGCGAACATCTGGCGTGGGAGAAAGAGGGGAAGAAAAAAAAGAAATTAGGATTTACAAAGGAGAGAGAGAGTGACGACGAGTAGAAATTTGTTGGATGAAAAAGAACTTTTTTAGGATATTATTTTTGGAGTATCCTAATTATTAAAAAAATTATTATTTTTAAAATAGACCTAGTTACGAGTATTTTTAATTTTTTTCTAGATATCATTTTTCTCATATTAAATCTCTTTACTCCCTATATGAAAACTAAATTTCATTCCTCACTGAAATTGACTCTCGATATTGTCAGGGACAAAATTAGCTCAAGTATCGCTTTCTCTTCATCGCCCGACGTAGATATAATGCTTACAACTGAAATTTGCAATATCTACTTAATTATTAATGTGGCTAGGAATATTTTCATGTCAATTATATGAAAATGTAGAGAGGAATAATATAGAAAGCGACTCTCTTATTTACTAATTAATTGAAATAGTAAAGTACTGGATAAGTAGCTAGAGAAGGACCCGGAAGGTGTCCATATGTGCTGGCTCCCCGCAAACAAATCTCATTGGAGACAAACATGCTTCTAAAAAGACCAAACCAAAGCTAATTAAATTGCGCCATAAGTTAAGACCATAAACATCAGAACACGATTAGTTGGTGAGTAAGTTGAGTTTTTGTCATAATATTATAAGTGTGGGGTGGAAGGCAAATTTTTTTTTTTTTGAGAGTTCGACTTGTAAATAAAATATTATTTTAAAATAACTCAGAATTTTAACTTTGTGCTAAGGAGTAAGGACCACGGGATAGTCTCATGTAGGCGGCGTCTAAATGGGATGTGGTACTTCCAAGAGATAAACTGAGGCTTGCTCAAAATTCAATTGGAAACAATTTGCAACCCTTTATGATTTGATTAGGCTCATATCTGAATTAAACGAGTGCCCAGATAGTTTAGAACGAAAAGTCAATACCCAATGAACTGTCAAATTAAACTAACAAATCAAGTTTTTTACTAACTTATCCTCGATCACAGGCAAGGGCACATGGTTTGGTACAATAAATAATCTCACCAGCTTCCTAATCGGAATTATTCTAATGGGTCACCTTGTGGCCTTGATTTCTCTCTCTCTCTCTTTCCATCATCTTTATACAATCGTACCTTGGCATTTAAGTCATATAAATTGCATACATTATTAGAGAACTAGTACACAGATACAAAGCATTTTCCAATGGCTACCCATGAGAAGCAAAAGAGATCATTAGGGTTCTTCAATATTTTCTCCAAGTCCAAGTCCAAAAGAAATAACCTTAATAATAATATCCCGAAACCAAGTGACGGTCCAAATGTTGTGACCACAACTAATACAATGCCGTCACCGGCGATCTCATTGCCGAGGAATTCGGATTATTACTACGGCGATGAGACGATCAAAACAATTATGTCGCCCATGGTGTTGCCAATGAAGTCGCCGAATAGTTACGGCTTTGATGCACATCAAGAGGCATTGGAGGAGGCCGAAGGCGGTCCGAGGAGGAGCGTGGATGTTGGCGGGGGGCGGAGGATGCTCGCCGGGGATGTGGGGAGGAAGTCGGTGTCACACGTGGAGGCGAACTTGGCCTCAGTGGTGGCGTTCCTACAAGTGAAAGTCTTGGTCACCGACATGCCGGGACACATGCAAGTTCATGCATTTAGGTGTGCTAGGAGAACTTTTGATAGTTTGGAGAGGTTTAGCTCCAAGCACATGGCTTATAACACGAAGAAGGTACATTTTTACAATTTCTTTTTTTTATTATCAATTAATCTCATTGTTGATGATAAATCGATCTTGGTTAATTAGTGTCTAACTAATTGTTGGTGATGCTAGAAGACTTGAATTTATTAAAAGGGTAAGTGATGAGGTATAGATGTGTTGATTTCACGGGAAATGGGGTCTCGAATCCACTGCATTAAAAGGGCAGGGCCTAACATTTTAATCACATTGCATATGTTCCTTCTTGAATTCTATTTTTGAGAATCACACATTTTTAGTGCAAAAGTATTGTACAAATTTATAAATATTAAAAATCTATTTACACGTTGTTTTAAAATTTGTGATCAGATAAAGAAATTCTATCATTGTATAATAGTTATTGTGTCCACACAATTCTATTTGTTTCATACTAACATAGTTAAAACTCGTGTAATGGATCATGTTGAGTTGTTTAATTAAAAAAATGTGCACAAATTTATAATGGTTGAAAATTCAAAAAAAATTATTTAATATTGAGATTCTAATAAAAAAATAATGTTAAACTTTAACAATTTAACATGAGAAAATTAAAATTGTCATTCGCATAGAAGGCCGTTTTACTGGTTGCTAGCGAACAATATGTCAATATTGTCGGGTTTGCACAAGCCCAACACATGTCCCATTTATTGCTTCGATGTTAAATTCGTCCACCTAGGGGATAACACTAGACCAATTTTTAGTGTATATCATGTATGGGTCAAAACTTATTCAATTATCATAATGCGTAGATCAGATTTTAAGCTTGATAGCTCTATCTATCTGTCTGATATTGAAGTAACTGTACTGATTATTGATCTTGAAATTTTATCATTAAACTTTTAGATTTCTAGTTCGATTTTATGATATATTTTTATGAGAACAAAGGAGAAAAATGACTTAACTATTAACCGCATATATCAACTCGTACCCACAGAGGTTCCGAGTTCGAGGAGTAAAATGTATGAGCTAATCAAACTTTTCGTTCATATATACCTAGAACTTAAAATATATAATCATGACCTACAAGAATCTATCTTAGTGTAAATACATGTGATCTCTACAATATGATACCAAAACAATATATAATTATAGTCACTGCCTTGTTCTAACTTGTCACAATTGTTGGCTAATGGTTCCCATCGTGAGCACCAATTATGTACTACCATGCTACCTAGGTACTTCCAAGAGATTTCCAGTATTGTCCCGCGATCATTTCTTGTCTCATTCTATGCCTTAGGATCCAAATAATTACAATTTGACATGAAGTTAAATTATTATATATTGTTACTCGATATTGTCCAATTCTAAACATGTGATTATCTGTTGCAGGAATTTGATAAAGTATATGGGCCGGCTTGGCACTGCATAGTGGGGCCAAGTTTTGGATCCTTTGTAACTCACTCAGCAGGTTGTTTCCTCTACTTCACCATGGAGAAGCTTTATATACTAGTCTTCAAAACCAAAGTACAGAAAGCTTTGGATTAAATTTGAGATTGAGTAAAGACATCTTCATCACATTTTATACCTGATAAAATTAAGAAAGGAAAGATTTATAAGTTTCTACATTTGGTTTGTGTGTTATCTTTTCGGTATTGTAAAATGTTAATTAAATCTTGTAAATTATAGTGCGTTGAATATTTTGTTTTTTACTTTGATATTTTACATTTGCACCATTTAACTATAACAACATCTACAAATTAAAGGTGTATCTTAAACGAGAAAAACTGAAATTAGGAAAATGAAGAGTGAGATTTATTATAAAATAAACAGCACTGTATTTGTACATTAATATTCACATCCCACCTCAAGAACTCTATATAGAAAGAAAAAGAAAATTCCAACGTACCAACAGAATCACACCACATATATAGTGACATATGAACTATTATTACATATATGAACTAACCAAGCAAACCAATTCCGGCACAAATTAATCGAACTTTTATAGTAAGCTGTATATAACACATTTAGTACCAATATTTATTTTGATTTTTTGGCTACGGGTTTACCAAAAATCCCGCATAGGCCACAACCAGAGACCCTGCGAGAAGGAGGGTCTACCTTTGGTGGTGATGCAACCTTGACCATCTGGTACACGACGCTGCTGCCTCCGCGGCGGCTGCCACGGCCGCCACCACCACCGCCATTGTCTCCTACACGTGTGGACCGGCTGCGTTGCGTCATCCCGATGGACCCGACACTGTGAGATGGTCGTAGCTCTCTTACATCTATCACAACTTCCTCATTAATAAGGAACTTGTCATCCCATACAACCCCTGACGACCCGTTCCTCCTGAAGGATGTCACGGACCTTGCCAACCCACCGTTGTTATCCATCAACAACTGTGCGGAGACCTGTGTTTGTGATAAAACAGTCGCTCCGATTTAGTCAAATAAATAATTGTATAATAATTTTCTAAAATCTACGTGTGTGTTTTTGGTCGG
This sequence comes from Hypericum perforatum, assembly GCA_012979155.1. NCBI lineage: Eukaryota > Viridiplantae > Streptophyta > Magnoliopsida > Malpighiales > Hypericaceae > Hypericum > Hypericum perforatum. The sequence continues at coordinate 225,261 of SOPF01027880.1, forward strand.
AGAAGTATTAGATTTGTAGAGAGATTAACCTATTAATTTAGCTAGAAAGGAGAATTCTAGTGATGATTGTTTTTGGTCGATGAAACTAAGGACGCTTAAAGCCTTATTATATATGTTGGAATTATTCCGGCAGAGAGCAGAGACCGGGGGAAAGGCAAAAGGGACGTGACAAAAGGAAGAATATGGAGAAATATCAAACTATGGGCTATGTAAAGTTTTATGTATCGAGGAATAAAATTAGAATCTTTGTATGATCTCAGTATAAAGACGATTTGATTTTGCATATCTATCTCGTAGATCAGATTTCAACAAACCTTGCATTTATAAGAGAAGGGTGATATATGGTTTGTAATAACTTAAATTTGGATCATGGAAGTGTACCAAATTCTAGTATATGGTTCATCGCCGATTGTTGGTTAATGGTCTCAGATTCTGATTTCGAGTAAACTTAGGCTAGAGGAGCTCGAATACCGCATAGATAATCAGGACATTGGTGAAGATATAGAACTAAGGTCAAACGGATGCGTAGTTCCAACGGTGGAGATGCACCGGCCGTTTGCAGGTAGTGACAATGGAAATAGAGCAGAAGAGAAGGAAGCACATTCCATTAAGCTGCTCATTAGTTTTGTGTTTTTGTGAGCTTCTTGGATTCCCATAAAAGAGCCAAGTTTGGCTTCGAATAGAGAGCAAAATACATCACATAGGTCAAATCGTGTAAGAAAACAACACTAACAAAGTTGGAGCTAGCCAATTTGGGGTCCTTCCATATGTGAAGATTAGCCAGCCCTCAAACTGGGAGATTACATCTTAAAAATCCTGGGAAAGGGGAAAGCTCTCCTAAATACCATCATCAACTTCACTCGTAGAGGCGATGAAAGGCAGTGGAAAAGAGGATCCGACGTAACGAAGGAACAAGGCGATAAGCCAGTGGTACCATGAGTTGATTATGGTTGTCTTCTACAAAAAAATTATCACATCTTTCTCAGATGTACATGATTCCTAAACGCCCCGAGGTATTTAACTTTCGTTTCCCGCGACAACGGAGCTCGGCCTTCTCTTGTCCTTGAGTATCGCACTGAGCGGTTTAGGACCCTCAAAGTCTGCTGGTTCCATATGACTCGACTGCCCCATAATCCCAATGCAGTCTCCATTTTGATCAGCATTCTTCTTTTCCTTTCTAATCTGAGCAAGAGTCTTGGGTGCCGAAAATGCAACACGCTCCTCGGAAGATCTTCTGTCCCTAGAGCCTGACCTCCTTTGGTGTTCAGATGGAAGAAAAGGTCTATGGGCTGGTCTTCTATCATTGAACCGTTGCCTGGACATGCTTTGTGGAGTGTCATGGATCAAACCCCGCTGGATGCCAACATCTGAAAAAGTTCCATTATTACCAAGTGATTCAGCACCAGCCTTTCCTGCATGTAATACCAATCTTTCCCGTAGCCGCTGACTCATGCCATGCCTTCTATGCCTTTCCTCACTTCGGCTAGACCTGTGAGATGAATCGTCAATTCTACCTAATCGATCAGCTCCGTAGCCATAACCATCAGTTGTTCTGCGCTTTCTCAAGTGGTCTCGAAGATCCTGACCTCTCTGACCATTAATAGCCACATCAGAAGAATGGATTTTCCTTTTCCGGGACAACTCAGAACTTAGCATTCTGTCCCTAGAATCATTTCCAACATCATCATAGATACGGATATTGTCCACACGATCATAAGAACCAATCATGTCACTTTCAAAATAATGTTCAGGGTCAGGATATGCAGGATCATATTCTGTTCGGTCAGTAAAATCATCCCCAAGGAAGTGGCCATTTTGCTCCCTGCGTTCTCTCTCAATGGCTTGTAGATACTCCTCATCATCTTCATAAGCCAAATATTCTGATTTGTCATTTACAAGAACATCAAAACCTGGGCTTGATTCCAAGCGCTCTTCATGCTCTACATAGTCATCCACATGGTCCTCTGAATTTTCATACGAGGGCATGTAAGTTTCACTTTGAACTAATTCACCTTCTAGAAGCACAGAACTGGAATTAACCATAGACCCATCCTCATGCCGTGGCACAATAACTTGTGGAGAGGGATCCTGTACTATTCTTCTAGGAACTGTTAGGAGAGAATCCACCACAGGCTTCAGCTTCGAATCAACTGCTACATTTCCAGTTACCTCGGGAGGATTAACATGGGTCTTCTTTAAAGTGGGAGCAGATTCACTTCCGAAAGAGGTCTTCTTTCCTGGTTGAACTCCTTCTACTGCTGCTGACGATGATTTTACATATTTCATCGTGGACGTATCAGGGCCATGGGAGAACGAGCATTTGTCACCTTTGTTGCAGAAGCCATTAAAATAGAAATAACATGGGACATCAGTCTTGTTTGCAGCTGCAGCAGTCTGATTCTGCAATGAATCTGACTCTGGTGCAGATTCTGTTGGCTTTTCCAAGGGCTGTCATATAACAAGAAGGAATTCCAAAACGATATTAGCAACAAAGTCAGAAAAGAAAGAAATTAAAGATCATATTAGCAACAACATAAAAAAAACCCCTTTAATCATTGCATGGCTCAGTTTTGTGCAGACAGCAGAAAAGAGGGGACTGTTTGGACAGCTGTAATGAATTTGTCTCCTTGGCGAAGGGGATGTTTAGTTCACCGAATCGTATATGCACATGACTGATTATAATTACTGTTAGGTGGAGCCAAATAGGGAATGAAGGGTGTAATCCACAGAAATACAACTTTTGTTTGGTTTGTCAAACTGATAGCCCGGGAGTTTGCTAAAATTGCTAATTTGTAGACATGACTATAAGAAGAAGAAGAATATGGCAGAAAATTGATCTGGAGTATAAGTTCCAGCTGACCTTACAATACTAATGGATTTTGAATTTTATTGGACAGTAATACAGAAAGCATTTTGTGTTCTTTGGATGCAACTTTTGGCAAAAACAAAATCAATTTAATGCTGCTTTAATGGAGCATCTTGCATATTTTACAATCTACATATCAAATGGACAAAAGTAGCAATAAAATCGAGTCCATAGAAATTTCTTATAGTTTAGTTAAGATCCAATTTTTAGACTTTTGGCTTGATGAAGAATTTAAAAAAAAAATAGTAGGTCTTGTACTCTTATTTACACCGCAACTCTATTTTCTTCAGACATACATTCTGCGTCAAACATCATAGAAACATAAGATCTAATTCTTGCTTAGAAGAACAGAGAAAGGATGAGACTAACAAGGAGATACCAACTACCATTTCAGTTTCCCTTCCTTTAACACCCAGTCAGTGGAGTTAAAGGAAACCTTTTAGAATGGTGAAAGATTGTTGAGCAATGTCTCATAGCAAAATACACCCAACTCCTAGCTGTACTACCCAAAGGATCCATCATGAACTCCTTCCTTTCCTTTTTTGAATTTATTTCTCAACACCCATCTAAGGCCTGGTCGCACTTTCAGCAGATCATAACGAGATGGTACTATCTCTCTCGGAAAGGCAAGATAACAAAAAAAATGTCATACTTTATGCAGATTGGCAACCAAAAGCTCGGAACACACTTCACATGCAAGAGCGACAGAAGACACGTTTGGTTCACCAAACCAAGCAGTAACATCACAGACATGCAGAACACATTGTCAAAACAACGGGAACACCAAAGAAAACCCTAACCACAAAGCAAAATCCACGATACTGAAGGTGACAAGAGAGGGCAAAGCGAGAGAGTCTTACAGGATGCCTAAACGCACAGGTGAGATTGAGGCAGCTTCCGGACATCCAGTACCAGCAGTCTCTAGGGTTAAGCCTCGCAATCTCGCTGTGTCGGTACTCACATTCAGCTCCCTGCAGATCCCAACGCAAAAAAATTAAAAATCCGAACAATTAAAACTCAACAACAACAAGAACTCATACTAATCACACAGCTCACGATACTAACAAATATCATATAAACCGCTCCAATTAAGATCCAATTAGAGAACCAGAGGCCGAAACTAACACACGAGCTGGCTAGGGTTTGGGCGGCGCATTCAAAAACCTCATATTTCAAAGTTAACAACAAACAAATAACGAGCCGAGAGAGGAGCGAACCTTGCGGCAAGTGAGAGGGGAAGCGAGGAAGTAGACGCAGTCGGTGTTCCGCTTCTCGAACTCGTCCTCCATCGTCGTCTCCTCCGCCTCTTTCGCCGGCTTCCGGTGAGTTTCCAGAAGAAGAGAGGTCATATGTATGTCGTCTCCCTCTCTCTCTCTCTCTCCTCGGAGAGAAGAGGAGCGCGTGGATAGAGAGAGAAAGAGATGGATCGACTTGAGCTGTAGAAGAAGACGAAGAAGAGGGACGGGGAGGCGTTGGGTTGGTTGGGGGCGGCGGTTAGTTGATCCCTAGCCTCCTCCTAAATTAGGAATAGTGAGCGAGCCGAGTCGGATGGAAATCCTAACTTGTTTGTATTTTATATGTGGGTGAGATAACCGCCTCAACTCGCTAATAACTTTTATACCCGAAATTATACGGATGGTTATTAGAATATTTATGTATTAAACTTATAATTTTGAGCACACTTAAAATTAAAAAAAAAATTGGATTCGATGTTACTGATCTCTCAGCAACACTAATCAAAACAACATGACAGATTATCACCACAATAGCCAATATCACATCATTTTGACGACACGTCACAACGACACATATAATAATCAAAACAACATAAACATGAGAGATTATCACTAGAGATTCATGTTATGATCTCTCAACAATACTAATCAAAACAACATGAGATATTATCATGACAATAACCGATGTCACATCATTTTGACGACATATCACAAAGAAACATATAATAACACATAATCTTTGATGACATATGTTCATATGTACTATTAGTGATATATTGTGATATGTTGTTGTCAATGTGGGTCGTTGTGATCGTACCGTTGCATGATGTGTTTTTACGAATTGTTCTGTTGATTCTTGTCGAAACTCAATCTATCTATAGCAGTAATAACAAATTTACTGGTTGGGTTGTTCGTTCCTGGAGGCCGAAAGAAACGAAACCCGGTTATATTAGCTTGTAAAATGGTTTAATGTAAAAAAAAATTAGTCCGTAATGATTGTTATAACATAAGCATCGATAATTTCAACAAGTATATGGTGAAATGTGATCGTTATTCCTTAACAGATTTTTTCTAGTGCCGCTTTGCTTTAGAATAGACATTCACAAGCCCGTACCAAAATCCCCGGCTAAATTCCTGTCTTTTGAGCATCGTACATTCTTACTAGATGCCCGTCCTTAATCTCGATTAATCATCGAACAGCTTCCTTGAAATTTTTTTTCAAAAAAGAGAATCACTTATTACATGACATCTGAGGTCCTTAAAAGTGTGGGTAGGCAGGCAGGATGCTTTTGAGGACATGTCGATTAGAATTTGTAGACCATTTGCTCGGTGTATCCGAGTTCTTTGAGAATGCCAGAGACCTGCATCGAAGCGGAGAACGGAAACGATCAGGGACAATGGCAACTGCTAAACGTCGAGAGGGGAGAAGAAGATTAACAGAACGCTCACCTCTCCTTGTGTCCAGTCCTTGGCTTTATCCCCAGATATGTGTTTCATCATTCCAGGCGGGCCACATACCTGAATCGTCATTGTGCCAATTCGATTAACACAAGGAAAGGTCGGAAGGATTTCGATGAGAACTGGTCTCATAATATAGAAACTGACAGTCATCCAAGTTTGGTAACTTACTAGTATGAGTGTGTCGTCACTCGGAGGGGGAAGGCCTTTCAGAGCCATATCCTTTGATATGATACCTGAACCTCCTTTCCAGTTCTTTGTTGGATTGTCCACAGTGTAAAATACCTAGGACACCCGCGTGGCAAAATAAGAATTATTGCACGTATAAGATTGCTGTTGTTTTTAATCGGAAAACAGATCTGTTCTACCTTTAAGTTTGGATGGCTAGCTGCAAGAAAATCAAGCTTCTGTTTAAGGAGAATGTCGTCCGGGGAGACATTTCCATAAAGCAAAGTTACCTGTCAATAGAGAGCCAACTATCAACTTTTTCTTTGACCTACATCTATTATGCCATGTGTAAATAACAGTAGACACCACTGTTAAGAACCTTATTGAGTCGATCTTTATGTCTCCAAGAAATGCCAATAAATAGTACTCTTCTGATAAATTGCACGAGGTGAAAACAAAAGGTGCAATATTTTCACCAGACTCACCTGAGTGTTGTCTTCTGGGTTCTTCAAGATAGCTTCAATCACTTGAAGCATTGGAGTAATACCTGATCCTCCTGCAATCTGAAGACACAGAACACATTAATTTGTCTTTGAAAAATTATGCAGACAGCTACAGAACAAACAACATCTTGCAATAAATAGAGTTGCATACGACTTTTCTTTTAACACCGTCACCCAAGAAACTCAAACGGCCTTGTTTGCATGACATGGCGAAAAGAGACCAGAGCTTACAATAGCAGCATGGTTTAGGAGCATTGTAGGTGCACACTTAATATTTTTTGCATCTTCAGGTCATGTAATAGTATAGTCAGCAGACCTCCCGTTTTCAATTTTGGTGTTCATTGTTGTTGAAGAATCAAAGACACACAATACCCTTGGTGTAAGGTAATGGATTTTAAAATTTACAGTAGAGTCTAAACCTGCAACTTCCAACCAGCCTATCAAGGACAAGCTTTGGCAGGAGAAATGGCCATCACAAGCTCAATGACTATGGGTGGGAAACATAGATCACAATCAAATAATTCCAACCCAATTTATGCACTTGCTAGCAAAACGAACCAAACTAGCACAAATTATATAAAATTTGTAAGAGGTTGAGACCTACCATGCCAATGTGTTTCTTCATATTGGCCGAGTATCTCAGCTTTTCAATGGGACTGAAATGAGCATCCAGTTAGTAAGAACAAATTTCACATCCGGATTGATGCTAAATACAAGTGTAAGAAACCAACCCTTTCACTTCAACAACATCTCCAGGTTTCAAGCTAGCAAAATGCTGGCTCATTTTTCCTTCAGGATATACCTGGGATATTTGTAAAATTATATGAAAGGTACAAGTAGCAGAAGCATCAAAGATGACCGTAGATATAAACTTAAAAGGAGGACATACTTCAACTTGAAAATTGCAGTTGAGTTTAGCAAACATACCTTGATTAATAAGTCGAAAAAACCTTTTGCCTCAGGATCTGATATAGGTGTATACCTGTCACAGAGTAGTTATCCTTCAAACATGTGTTCTACCTTTGCTAGGGGTAGGGGGATGCTATGTACTTCCATCCGTTTTTGCAACAAAACAAGAAAAAGAGTTTGACCTCAAAGTAAAAGAAAATAATAAGACACTGATTTTTGTGGACTCTGAATGCCCTTGGGAAAGGCAAAAAGGGATAAGAATCCTAATAAGCATAATAGAACCCCATTCGTGCCTCTGTTGGCACACATCTTCCTCAATGAAGGATAAATTGTGCAAAAAGGGTCAAGCCAAGAGATTCGTAGCAATGACTTACGGGCGTACGACATATTTTGTTTTCCCTTCAGCATCTAGACCCAACGGAGCCCTGCATTTGTAAGAAGACGTCAAGCAATTTATTCTTCAGCGTCTTTGTAGTGATCTATGAATACCTACCAGGAAAGGTATGTAAGCATAGATCAAAATCATAGAGCTATATAATTGAGACGTACCTCGTCAAAATGCACGAAGCAACATCTAAACCTAACTTAGAAGAGGGGTCAAATGAAAACCTGCAATTTTTGTGGAGCTCAATTAGTAGTGAGGATGAAATATCTCATGCAGCAATAGAAATAAACTGACTCATCATTAATCACTCTGAATGACACAAAATGGCCTACTTCTATAATGACATAGATAAGCAAGTGAATCTCATTTTAGCATACACATTCAAACACAGACGCCTCCTCTTATTTCTGTATTTCTTGATACAAACCCCATAATTCCACAACATCCAACAAATATAGAACCTAATTACTCAATATGCCCTGAGACCAACCTGAACAATTGTGTGTTGTGATTCACTCTTGCTGTGTCTTGAAGCTTGAATTCAAGCCACTTATCTGGAATGAGTGCTGCATAATTTAAAGAAAAAATGAACTTCAAAATAAAGTATCCATATGGAGAGCATCATGTGGACTTCAAGAAAAATGTATGCCATTAATAATAACATAATTATCTTGTAACTCAGCCTATATGCTCAACCAGAACACATTTTGGCTTCTCGGTAAATTTTCACAACATTGATTTAAGATTCCTCTGGAACGAAAAAGAATATATGTAAGAGAATGAGAGGGGCTTACCAATATTTGGCCTAGATTCTTCTTTGGCTTCATCAAGATGAGCCTATCAAAAGCATTAAAACAGATGAGCATAGGTTCGAAGAGGAAAGTTGAGAGTTGCTACCCTACAATGCGGCCGATGAAGACAGAAATGAGAAATTTCCAGTAAGTAGCTACCAAATCCATAAAATAGAGGACATTTTGCCAAAATATTCAACACTTATTTTGAGGGTGTAATTCATATAAAAAATAATGCTCAATGGCACACAGATATTCGACAACAATAGCTTCTCCAAACAACGGAACATTACCCTTCCAACATTCAAACACACACTAAGCTATCGAAACTGAAAATCTGGCAAAGATTCACAACAACTGTCCATCTGCCACACCCTAGCAGTATCCAAACAAAAAACCATGGGAACCTATTATTGCTTCCCCAAATCCAATAATCACATCCGAATTCATCAAAAGAGCAGAATGACTAACCGAAAGTACAGCAATCAAAAAATCTTTCGCCGAGGCAATCCAAACCATTTACATAGTAGCAACACCAAGCTCGTTAGACACAATCGTGAAGAACACAGCAACAACAACAACAACAACAAGCAAGCTACAGAAAATGATCCAAAGCCTCTCGATGGAAGATTTGGATCGATCTGCCATCCACCGCTATTCGAGCGATCCGCTACGCCAAAAACAACATTATTCTGCTATACAGATCCTAGTCCGCGTAACAACAACATACACACGAACCACAGCAACCGACACGTCACATTCCTACGATCCGACGACAGAACGAAACAAAACGGAAAGGAAAAGAAAGGCATAAAGAGGAGGGGAAGGAGAAAGAGGAAGCGGTTACCAAATAAGGGGACGAGAAATAACAAAGGTAGGAGATTCCGCCGGAAACAGCCGCGGCGGCGCCCAGGGACCTGGCTTGGCCTCCTCCGAACCCTACGGAACCCAACCGCCTGAAGAAAGTAGATGCCATTCTTCTCTCTCTATCGTCTCCTCCGTTCACTTTGTACTGGTCAGAGTCAGACTCAGTCAATCCACTACTACTTGGGCGGTAACGGAATGGTCGGTCCGGCGAGTGATTATCGAGGGTAATTAAGTAAATAACTTTAGATTTTTTACTTTTGACCGTTAGTCAACATCTTCCAGGAGGTTCGTGTGGGCTTTGGTTTGAGCTATTGGGCTGTGGGTTTTAAAGATGGGCTTTTTAGTGATCTTCTTGGGCCAGGCTTGTTCGATGTGTTTACGGCTTTTTCTTTTAATAATCGATGTGTTGTTGGGATGTGTGGTTGGAAAAATTATGTACCGTTTAAAAAAGATTTGGAAAAATTATGAGTTGTTGGAATAATGTGTCGTTGATGATAATTTTGGTAGAATGGTAATTTTGAGGGGTAGGAGCACCGAATCCAACCTGCAGGTAACAATATTTTGAAGAATAATTCATCGTAATCTTGTTACGTCATCCACGTAAATAAAGTCAATAGTATTAAATACTATCTAATTTATTTGGCTAAATTTTCACATTTTTTGGCGATTTTTTTCATAATTTGATGTCTAATATAAAAATAATCAAGTTTTATTAAAACTTGGCTCATTTAATCAACGCGATTAGCTGTCCTTGTCTTGCTAATATATTATTAACACAACAACAACAAAAACTCCCACTAAGATATTTATTTTAAAAAATTGTTGCATTTCAGATAATAATCTTATTTGCTAACGTCGTGATATATTTGTCTTATAGACTATTAGTTATCAAATTTTGGGTATCATTATATTAATCAGCTAAGCATATAATAACCCAATCTACATGTCGCGGGCCAATACTCTTAAAGTGGACGCGTCACAATTAGGGGTGAAAAAAAAACCGAGCATACCGCATACCGTACCGTACCAAAAATTTAACAAACCGCACATATACCGTACTACAAAATACCGCGATAAAACGGTATGGGTGCGGTTTTTAGTACCACACCGAATACATGCATAATACCGCAAAATACCGCACCGTACCGCGGTATACCGCAATACTGACACCGCGCGGTTTTTCACCATACCGCATACCGCGCGGTTTTTGTTTTTCTAAGAAAAAAATTGCGGTACGGTATGAAATTTCATACCGATACCGCAATACCGTAACGAACTCTCCCCTAGTCACAATTAGCTCTGAATGCTCGGATTTATCTCGTAAATGGGTTAGAAATTGGTTTTGCATAGGGCACTAACCTTTTACAAGATATTCAGATCAATATGATATGATCAAGAAATAAGATTAAGAATTGCTTCTCATAGAGTCTGATTTTCTTCAAGTCTTCCACCTGCACAACGAATTTAAATTTGTGATTATTATTTCATCCAATAGTTGAAGTTCGCCAAAGCTTACCCAGTCAAAAGGGTCATGGATCTTCTGCTCGAACTTGCAATATGTACTTAAGTAATAAGTCCCCCATAACCTACACCAATTCATCATAGGCCGATAATATAACGTGTTATATGTAAGAGAGAAACAAAAGAGAATCGTGCTTAATTACCTTGAGGTTCATCAAGTCTTCCCTGTTAGTTTCAAGTTAAATAAGTTAATAATAGAAATCGTACATTCATAATTGTTAGTATCCAATATAAATAAGCCAATAAGAAAAGTCATATATTCATAATTGTTGCTATGATGAGAGATTGTTAGTTTTGAGTCAATTTAGAAAGTATTTGTTAGTAAATTCACCAAATCGAGAATAACATCGTATAAAAAATATAACATAATTCGACATAATAATTACTTCTTCGAAAAAATTATTCATTGGTTGATATGAATTATATAACCATACACTTTTTTTTGTGATTTTTTCGTCACTTTCTCAACAGTATATTCATCGAGGCCGACTCCTCGGAAAAGAAATTCGATACCCGAGTGAGAAGAACCGGACTTCAAATGGAAGGACGACAACTCGAGCACCGTACGACAATGAATCACACCACTAGTCCAGCCGCCATTGGTTGCCTCTCCAAGTCAAAGACCAATTATTTGAAGAGAAACCAATGGAACAAAGGTTTGTGGCTGCGGCTAATTTTGTCTTCCAAGTGACTGACTAATAGTACTCTCTGGTTCAGGTAGGACATGATGGGGAAGTTTCACCCTTATCGTGAGGGAAGAGACAGTGATGGTGACTTCCCGTGGTTTCACGAATATAGTACTTATGTCACATCACAACATTTTCCTCTCATATTAAGACCATCTGAATTGGTGTCCCTGCTACAGTGCGCGCTCAGGGCGCCACGTCAGCCGCAGCTCTGCTCTCAGTTTTTTGCTCACAGTGGTGCCTCTGCTACAGTGCCACGCTCTGGACTCCACGTCAGCTTTTTTCTCAACTCAGTTTTTTTGAAATTCAGCTAACTGTATCAGAATCGAGTATTTTTTTCGCGTAACTTAAAAAATGCTAGATTTAATTTCGAAGTGTCACATTTTGTGAATTAAAATTTTTTATAAAATTCGAAATATATTACATGCGAACTTGGAAATAATTACATAAATTTAAAAACTGAAATTGATTACATCGAAATATATTACATTACATTTAAAAAAACATAAATTCCTTAGTTGTTACATTAATCTCAAACTAATGTATAAGTTCAACCGCATTCTCTTATCATCATCTAAGAGGAGTTCAAAAGCGTCTACGACTAACTTGTACGCTTTCTCAGTAATTGCTGATTTGATATTCTCGGGGACGACGAACTTTCCAATATGACAAAAAGCATGGGCAAAAGTGTTCGGGCTTGCGAAGTTAGGGAGATCGAGTATCTTATACGCGTTGGGCACCATATCGTAATCTTCAGCAACAAATAAGATGCGGAATGCGGCATGGTAGTGTTTGAACCTCTCATTGTATGGGTCCATGTGCCATGTCATAATGGACATGTCGTAGGCTTCACGGAGCTTCCCATCTCGGAAATGCTCATCTACCATCTCCAACATTGACTCGGCCATAATGAAAAATATGTAGATTGTGTTGAAAGATAAGAAAGATAAGAAATTTTGGTGTGAAAAATTATGAATAAGGTAGTAATAATTTATAGAATTTACAAATGAAGTTGGACCACACAATTTTTACATCAAATTTGGACCACACACATTTTTTTTCATCCGAAAAATCCCGTTATTTGGATTCAAAAAATTGTATAAAATTATAAAAAAAATTTAATTGCACAAAAAAGTCAAAAAAATTAAAAGGAATTTTTAGAATTTTTTCCGATTTTTTCCAATTTTTTAATTTTTTTGATTTTTTTTAAAAAATATTACCCCGAGCGACGTGGCCCAATCAGAGGAGGCCACGTGCCCGGGGCGAGGCGCGCCTCGTTGACACGCGGGGGCGCCGCACGTGTCAGGTCGCCTCCAATCAGGAGGCGACACATGGCAGCCCCGGGCCGCGCAAATTGACCGATGCGGGTAGTCTAAGTGAAAAAAAGTTGTGACAGTAAAATATCAAGTATCTTGGGATGGGAACACATAATCCCTGGTAAAAAAAAACGTAGATTAAATGCTCCTATCTTTTACTGGATAGTGTGTAGTGTGTCGAATATGTTAAAAAAATGTTGAAGTAATTTTTTATTTATTCATATGAGCACTTTTTTGTTTGTGGCAGATATCGTGAAAAAATTTCAAGGTCAAGTTTGATGTTTGATAATTTTAGGATGGATCATGGGCAATTTCCTACAATGTATTTGAATGAGAACAAAATTGAAAAAAAACAAAAATTATCCGTACGAAAAAACAATCAGTCGAATCATAAAATGTACGTAATGTTAAGAGGTTAGTGGTTATCGATTATGGATGAGGCTTTATTGTATTTTTATGAATTTTAATATTTTATTTGGTATAAATTTACATATTTATATTTTAGGTTTAGAGTCATAATTGTTCCGTATTTTCAAAAGGCAACGAAAAAAATTGGGGAATAAGAAATCACGATATACATTTTTATTAAGTACTAAAATATGAAAGTTGCAATTATCTGGACCTCCTCGCCAGCCGTAGAAAAAATGATATTTTTTTCAATACAATTAGTTGGACACAGATTGACTCCCAACTGAGGCCTAACAGCAGATTTCGGACTGCACAAACTAGATGCATTTTGGAAATACTTATTTGTTGAGTTGTAGCGAGAAAATCGCTGGGGCAGTGATCGCTGCCAGGCCAGCGGACGCTGAGGGTAGCGTACGCTCCCAGACCAGCGTACGTTGGGGTTCGGACAGAGAGCTTCAGCTCCTCGGACCCAGCGTCTTCTAGGTGCTACTGCGACAGGTTTTCCTAATAAGTTCGGGACTCATTTTGGACTCCGAGTTCGACCTATATAGGTTTTCTTGTACCTTAAGTGTTGTCTACTATATAAAGAAATGTTACTAAGGTTGTATTAAGTCTTCGTAACGGTTCCCATCAATAAAGGTTCTCATTTCTCACCGTGGACGTAAACATTAGGTCGAACCACGTTATATCTCGTGTCCGTGTTCTTTGTGCGATATTGTTCCCGCGTTGGTGTGTTCCTAACATTATTTTCATTATTCAATAAGGAAATGTTTCCTAGAATTATTAGATTGTTCTTTTTTAACGCTTATATTATCTAAGAAGGAAATATTATTTGGAATCATGAGAGTTTTCTACAATCAATATATCATTAATTACCCTTATATTTTTAATTAATAGTTATGATACTTGTAACGTCATACCAATGTAATTGGTGAAAAGACACTGACATGCTTATATGAACTGATAATTGTTTACCATGTTACGTTCGAATGCCTATCGGAAGTGATAGCGATGTTAAATGATACCGATATATCATTTGATAATGATATTCAATCTCTCGATTACAGTAAACATTTCCTAATAAATTAAAATTACCGTTAAGAAAATAATCAATATTTTGGACACACATTAATATCAACCGTTAGATTTAAAAAAATACACAAGCTCCTCAATCGACGATCTAAATCTTAACAGCAACAAATGGAGACTTGGGCAGCATATATATTTTGTCTCGATGTGGCTTGATATATCTGATGTGATCCAACACTCCAGTGACCACTTCCCTGTCTTCCAATGTCGTCCAATGCCAATACAAAGAGATATTAGAGTGCCTTGTCCTCATCTGACCCAGAAGAAAATACCTTAAGCGCTTCTGGTCACAATTGATTTTTGTTGGCTCCTTATTTAAGCTGCTTAACCATTGTCTTGAGCTTGGACTTGTAAATTTGGTTCTTACAACCAACCTTACCTTGCCTAAGAGTTAATTCATTTGGCTCTTGTCGGGTCCTTGTTCATTGGTTTGATAGAGTTGTATGTGCTGCGAGACTTTAGCAGAGGGATGTTTGAAGGGGTCATGAGAGTTGCTCACCAAGAGAGGCACTACTCTCCAGTTGTTTCAGAAGCTGTTGCAAGTAACAAGTACAGGAAGCACCATGGACCACGACAAAGTCTGTCGATGGCTGCTCAATTCTCCTCGGTTCCCCTGCAGACCGAAGACAGCAGGAGTCCATACTTCTCCAATAAGGTTTCGGGGCTGACTCCGCATGGCGACTTTGGGATTAGTCCTCTGATCAGTACTCGAGCTAATACGGTTGGCATCATAGGAGGGTTCTCAGACTTGAGTACTCTCACTTTCCTTGAAAAGTTGTCTTGGTGGAGTGCCAAAGATGGTGAAGAAGATTGCCTACCTTTTGTCGTCTGCAGCGATCCGTCTCTGTCCGGAATGCCGCTCCATATGGGTATCGGTTGCTCTGTTAAATGGGATGCTCATTCAACGGAAGGCCGCGTTGTCGAGAATTTGAAGCGCAAAAGGGAGTTTCTTGAGAAGGCTGGTGCGCGGTGTATAGTGATGCCATGCCAGCTTTCTCATACATGGCACGGCGAGGTATCTGAGGGATGCTTCCTTCCTTTTCTTCATATCGGTGATTCTGTTGCCAGTGAGCTCGAGGAAGCCAAGATGAGGCCAATCGAAGCAGGGTGCAACCATGTAAGGGTCGGACTACTAGCTGCAGATTCCTGGCCAGCCGCAAAGTTTTATCAGGACAAGTTGCAGGGTCAGGTAAATGAATGGTACTTCTGGAATGTCTGCGGATTCCGCAGTTTTATTTGATCGTTTGTGAAGTAACGATTTCAACAATGATCATAACCATTTTGCAGGGATTTGAAGTCGTGTTGCCGGATAAGGCGACAACAGATCGCATATTGGCTCCTGCATATGAAGCCTTGAACAGAAAGGACAAGGTAGGAGCAAGGAACCTTGTAAGAATAGCCATCCATCTTCTACTAGTAAAGGCAGTAAACACTGTAATCCTTGCTTCTGATGAACTTCGAGGTCTTCTGCCTCACGACGATCCTCTTCTTAAAAGGTGCATAGACCCGATGGATTCCTTGGCTAGGTCGACGATAATGTGGGCTAAACGAACCTGAATGTTCTTTCCGGCCGCAGCCGCCACCATCTTTCTTGTGACCGTGGACCGCCCTTCGGAATCGATAAGAGGCATTAGTTCTGAACCTCAAAGCGTAGCTCAGGGTGGAAACATTTAAGGAAATATATGTGGTTCCAAACAACACGAGTCCATAGAAAGAGGTGAAGTTATATTGGCATCAAGGTGAAGCAACATAATGATTACAATGAGCAGACTAAAGGAGAGAACAACCATTAGTATGTTACTCGGAACTAGGAAACAGCACAAATTATTGCTGGCTCTATATTATGTGAAGAGGAGATTGCAATTGTGTCCAAGCCTACATTAGCTACAACAGTAAAACAAAGAATCTGTCCAACATTTTCAAGTGATCTCGCATTGGGAATAAAGGAGTTGTCCACTTTTCCTATGTTTTCAAGATTATAAGAAACAAAATGATAAATAAACGTGTAATACAAGATTGCATGAATACTGAAACCAATCTGAGACCGGCCCTGACTGGTCATAAACTTGAAAGGGAAGAGCTTGGTTCTTTTGCTACAGCTCCCGACCCGATTGTTGAACCTCTACCAACCCAAGAAGAGATAAGGTGATGAGCTATTGCGAATGGGCCGGGGAAAAACATTGGAGCAAGTTCCCCGCTTTCCACGTTGAAATCAGCCGACAGGTTCTGTCCTTTCTCAACACCCTTGCACATTTGTTCTACTTTGGCAGCAGCTGTTCGCTGTGCTTTCTTGTACTCAGCAAAACTTAGCGCCTTTTGGACATCTTCCCTGCTATGCCACCGAGCATCTGCATGAGAGAAAACTTCCACCTTACTACCAAATTAATTTTCTAATGGACATTCATTCTACTAAAACAAACTCCCAACTCGAGCAAAAGAGGCACTTTCCGATCTTGTCCAACAGGGTTCATATATTTACAAATGGGCACACTAATTGTTCCTAAACGCAATCAATCGGTAGAGAAGAGTTTGATCCTCAGAGGAAGATAAGAGGGTACAACGATTGAATCAAGGAAGAGTTTAAGACCAGTTCAATCAGCTTGACAGTGACTTCTTCTTATCATCATCTCCCCCAATGGATTAAACAAAGTAAGCATCACAAGAGCACCCACAGAGCGTTGTAGCTGTTCAACGCAATCATCTGTTCTTGTTGTTTCAAGTGCACATATTTTCCATCATTGCCAAACATTCAGACCCGTATTTCAGCATAAATAAATACCTACGGCCAGTTAATCTGCCTAAAGACAATGATTTCAGCAATAGTTACTACTGATGCTGCTTCTACAGTACAAGAGAGAAAAGACGAATAAATATATATGATTTGAGTACCTTCCAACTCTGACTTGTCCACATTCACTTCCAATGATTTTGCGTAGGCAAAAAAGCCCACCATCAACTGGCATGGTATGCTGCTCGGCCCAACTAAAAGGAAAGGCAATGAGAAGTTAAAGATAAATTGGCAGCGAACATTAATCCTTCATCACGCCTGAAGACGGTAACTGTGTTGCAAACATTCCTAGTGTGATCATGCATAGCTATTTGATGATTATCCATTTGGCCGAAGCGTTCTACTATTTCACTCTAGGTCTGAACAATGAATCCCACTGCCCAAGTTACGTGGCCATCCAGTATCAAATATTATACTAAGAGATGAAGAAAGACAAGTACCAGGCCAGGGCTGAGAGCTATGATAGACAACTTCTTCAACTTCAATACCAGTCTCTTCCCATGTTTCTCTTCTTACAGCTTCCTCTAAGCTCTCACCAGGCTGGAAAGTACACCATGTTAAGTAATATTAGATACTGTCTTTGTTTAAGAGAACAGGAGAGAACTCAAAGATCCAAAATCTGGGAAGCTCGTCTTTTGAAGTTTCGAATCGCTTGGTTTGAAGATGAACTAAGCAAAAAACATATACCTCTATGAAACCAGCTAAACAACTCCACATCCGCGGCACAAACCGAGCTTGTCTACTTAGAAGCACACGGTCATTCTCTTTATCAATAACTAACATAATTACAACCTGTAGCAATAACATCAGTGCAGCAAGAATTCAGCAAACTTTCTCGATAAGCATTGGAATCTGCACTGGCCAGGCCAATTACTTGTAAGTACCGGATCAACTCGAGGGTATATCGTCTTTTTGCATAGCTCATTTGAGCAAATCTTCCTCCTGCCAGCATCTTTCGGAATTGTACTCCCCCCGCAATGCCCGCAATAACGTGACATGTTGTACCATTCTAGCAAAGCTCTTGCCTAGCCATTGGGAGAAACAATCAAATTCCACTAGTTTTAGCACACAATACCACAACCATAATAAAATTCAAGGCAAAATGTAAATTGTTCTACAACGAATGGAACACCACGAAGGACCTACAAGATACATCTAATAATGCATTCCGCGGATAGAACTTACATGACCAGCAATTGCCAACTCGTTCATCGCGCGGTCATCGGACCAATCGGTGGCCACCATAAGCGTCCTGAGCTCAACAAAGCAATGCCGCTTACTACCAAACTCAGCAACCAAACCCTCATCACCAGACACATCAACCGCCCAGTAAACCACGTCCTCGTCATCCCTCGAACCCAGATAAACCAAACTATTCTCCGACAACTCCATCCCAGAACTACCCAACAGCCCTCTACACTCATTCAAACTGATCCAACACAGGTGCCACCTCGGACCCAAATCCCCATCATCCCCACACCCAGAGGAAGAAGCCAAAGGCCTCCCCTTCCTAAAGGGGAGAACTTTGAAGCTGGGAGATGCAGACAAAAGGTGGGTACTCTCTAAAAGCCGAGTCTTGAGAGTCTCGAGGGCCGAGGCCGGGGAAAAAGGGTCGCCAAGTTTCGGGGTCTTCAACTTCGAGGTGTTGCCCGCAAAGGCGTGAGCTTTCATGTGTACGGACATGGCGGTGGCCGGGAAAGAGAAGAAGGGGAGAGATCTCGCTAAGGTACGAAAGGGAGAGAGGTTCGACCGGGAGAGAGAGGAGAGGAGAGTGGAAGACGTGGAGCAAGAATAGGAGAGGAGTGATTGCATGGCTCTCCTTCGATCATTGGGTGAAATAATTAAAAAGACTTGTTTTTTTATTCCGAGAGACAGAGATAGAGACAGAGAGAGAGAGAGAGAGAGAGAGAGAGAGAGAGAGAGAGAGAGAGA